>PYHX02000467.1:46276217-46801217 GCA_004302925.2 Cochliomyia hominivorax | reverse complement strand
ATAAATTGTTTGTAAATATTTAATTAATAAAATTAATATAAATGCAAAAATCTTTAATTAAAATACAAAATGTCAATAAAAAATAACAAAGAAAATAATAATCAGAATAAATTCATTACATCTGTTTTATTAAAGCGATACAGTTCTCACTTTTCCATTGTTCCCCTATATATTTTTTATAGAAGAATTAAATAAATAATCAAGGTCATTTTTCTGTTAGAAAATTTTTACACTCAACTATCGATTAACGATTTAAAAACACTTGAAATAAGAAACTTCATAGCATTTTCAAGAGTTTTGCAAAAGTTACGTAACTTTAATAATTATTTATTATTTCGATGTAATAAACGTTTTATTTTATTTGTGTAAAATTTAAGTAAATTTTATTAAATGAATGATATAAGATAATAAAATAATAAACCAATAACATTTTAGAAAAATAATTTAAAGTTTTATCAGTTTAAAACTCGATTCTTGAAATTCCTCTTACGCGCAGAGAATAAAATATGTTAACGTTAACCATAAACGAAAAACAACATACTATTGTTATTAGATATTGTTACCGTAAATAAAAAATTAATTATTCGCATTGTGATTTTGCATTAATAACAATAGCTATTGTTATCGTCACTAAAATATTGTTATCGCCACTAAAAATATTATTAGTTCAATAAAAAATTTGCTAACATAATTTTTTATTGAATAAATTATTTTCGTATGAAATTTTTATATTTCTCATTTTATATATGTATATCTTTATAAAATATGTAAACATTGTTTGCTTAGTTTTTAATTATAAATAATTTAAATATGTAATATTTTCCATTGTAACAAAAATTGTAAAAAAAAAGTGTAAAAAAATATTTCTTCATATTGAGTTGTCAGTAAACTAAAAATAATATTTTGTCCTAGTAAAAATAGTTTTTTTTTTTTTTATAAGGGGCTGTTCAATAACAATAAAATTGTTATCAATCAAACATATTTCCAAACATATTGTGACCACAATATTTTTTTTATTTAATAAAAATAATTTTATTACAGCATTGAAATTGTTGTAAAAATAAAAAATAAATGTAAAATAATGTTTACAGCGACGTTTCTCTGTTGATATTGAGCCAAAGTTATTAGTACCGAAATATTTATATATTTATATTTATTTCCTACGATTTCAGGCACTTTTTGGTCACAGATTGTATTAGATGTTGGCAAAGATCCGATTCTGGCAGTTCATAAGTTTCTGTTTATTTTTCAAGCGTTGTTTTTAGTTAATTTTAAAAAGCCGACATTTTCACATAATTTTATTGATGTGATTATGTCTAAAACAAGACGGACATAGCAATATCGATTCTGAATATAATGTCTAATATGCATTCTGTACTTTACTCATGTAACACACGGAATGAAAAATTGTATATATTCTCAGTCATGGCCGAATATACAAAAAAGAAGCTGAATATTTTAGTAAAATGCTTAAAAGTGCCTTCCATTAAAAACCGGTTAACCGACTGAAAAAACCGTCATGTCGAATAATTCGAAAATAGAAATTATACGAAACCTTTTGGTTATCTGAAAAACGGTTAATCGGTTCTGGGTTTCGGTTTTTGAATATACTAGTTGTGTTCATTATATCTCTTTTTTAAGTTTTAAAAGTGTATTTCTGCCCATTTGGTCCCATTTCAGAAATCCAAACATAAATGGATAATTTAATTTTCATGAAAAATTACTTTAAAATCATGGATTTTAAAGTAAATTTAGCCACCTGTGGTAGGAGGGGGGTATATTAACATTATTGTATCATCTGTAAAAGGAAGAATGAATAATCAAAGACCCCACAACTCTAGCATCAAATAAAAATCTTACCTGTTGAAGTTATGACCATCGATCTATCTGTTGTTAGCACTCTGAAATTAGGTCCGAGTATTTATTATTGTCTTGAAATTTTTTTGTTTAAAGCCGGCAGAAAAAAGTTATAGACCGATTTCTGAGGTATCCTCCTAAAGCGAAAGTTTTGAAGATTGATCACAAATAAACGGCTTATTATTTTCATTAAATTTGAATGATTTAATTTACTCAATTAAATTCTTAGAAATCAAAAAATTAAAATATTTCATATAACATAAACATTTAATTGGAACTTAAATTTCAATTTAAAAATTTTAGATTGATTTCCACTTTATTTTATAATCATATGTTGTATATATGTGTATGTATATTGTTACTGCGACTAAAAAACTGTTTATATCGCCACTTAAAATATTGTTATTCCAATAAAAATATTCCATTAGAAAAAATGGAAATTTAAAATTTAACTATAACATACAATTGTATGTTCTTCATTACACCACAAAAAATCATCAAAATCGGATCAATAAAAAAAACAAGTTATAACCCAAAGAATCTAGATTATGCTGGAGTCATAATTTGACATAGTTCGCATATAAGGCCTCTTCCTGAATATGGTTTTAAGCTTGTAAACCCCTTAAATAGGAACCAATACTATTAAAATTAGGCACAGTTAAATTTTATATCTTTTCTAAATATATGTTTTAAATTTTATTAGTATTCATATTTTGCTGCAGTTCCATATAACGCCCCTTCCCGGAAAACTTATAAAACACTTAAATGATTTTTCTAACTATTTGTCATGATATGTCAACAATCTCAGTACACATTTTGCTGTAGTTCTCATATGAGGCCCCTTCCCGGAAAACATTTACGAACTTATAAAACTAGTAAATAATAAACCAGCCTTGAATATATATTAATAACTTGAATGCGCCTTCCCGGAAAACGATCTTGAACTTATAAAACTATATGAATATAAACTAAATTATTTTCTAACTGCCTTGAATATATTGTACTTTCTTGGCTAATATAGGTCCATATTTTTGTACAGCTGCCATTTAAGCCTTGTTCCTGAAAAAAACCTTAAACTTATAAAATGTTTAAACTAGAAATAAATCCATTGAAATTTGGGACCATTATTGTTCTAGCCATCATAAATATATGTTAAGATCCCTTTCCAGAAAGGACTTTTAAATTTGTTCCAATTCAAGAATATGTTAACACATTTCACTGTAGATCTTATAGAGACCTCTTTCCGTAATTGGTGTTTAAGCTGATGAACGAATAATATTTTTTTCTGCAGTATCTTCAATTCATGCTAATTTTTGTATAATATTAGTGGTGGAGGATGCAGCCGAATACAGCATTCGTAATTATTTAGATTATATTTAACACGATTAATTCTTTGTTTTTTATTATAAATTATTATTATTTTTTTTGTTAAATATACAAAGAAACAATTAAATAAATAAACAAATTGTTATTAAATTATTAATCATTATATATTTTTTGTTATTTTTTAAAATTTTCTTATTTTCAGTTTTGCAATGCCAACATTTTTTAAAGGACGCAAAAAAATATTAGACGAAAATGATCTGTACAAAGCTTTAAATGAACATAAATCTGGTAAGTTTGTTTTTTTTTTCAATATTTATATGATTTATAAAAAAATCGGAATAACATGAAATAATTTTAAACAAACAAAAATTTTTAAGAAAATAAAACAACAATTTGGACCGAAAATAAAGACGTTTCTTATATTTCACTCACATTTTATCTGCAACAATTTGTATAAATTATTAATAAATTATTTATTTTGAAATAAAATGAAAAATAATTTGCAAATTTCCAAAAACCAGAAGAAAACATTTCTTAACATTTTCCAAAATTTGAATACTGTCATTTATAAAATTCGAGCTTGTTGTTTAAATAATAAAAAAAATACATATACATACATACATACATACGTACATATATTTTTATTATGCTTTTTATTACAAATTCAAACAGTCATGAACAAATAAAAACATGAAAGAATGTATAGTCGGTCAAGCCCGACAATCTAATCCTACACCGCATAGTCGGTTAAAAATGCTAGTGGTGAAAAATCAACGAATGACCCTCGTATAATTTAATTTTCTGATTTATTCTAAAGTGTGTAGTATAGTTTTGTAACACTGGGATTTATGTTAAACACCAGCACAAACCTTCAATCTTCGGTGGTGTAGTACGACTCCCTTGTGTAACAAAATTAGTGTATTGGATAAATCGATTTTTATGTTAGATTGTAATTATAAATTATATAAGTCAACAAAATATTTTCAAAAATATTCAAAAAAATTTGCATAATATGTCAATTTTAATATTATTCTATATCTTATCTCCGTAAAAAAAAATAATATATATATATATATATATATATATATATATATATATATATATATATATATATATATATATATATATATATATATATATATATATATATATATATATATATATATATATATACATAATGATTAATATAAAATACATTTCAATATTATCCAATGAGGTGAATATTTCCCAAAAATTTCTTGCCAAAATTTTATTGATTTTTATTTTATTTATTAAGAATTTCTCAGTTTTATATTAATTCTTTGTAATTATTGATATGTGAGTAAATGTGTAAATATGTTTTCAATTGTATAAAACATTTAATATATCGAATGCATCTAAAAAACTCAATTAAATATTCTACACATATCGCTTTTCTTCTTTCCAATTAACAAAAAGCAATTGTCATTAAAACGATATATCGGTTGTCATATTCATATCTGTATATATTACTTGTGTTTATATAAATCAATAGGACAGTGTAATATAAACAAAACTTTTCATAATAATTTATAATTCTAATTAATTGTAAAATTTAAAAATAATGTTTTAAGAAGTGGAATAAACAAAATGTAAAATTTAATAATTCATAATTATTAAAAATGATCTTCTTAAAATGATATAATTTAAATACAGATATCTTTCGATATATTTACACAATCCCACATAAATAATTTTCTATTGAAAATTTCAAATATGTATATCGAACTTTTGGCACAAATTAGTATCATTTTTACTACATTTCATAAAAAGTGACAAAAAATTAAAATTTACTAAAATTTGGTACTTAAATCTCTGGAATCTCTTGAAACGTAACAAATAACACGAGCATATACGAACGAAAACTTCTTAGATAGAGAAACTCAATTTTACACAAGTTCGAGTGACTGGCTTTCTTTCGCTTGAATTTTCATTCGACAATGAGAAACAGGCTATAAATTAGATTTTCATTATTGTTTTATTATTTTTTTTAATTTTCTTGCATTCATAAAAAATGGTTGTATTAATATAACAAATAATTTCAAATGGATTTCCACGCTTTCTTATTGTGAGTTTTATTTTCTGTCACGGTGTAAATTTCTTTACACTACTCATAAAGAGTATGTGTTAATAATTGATAACTTTTTTCTATTTCTTATTATTACATTGTGTACATGTATTTAAGTAGACTTCACTTTATGACTCTTGAATTAATTGAATTGAATTGAATCTTAAAAATATAAATTGTTTTGGCTGATTTTATGCAAAATAAACAAAAGTGTACATTAACCCATTTAAATAAATAAGACAAATGCAATAAAATTAATATCGTAAATTGAAATTTAATTAATTTGGATTTCAATTACATTAAATTATTAATTTAAAAAGAAAAAATAAATAAATAAATTTTAATGATGTATAAGTAGAAAAAATAATTGTAATTCCATAATTATTTATGTTATTAAAACTATTAAAATTCTTTAATGATACGAACATTAATTACACATTTAAATTGATTACTTACAAGTAGGAGTGCTATAATCGGCTATGTCGAATCTTCAATACCCTCCACCACATATGCCTAAGAAATAGATAAACATACAAACTCTCATATAAACTCACAAACACATACAATATATGAATGTATTTCTTAAATGTAACAAAGAAACCTTAATTAGTCATCAAATTAGTTATATTTTTGGATATAACTTTTTTCAAATAAACCGATTTTGATAATTTTTGGAATTGTAATGAGATGCAAATTTTTTGCTAATATTGTGTTAATTTATTTTAATTAAATTTATTGTAATTTGTCCATTTATAATTGATTATTTTACGAAAGTTCTTTGCTTTAATTTAGAGGTTGTCTCTAATATCGTTCTATATCTCTTAACTTACGTAACCGATTTTGCTGGTTTTAAATAGAAAGCTTCTCAAGACTATAATAAATACTTAGGAGAAATTTCATTGAGCTCTATTAATTATTGCGGATGTGAGCGTGCCAACAACGGACAGACAATCAGAGCTAAATCGGCTCAGATTTTGATGTGTTGCAAGAATATTTATACATTATGGTAATGGTAAAGTTAATATACTCTTAATAAAATTAAATTCATACTTCAGGTCATCTTCATACAGTCATGGTCATAAGAATAGGCACAAAGTCAGTCAAGCTTTTACAAAATTTTTTATCTTTGTAACAATAGATGTCTAAAGGAACATACATATTGTTATATTCCTTTACATAATCTGTTTTTTTTTTTTTTGGTTACATTGTAATTTACACCCATAAATTTATTATCTGTCAATTAAATATAAAATTTGAATTTTACAATACTTTAAAGTTTACATTTTAAGTCAATATTTACTATGAGCAAATACTTATGTCAGTGACTGCAGGTAAATAAATAGAATTCATTTTGAACTTAAGATTTTACATTTTACATTATTGTTTATGTATGTCAAACTCTAATATTCTAAAGATGTCATTTATTTTTCAATTTTTTTATTAAATTTGAAAATAAGAGTTTAGTAATAAATTATTTTCTATTGACGTTTTCCTTTTTGATAATAAAATTTTGATTTGTTTGGAAATTTGAAATTTTCAACATTGTCTAGATATGTCATTATAATAATAAAATTTATCTTTATAATTTTTGAAAAATAAAAAATATAATATTCATTTTATTATTAAAGACTTCATATGCTGCCTACTGTTTAGCAAATATCGTACGTCTTATTATCATTATAATTTGTTCATTTCCTTTTATAGCTTCATATATAGGGTGGGTTAAAGTTTAGTTAATTAATTCAAATGCAACTCACATTTTCAAAATTTAATTGAAACATTTTTTAGTCAAAATTCTGTAACATTTTGCATGTGGGCAAAGTGACAGCTGTCAGTTATAAGAAGCTATTGCAAAAACAAAATATGGAAAGTATATAAAATTGTAAATATTAACAAATAAAATATCTGACATTTACAGCATTCATGTTTAACACTAGAAAGGTTAAGATTTTATATATAAGATTTGAAAAATCGACTTCTTTTGAAGTATGAATTTGACAGCTTTGACCCCATAAGAATTTTATGGACGGAATTATAATACCTCTAAAAGAGGTTTTTAGGACATGAAAAATTTTTAACCGCGTACAAAATTTTGTTCCTTATCTAATTCCAACATTTTTGTTGCAGCAAGGTGAAACCATTCCAAAGAATCACTTTAAATTACATCTCTATTATATGTGTGATCATTTGCAGGGTATTATTTAATCGTCCTAACCGATATATCGAATAAATACAGCTCAGCAATACCATTCTAAACTGTAACTGACACACCATTTTATAAACCTAAAATATATATAAATATATAGTATAATACGATGCCTCTAATAATAAAATTATAATGTATTTGATATTTATTAGATAAAGTTCAACCTGACGAATGGTAACAAAACCACTTGTCACATTAACTTGTGTAAATCTTAAATACAGTTTACAAATTTGTTTGTAAAAACTATTTCTGAAAATTTATTTTATATAGATATGATATCTATAATATGAAGCAAAGTTCAGATAGATTTGTTTTTATTTATTTTTGATTTTGAATAATTTGGTGACCCTATTAGTATTTCTCTATATGATGTCTGCATTTAAAGTCCAATCGAATTAACATCATTATTAGAGGGAAATGATTTCATGCCGTAGTGAGTATCGGTCCATATTTGGTAGTAATAATTTTTCCATTTTTTCTAAAAGTTAACTGGCACAATTTTATAAATTGTCTATTTCAATTATTGAAAAAATATATTTTAACAGGTAAAGTTAGTACCGGTCAAGCTCAACAATTTAATACTCTACACCACATTGTTGGTTATTAATGGTAGCTTACAAAAATTAATGATCGACCGTCGTATAAATGTATTTCCAAATTGTGCTTAAGAGTTCAGTATATTATGGTACTAATTATATGTATGATTTGTGCGCTTTAAAAGATGAAATTATATACCGTCCATCGTAAAATTTCGTACATCGAATTTTGCTCATATTTTTCTTAAATTGTCCAATTCTTATCAAAATGCTTGATTGTTATGATATTTAAGCCCTTCAAAGTATTTTTTTAAATGAAGTTATATGGGACATATGAGAAATAATGGAACGATTCTCGTATTATTTGGAACATATTTAAAGAATATCATTAGATTTGTTTTGATCAATTTTCCTTAAAATCTCTTTATATTTAGGACTTTTATGACCCTTAAACCCCATTCCGGAAGGAACATTTGTATGGAGACTAGATGAAATAATGGATCCATCATAAAATAATAAAACTCATTATACCCCAAACCACCTATGGTGGAGAAGGTTGAAATAAAGAAAATCTCACTCTATAAAATTTAAAAATCATGTCGAATGCGTACCTAATCTAGTTCACCACTGTCACATATTTATTTCTATAAATATTTCGACCATTGAAAATAACAGCTGACGAAAAGAAAGATTTTATATTGAAAACGTCTAAGAAGGAACACACATCAAATAAACATATATATGTGTGTAAGTCATTGTAGTTTAGTTTTTTTGGAGTTATTATTGTACTTAACCATAAATCAAAATATTTTATTGATTATTTCATAATAATTTTTATCAGTTATCGTGTTTTGTTAACTTTATATTTTATTAAATATTATAGTCATTCTGATTTGTATATTGAAGGCGAAAAGATAATTTTGATTAGAATTAAACAAAATGACGAAATAATTTAAAGTTTATATTTTAATTGATTTAAATATTTCTTAAAATTGAAATTCAAATGGTTTTCTCTTCATGCAATGCACCAGAGTATGCTTGTAAAGATGCCCACTTACATTACTAAACAAATTTATTTGTGTGTGAAACAACAAAAATTAATTTTACATTTATAGAATTTATGTGTCTAAACTAAACATACAGTTATGGCCAATCAAATAGGGTCAAACTGCAAACTGCTGCAGTTTTCTTTAATTCCTCGTTAAAATTTGAATTCAAGTTAAAATATTTTTGTGCACGATCGTATCAAATATTCCATTTTATAAAGTTAAAATCAAAAAATTTTATTACAACAACAGCACAAACTGGGGTAACTCGAATATTAACTTTTTTCAAACGAGCAAATTTGTTGTTTCTCATTTAAAGTCTTGAATTTTAAAAGAAATGTTTACATTCAATATTTATCACTTATAATTTTTGATTATATTGCATTTTGCAAAATTTTAGAGTGTTTTTAAATGTTTGGTAATGCTTTTTCCAGACCTCCAATAAATGTGAAAAACACTAAAAACTCGTATTTCTTAACAATTTCAAAAAGACTTCTTTATTATTAAATATTATGTTGCATTTATTATTATTATTATTATTATTATTATTATTATTATTATTATTATTAGCGGAAATAAAGTCGTAAGTTATAATATCACACTCATCTATTATGGTCATGTTAAATTGAAGATTTTTTATGTTAAATACAGATTTATTTTAAAAGTCGATTCTGCCCCATTGTGCATTATAGTGAAAAAATCGGTAAAAGAAAATTAAAAATTTTAAAACATAAAATAAAACGCATTGTTTTTTCAATAAAAAAATTTAAATTTTATATCTTATGATCGCATAGGGCTAATTAAAGACTCTCTGAATGTTAACAATGGGCTACAAAAAGATAGAATTTGTTTCTCAAATCGGATATGAAACAAAAATTTGACACATAAGTAAATTCATCCATGGACCTCATATGGGATTCTATTTCCAAAATAAAGTTTCATTTATCTTAAATGGTATATAATATATCACATAAATCCATTAAACCAATGAAAAGTTTTATATAAATTACATATTTATTTATTAATTTAATAATTGATTTTGTATTTCCTTTATTTTAGATACTCTTGGACAAAAATTAAGTATAGCATGGGAAGATGAATGTAATAAGAAACAAATGAAACACAAGGAACCCAGTCTTGTAAAAGCAGTATTACGAGTGTTTGGTTTACGTTTTGCCGCCTTGGGTTTGGTGCTTTTTATATTAGAACTTGGTTTACGGTATTTTTTTTTTTATATTTTTGTTACTAAGGAGTGAGATCGAAATATTCTTAACACAAGTTATCTTTGTAAAACATATCAGTTATTATGTTAAATGTCAAATAAATTGATTTATTGTTAATCTGATTAAAATAAGTGACTAGGAAAAATTGCGTACTAAATATAATTAACAAACCCCAACTTGGTCCCACAAACAGTTGGCCCAGCGTACAAAGATCTGCCGTCAAACTGTTTCCAATATTATTAAACAGTACTGGGAGAACTTGTAATTGATAGAAAACCTGTTTTAAGTAGAAGGAACGGTCCACATGATGTTTCTAAAGCCAAAGAGGTAGAAAGCAACCCGGTAAACTCAGTGCTCAAATTATTTGGTATGAAAAGCTAATGCAGGTTAAAGAACAAACAAAGCACAAAAAATTCCTAACAAGAACGCTGCTAAAAATATAGATGCAAAAACAGCACGAGAATAAAATCCAAATTTTTCTAATAAAATATTCTTGCAGATGACAGATTTGTCGCAACTTCTTGGTCAAAAATTTTATGTTGCTTATGCTCGAGGAAATGTTGAAGAATAGTTTAGAACCCATGTGCAGTTCCTAAAATAGTTCTTGGTATAGCCAAGATAAGCCAAAAATTTGTTTAATGATCTCTAATAATATTGAAATTTAAATCAAAAAATGTTTACAAAAAAGACAACTTCAATTCATAAGACTTATTTTTGGCCTGACTCGGCATTCTTATACTATTGTAAAAAAGCATTTAAGGGACACAAGGCCAATAATGTGGTATTTTACCAAAAGAGATACTGGGATCTTGTTAAAATTGAATTGAAAACCGCAAAAAGCTGTCTAAAAGTGGGGGAAATTTTTAAGCGGATATGAACTATCTGTTCGAGCAAAGTGACAAAAAACTCCATAAAAACGTTAATGGAAGTATTTCCAAATATGGTTCAAAATTTCATCACTAGAAATTAAAACCATAAAAATATTTTCTTTTTTTTTTGTAAGTTATAATAACAATTTAAAAATTAAATAAAATAAATTAAAACTGAGAGTTGCGTGGTTTCGTTTTTATTAACATATATGTATGTTTATAATTTTTCGATCTCACCCACAATTGACAACACTATTTGTTTTCAATTAAACTCATTAAAATATGATTGATTAATTAATTTAAATTAAAATTTTATTTCTTTATTTTCATTATATTTCAGTGTCACTCAACCATTGTTTTTGGGTGGTTTAGTATCATATTATGCTGATACTGAAAATAATACGAGTGATGATCAAACCATTGCGTATTTATACGCATTGGGTGTGATCTTATGCAGTGCTTTGAATGTTTTCTTTACGCATCCTTACATGTTAGGCATACAGCATACGGGCATGAAAATAAGAGTGGCCATGTGCAGCATGATATATCGTAAGGCTCTGCGTTTAAGTAAAACAGCACTGGGTAATACGACATCCGGTCAGGTGGTAAATCTAATATCAAATGATGTTGGTCGCTTAGATACCTCAATGATACATATGCACTATTTATGGTTGGGACCAGTTGAAATTGTGATTATAACATATTTAATGTATAGAGAAGTAAGTAGACCTTAATATATATATATATATATATATATATATATATATATATATATATATATATATATATATATATATATATATATATATATATATATATATATATATATACATTTTAAAGGCAATTATATTATTGGATAATTTATTTATTAATGTGTGGAAAATTATTACATTATTAATGTATGTATAGCATATCAATCATAAATAGATATAAATATGTAAAAAATTTGTGTTATCATGTTTGCACTCTCCATCCAATATTTCATTAAAGCGGCTGATCTGATCTTAAAAATTTCTTCTTCGTGGGTTTCCTGTGAAAAAATATTCAAAACAAGAAAAAATGTTATAGTCGATCAAGCCCGAATATGTAAAACCCTACACCCCATTGATGGTTGTTATTGACTGCTACGAAAAACTGTTGTGGTTATATGGGACCAATTGAACAAATTCGCAAAATTTGGATGAAATCGTTCTATATTTGGGGGACATTTTTATGGGATCAATATTGTACACTTTCAATAGGCATCGTCCTTAAAACAAATTAATAGTTTGTGCCAAATTTCATTGAGATATTTTCAAAATTGCGATTTGTACTTTGCAAACATTTCTTTTTTTTTGCTTCAGTCAAGCCCGACTATTTAATATTGTACACCACACTGAATATTGCAAATGTCTGCTACGATTTTTCGTATAATTTGTTTTCCTAATTATGCTTTTGTGTGCAATATATTATTATGATTCTCACATTTATATGAAAATTATGCGTTTTAAAAGAGATTTTTTCTGTAGGGTTATATGGGAATTAGAAAAAAATATGTATCTACCCTCGTTTAATTTCGCACAGCCGTTTTGTCTTTTATTTATCTGATATATGACTAAATATTTTACAATACCCACGTATATGTGCGATTTATGAGTTTCAAATTTGGCACATCGTTTTAGAATATAATAAGACTTAGTTTTGCAAAAATTGGTAAAAATTGTTTTATATTAATGAATTTTATGGGCTTGTATAGGATCCATATGAAATAAAAGACCGATCATTAAAAATTGCAATAGGCATCGACCTTGGGGCAAAATTCATTAAGATATCTTTCATTAAGATATCTTTAAAACTGCGACCTGTACTTTGCGAACAAACATAACATGGACAGCCAGACGGACATGCTTAAATTAACTCAGGAAGTGATTTTGAGTGGAACGGTATACTTAAAAATGGTGGTAGCACTATTTTTTCTTTCCGTTAGAAATATCTGCACAAACGCTTAATACCCTCACCATCTATGATGATGTAGGGTATAGAAATATCCCCTTATTCGGTCTTTTAATCAAAATCTATACCAACCAAGTGTTCACAGAATCAGAGCACGTTGCCCCAAACACTGTAAAAGGGTATCAAACTTTGTTAACCACATTCAAAATTGTTATGCCCAATTCACCTACTAATTGTCCTCTTGAAATCTTTCATGCGCTATTCATCTTTTATAGTTTTCGAGTTATTTGTATTTGAATTTTAAAATTTCTTAATTTTGCAAGATCTTCATCTGAAAGTATTTAACCGATCTTAAAAAGAATTGAAAAGTTTCTTTAATTGAAACGTTCTGATTTCAATTCTGTACTTAAAAATCCTATAGACCAAATACATATTCTCCCAAAAAACGGTCATATTTGGGATGTATTTCATCTGGTAATGTTTTTTTAACTTCAAATAAATGTAATCTTTATAGATAAAAATCTGAATTTTTTTATTTTTGGGTTTGTCTTCACATATTTTAGAATAGGAGGACTTCTCTTGAGAAATCAATAATTGCTGTCTTATTATTATTATTATTTAAAATATAAGATGCGCATTTTTTGTGAATATCAACCATTCTTTAATTGAATAAGAAACCAAGAATTGGGATGCAAATCCAAAAATTTTTATTCCCAAAATACCCAATTTTGGGGACCAAATACATATATATAAATCCAATCGGCCAATATATTCATTTCAATAAAATACAACCACAAAAAAGTTCCATTTGCAAGGTTTGATGAACCGAATATTTTTAGGCCTTCGTCCAATTAAGGGAATATCTTGCGTTATTTAGTGTTACTATTAAGAGAAACTTATTTCAGCTGGGCCGGCATTTCGATTAAGGCAAAGTCACTGAGGCATAGAAGTAATAAATTAAATTGGCAAAAATCTTCAACGTTAAATAAAGGCTGTGCATTTCCTTGATTGTCCTCTCTATGCGTTATATCTTTTGAGTCATTCGTTTTGATAAAGCTATTAAAACAACATGCCTGTAATCTATATATAAATTAGAATGTATGTATATGCAAGACATGGACTCCACAACAGCCAATTTTAATGAAATTTTCATAGAATAATCAAAATTTATCTGAAAGTAACATTATCGAATACCTAAGAAATATAACAGCAAGAGTTCTCAAATTTTAAAATTTGGTCTCAAATTTTTTTCAAAGAGTAATTTACTGCACAAAATGTAGGACGGATAAGTTGTTTTATTGGACAAAAAAAAGTAATCGAATATCTAAAGAAGTATGAAAGCGAAATTTTTTTAATTTGTTCAAATCCTCATTGTGTGATTTTTTAATACATGTCGCGATTTTTTGAAATTCTTTCTGAATCTAGGACGAAGTAGAATTTTTGTGCGGCAAAGAGCTCCGGGTAAAGGCTAGTAATATGTAGTTTAAAATCAACACTGAACTATTTTTTTAAAATTTAGATTAGATTTTTTTTCAATGCCGAAAAATATTAAACTTAGCTCTCCTAATTTTCGTATCAATATTTCAGTTTTATGGTAAGAAGTACTTTAATATTTACACACACACTAAATCACATGAATGAAATAGTTGCACGTTGCACAAATTCCTGGCATAATTAAAGTGTTCACTGGCAAATATAAAATTTATTCTTTTTCTAATCTTAAATTTAAAAATTTTCAATTAGAAAGTTCTTTATTGAGGAATTTGAATCGTACATATGTGAATCTCATAAAACTTCATACATCTATATCTTATTCTCATATTAATGTTCAGCTATTTAAAATCATATGATCCTTTATATGTTTATTATATAACGATCATTTATAGATTGGTGTGTCTTCCCTATTTGGTGTTGCCATTATGATTCTATTCCTGCCTCTACAAGCCTTTTTGGGCAAAAAAACTTCCGTATTACGTTTACGTACTGCCTTGCGTACCGATGAACGTGTCCGCATGATGAATGAAATTATCTCTGGTATACAAGTTATAAAAATGTATGCTTGGGAAATACCCTTTGGTAAAATGATAGAATATGCTAGAAAAAAAGAAATGAATGCTATACGTTATGTGAATTATATTCGTGGAATTTTACAATCCTTTATCATGTTCTTAACTCGCACCTCTGTATTTGCAAGTTTAGTGGGTTTTGTCCTGTTGGGGAAATTGCTAACGGCCGAAAAAGCTTTTGTTATCACAGCTTACTACAATATATTACGTAACACAATGACCATATATTTTCCAATGGGTATATCACAATTTGCCGAAACTATGGTCTCATTCAAGAGAATTCAAAAGTATATGATGCATGAGGAGACAAAAGTTCGTGACAAATCGTTGGAAGTAGATAGTGAGAATAATAAATTGCAACCTACTGCCATTATAGAGGAGAATGGTAAAGCGATTGCCATGAATGGTATTATGAAACCAATGACAAATCATCAAACCCAACAACATATGGAAGCAGGAATTGTGATAAATAAACTTAAAGCTAAATGGGATCCACAATCTACCGAATACACATTGGATGGTATTGATTTAAAAATTAAACCGCGCACATTGGTGGCAGTAATTGGTCCAGTGGGTTCGGGGAAATCAAGGTAAATTTAAGTGATACAAAAATTATATCCATTATACAAATCATAATTCAATAAAATCTAAATCGTATCATTTTTATTCCCATACATTTACATACATTTACATACATTTACATCAATATTGCAAAATTCATATTTTAGTAATATTCCTCATCTGAATCGATTCAAAAATATAATATTAATTTAATATTTAAACGATTTATTTCCAAATAGGATGTAAATTAATTAATTAATTTAATTATAATTGTTCATCATTAAATTCCACATTTAGTTATTAAAGGGTTAATTAATAAGAAAATAAATACTTAGTAATTTTCTTTTATATTTAGCTTAATTCAAGCGATACTTGGAGAATTACCAGCCGAATCGGGTTCTGTCAATGTTAATGGTACTTTATCGTATGCTTCTCAAGAGCCCTGGCTATTCACAGGTACGGTGCGTCAGAATATTTTGTTTGGATTGCCAATGGATAAGCAACGCTATCGCACAGTTGTCAAGAAGTGTGCGCTGGAACGTGACTTTGAACTATTGCCGTATGGTGATAAGACAATTGTAGGCGAACGCGGCGCTTCACTGTCTGGTGGCCAAAAAGCCCGTATAAGTTTAGCCA
Source organism: Cochliomyia hominivorax (assembly GCA_004302925.2). Lineage (NCBI taxonomy): Eukaryota > Metazoa > Arthropoda > Insecta > Diptera > Calliphoridae > Cochliomyia > Cochliomyia hominivorax. Next base: position 46,784,873 of record PYHX02000467.1, on the reverse strand, counting down.
GGGCTGTGTATCGTAAAACAGATGTCTATCTGCTCGACGATCCTCTAAGCGCTGTCGACACTCATGTGGGGCGTCATTTGTTTGATCAATGTATGCGTGGTTTCTTACGGGATGATATTGTATTACTTATTACCCATCAGCTGCAATTTATGGAACAAGCAGATCTCATTGTAATAATGGACAAAGGTCGCATAAGTGCTGTTGGTACATTTGAATCGATGCGGAAGAGTGGTTTAGATTTTGCAAAACTTTTACTAAAAGCCGATCAGCAAGAAGAAACTAACGGAAAATCGGCAACTGGTGATGCACCTGAAAATAGTAAATTGGTTTTATCACGACAAAATAGTAAAATGCGTTCACGTCAAAATAGTGTATCATCGATGAGTTCTGCCGCTGATTCAGCACCTGGTGATTCACCAATGCAAGTACAAGAGACTCACGAAGAGGGTAAAATTGGATTTGGTTTATATAAGATATACTTTGGAGCCAGTGGTGGTTATCTTTTATTTACTGTGATGGTCATCTTTTGTGTGGGCGCTCAGGTATTAGCATCCGGCGGAGATTATTTTTTGTCATATTGGTAATTTTAATTAAAAACAACCATTGTGTACATTTATAAACTTACTCCCTTTTACTTTCTTCAATAGGGTTAATAAAAATGGTCAAGCTCAAAGTAAAGTTACTGATGCCTATAGAAAACCAGAACCCCGCTTAGATAGTAATACTGATCCTGTAGATTTGTATATCTTTACAGCGATCAATATCTCAATTATATTTTTTGCCTTAACACGATCCCTGTTATTTTTTAACTTGGCCAAACGATCTTCAACAAATTTACACAACACTATGTTTAAAGGCGTGACCAGGGCAGCCATGTATTTCTTTAATACCAATCCTTCGGGTCGTATACTTAATCGTTTTTCAAAGGATTTGGGTCAAGTTGATGAAATTTTACCGGGTGTTATGATGGATGTAATACAAATCTTTTTGGCTTTGCTTGGTATTGTGGTGGTTTTAAGTATAGTTAATCCTTGGAATTTATTAGCCACTGCTTTACTGTGTATTGTATTTTACTTTCTGAGATCATTTTACTTGAATACATCAAGAGATGTTAAACGTTTGGAAGCCATAAGTAAGTTTTCAAAGTTAAAGCTATTTTTATTAGGGTGATTTTCATAATATAGTTTTTTTCCTTTCAGCACGCTCTCCAATTTATTCGCATTTAGGAGCTTCATTAAATGGTCTTTCAACCATTAGAGCTTTTGGAGCACAAAAAGTTTTAATTGCGGAATTCGATAACTATCAGGATATGCATAGTTCGGGTTATTATATGTTTTTGGCAACAAGTCGTGCTTTTGGTTATTGGTTAGATTGCTGTTGTGTTCTATATATTGCTATTATCACTTTAAGTTTCTTCCTTTTCTCGCCTGAAAATGGTGGCGATGTTGGTTTGGCCATTACTCAGGCTATGGGCATGACTGGTATGGTTCAATGGGGTATGCGCCAATCTGCTGAATTGGAAAATACAATGACATGTGTTGAACGTGTTGTGGAATATGAAGATTTAGAGCCAGAAGGTGAAATGGAATCACCACCGAATAAAAAACCACCAAAATCTTGGCCAGAAGATGGTCAAATTATTTTTGATAATTTAAGTTTACGATACTTCCCGGATCCCAAATCAGAGTATGTTCTGAAATCTCTTAATATTTCAATCAAGGCCAGAGAGAAAGTTGGAATTGTTGGACGCACCGGTGCAGGAAAGTCCTCGCTAATTAATGCTCTCTTTAGGCTATCGTATAATGAAGGATCAGTTATAATTGATAAACGTGATACCAAAGATATGGGTCTACATGATTTACGTAGTAAAATTTCTATAATACCACAAGAGCCAGTTCTGTTCTCTGGAACTATGCGTTATAATTTGGATCCATTCAATGAATATTCCGATGCAAAATTATGGGAATCATTAGAAGAGGTAAATAAAAAGAAAGCAGAGAATAAGAATTTGTTAAAGGAGATAAATTGTTTTTTTGTTTTTGTTTTTGTTTTTAGGTAAAATTAAAAGATGTTGTTGCTGAATTACCTTGTGGTCTTCAAAGTAAGATATCTGAAGGTGGTACTAATTTTTCAGTGGGCCAAAGACAATTAGTGTGTTTAGCGCGTGCTATATTACGTGAAAATCGTATATTAGTTATGGATGAAGCCACTGCCAATGTTGATCCACAAACCGATGCCTTAATTCAAACCACCATTAGAAATAAATTCAAACAATGCACAGTCCTTACCATAGCACATCGTTTACACACTGTCATGGATTCCGATAAAGTTTTAGTCATGGATGCTGGTCGTGCTGTCGAATTTGGTTCACCATTTGAATTATTGACACAAAGTAAAACGAATGTATTTTATGGAATGGTAAAGCAAACGGGAACAACAACATTTGATAGTTTATTGAAAATAGCACAAAAAGTAAGTTAACGACATCGCAGTTTTTATCTACGAAAAATTCCATGTACACATGTTATTAGAGATTTTTCAAATATCAGGTGCCTCAGAATGTTCACATATTCAATGAAATTGTACAAATAGAAACAAGTATGGATGGGCAGGGCCTTCAATAATTAATATTTGCATTATTCTCTCCGCATAATACAATAATACAGATAGGACCTTAAAATTTGTCGTAATTCACATGATATGTAAATAATAATTTAGACGTAAATAAAATGTAGGACGGAAATGATTTTGGGATATGGTACACGCAATATAACGCATATATTAACGTGAGTCTAATTTAGAAGATAAACTGTGAGGCTTACAAAACCATAAGGAGAGACATCCCCTCAATAAGGAATATATTTATTATCGAATTTCTATGGAACTGCTTCAGTAAAAATTTTAAATTTTAATCGCAAGTATATTTCTATTTAACTTGAAACTAAATGTAAAACGAATAGAATTTCATTAAAAGTTATTATTTTTTTACTTTTCAATAAATTTACAACAAAGCGCAGCCGGTACTTGCTCAATAATTAATAAATTAGTGAAGATTTCACAAAATACATTAATAAATGACAGAAATTTTGGAATATAGTTGGTTGGGGTATTATAGGCTCGTTCAGATAGACAGAAAAGAAAATTGTGATACCACTACATTTAAGTATATATTTCGATTAGAATCTCTTTTTAGTCGATTTAACGATGTGCCTCTGCACGGCTGGCTGTCGATGTAAAGCTTTTGAACAAAATATGTAAGAATATTTTGATGAAATTTGCCAATCTATATATATATATATATATATATATATATATATATATATAATATATATATATATATATATATATATATATATATATATATATATATATATATATATATATATATATATATATATATTTATTTTATTTTTTTTATTTTGTTTTCCACTTGTGGAAGAAAGCAGCTACGTATAGCAAATGAAAATTATGTATATATATATATATATATATATATATATATATATATATATTATATATATTATATATATATATATATATATATATATAATATAAATATATATATATATAATATATATATATATATATATATATATATATATATATATATATATATATATATATACATATATTTTACTTAATATATGTATATATATATATATATATATATATATATATATATATATATATATATATATATATATATATATATATATATATTTTATTTTTTTATTTTGTTTTCCACTTGTGGAAGAAAGCAGCTACGTATAGCAAATGAAAATTATGTATATATATATATATATATATATATATATATATATATATATATATATATATATATATATATATATATATATATATATACATATATTTTACTTAAAAAACGTACCAAATTATACAAGGAACGGATCATTATTCTCATAGAACCATACAACCCCAGTTGCTATCATAATTAGACAATATAAGATAAACATAAATAAAAATCAAAATTCAAAATTTTACGAGAATCAGTCAAAAGTATCCACTAACTCCCATATAAACTACCCAGAAAAAACGCATAAATATTTGTAACACAATAATGTACTTCACACTTAAGCATATATCAGAAAATTTAATAAACCAACTGGCCGACTATAACATTTTTGTTTGCTTACATTTCATGTTTTTATTTTTATTAAAATAATTTATTTGATTTTAATTTCCTAACTTTTTCTATTTTTAGGCACATGAAGATAATTTAAAGGCTAAAAAGGATTCTTGACATTTCGTTACGGTACCTAAAGTATTTAAGGATTATATATTAAAAATATTAGAACCAATAACAAATCATCCAGCAAATGCTAGAATACAAAGGACATTCTTTTTAGATAATAATACAATTTCAACAACAACATCATCATCATCTATAACAACAATAACTAAACCAAAATTTTTAGGCTAACATTTTCTTCATTATATAAAGAGGATATAAGAACATATTTACTTTGCACATTCGGTTGGGCCGAATTTTATATTTTCTCTATTAAACATATGGGTACATAAACGTTTTTTTTTTCATTAAAATTTTTATATTCTAAAGTTTCAAATAATTATTATCTATTATTCAATTCAGTTTTTTAAGAAAATCAAAAAATTCAGAAAGAATTTTATATCAAAACAAAAAACTTAATGTACAACACAGTGATTTGTTAATTAAAACTATAAGACAAAAATAAAATGTTTTTTTTTATTTTTATTTTTTTAAGGAAAAAAAAACAACAATTGTACATCTTAAAAAAGCTATTAACAAAATGCTTTCCAAAAAAAAACATATATTTTTTTATAAGACAATAAATTAATACAAACTAATGCAAATATGTGAATATAAAGTAACTATAATAAATATATATAAATTAGTATTAAGATTATTGATTTTTTATAAAAAAATTATGTTATAATGGCAAAAATGTTGTAAATATTTAGAAATTTGTCCATAAAAAATTTTAGTCTAAAGAATAAAAAACAAAAAAAAGCAGTTAAACTGAATTATCAATGAAAACCTAACAAAATATGTGTTCCAGTGAAAACGACAATATTTTACATTAGTTGAAATTTTTTTATTATTGTTTTATTTTATGTATAGTTTTTATTAATATATTTAAAATAAATTTTGTTAATATATATATATATATATATATATATATATATATATATATATATATATATATATATATATATATATATATATATATATATAATACAATACAATAAATAATATATATGTATGTTGTTTATAGAGATATTTGTTTATATAGAGATATTTAGAAAAGGTGTAAACTTAAAATGGTACCGTCATATTTGAAAAAGCATTATAAGTCCTTTCGAATAAGATTTGATTGGTATCTTAAAAAATCTAAAGTTCAAAAAAACATCGTAAAGCAGCTCTGGGCAAGTAAACTCCTATCGTGCATCGTTCTTATCTTGTAAAGTCGGGCAGACTGTAATTCGTTTGCTCGTTTACCGTCGTTCGGGGTTTTAGGCATTTACCACATGAGCACGATTTTAATTTGAAATAGTTAATTTAAATAGTACTGATGACAAATAATAGTGGTCGAACTGCAGAAGATTATCGTGACATATATATATATATATATATATATATATATATATATATATATATATATATATATATATATATATATATATATATATATATATATATATATATATATATATATATATATATATATATATATATATATATATATTGAGTTTTACAAATCCCAACATTTAATTGAAAAATGTTTTCTACATTTTTATATATTTAATATATAAGTAACTTTGCATGTATCTGTCACTTAACGCCCCATCTCTTTGAAATTATAATGCAGAAAATAAAACACAATTTTTAAGCTTCAATTTTACTTCAAAGATTTTTTAAATAAAAATCTATATGAATAAATAAATTTTATTTAGAACATTTTAAAAACATTAGGTTTTTTAGTAACAATTTAAAATAACTAATATCTGTTAAATGATTAAAATTATTGTTAATATTCCAATTGCAAAACTAACATAAAAAATTTTTTCATGAGATTAATAAATATTATACAAAAGACTTAAAATTAAGTAACAATAATGATTATAAATAAATAAAACTAAAATAACAAATTTACATACACTACCACTGATATTACAATAAAAACAGATTTAATTTAAAAAAAATTTAAACAAACTAGGAAATAATTATTTTACAAAAAGGAACGAAAAAACTTATGTAAATGATGTAAAAATACGACAATTCAATTCAAACTAAAATGTACATTGATATTACAAATAGCTATAATTGTTAAAAAAATACAAAAATAAAGCTTAACATAAATTTCACAGTTTTGTTTTGTTTTTTAAATATATATACGTAATTAACTAGAGCGTAACAAACATTTAAAATGAATGATATTATTTCATTTGAGATTGGATATAAAACTATTTTATAAATAGAAAATAAACAATTCAACAAATTTTGTTCAATTCAAATTTGTTTAGAAAATTAATGATGCCCAGGCTGCAATCAAACAAAAGCCACCACAAGTGGCCACTTGTATAAAAGTTTTGTCACCAGTCATGGCACGGTAATACATGGGGCCACAGAATAACAAACAACCAGTTGCCATTAATGAACCAGTCTACAAAAAAATAAAAAATAATTTCAAAATATATTTTTATTTCAAATTTATTTTAATTACAAAGACAAAACTAAAATTTGAGCTTTTATATGTGTAATGAAATACCTAAAACATGAAATGAACTTAACCTAAACAAATTCTAAATTTGTAGGCTTAATAAAAAATAAACAACAAAATTATCTTCCCTTACAAAAAATTGTAGTTAAAAAAATATTAAAAATAAAAGTAAATGCATTTAATGTTGTAACAATATTCTAAAGACAAAATGAATTCATAATTTAAGTACTCTAATTCCCTTTTTTAATAATAATTATAATATGATTATAATATTCATAGGAAAAAGTTAAAATAAAATAAAAATTCAATGATAAATGAAATACTCTATCTAGTGGTTGTTATTAGCAAATGAAAATAAATTTATATAATAAAATACAAAATAATAAAATGTATTTATCATAGTTATTTAGTAAGCAAAATGTATTTATTCACAAAACAAATACTGATTATTGCTTTAAAAATATAACAAGCAAAAAAATATCAAAATTTATAAACAAACAAAATAAAAAAGAGATGTCAATTATAATTGTTAAATATATAATATTATGTTGAATAAAACAAAAGTTCTAAATTGTCTTAGCCAGTAAGTAGTCATTTGGTCATTTAGGGAGTAGCAAGTAGTTTGCAGAATAAAATACTTTATTTTAAAATAAAATTATTTGTATATTACGATATAAAATTTAAAATTAAAAGAAATAAATCTAAATATAAATATACTTTTTGTACAGCCTTTTGGAATACCCTAAAAGAAAAACCCATAACATTAAAAATAAATATAAAAAAAATAAGAACATAAATGTAAGATGCATTTTATCAATGTGCAACTGCACTCTTTAATTTCATAAAAATTGATAAAATGAAAAAATAATATGCAAAAATTAATAATTGTGTTTAAATTTTAAAACGGCGATAAGCAAGCTCTTAAGGAAGTATAAAAACTAAAAATTATCTCTAATAATATGTGATCAAACAAAAACCAAACAATAAATCTGCAAGATCTTTAACTATTTAAGATATTTTACAACTGAGTTGTAAAATTTGGTTGATTATGTTGATTTCTGGAAAATTTCCAAAAATTGATTCTCATATTATATGAGATAAAATAAATTTTGTTTACAAATAGTTCTAATAAATCTTTAATCTTTCTTCTTAGTTTCTGAAATTTTGCACAATATTACATTAAAATATGTGCCGGATTTATTCTGAAAAATAACATTGAAAAGTTGTATTAATCTAGACTTAGAGCTCATTTTTTGATCTTCGCTGATTCGATTTAACGAAGTTCGTCCATCAGTCTGGATTGCAGCCATGTTAGCGTAATGAGTTATCTTTATAGTAAGATATCTTGATGGAATTTGGCATGTTTCATTATTTTGGCCTAAGGATGATGATAATCGAGGTTTTTCTTAGCTAAATAACTAGTCAGTTTTGTCTCCTGGACCGCAGCGACTACAGAGTTATATTGTCTCATGAATCGGGTTATCTCAATTATTTTGTCCTAGAGACCATTACCGTTGAACTATAAAATTGATATCATTCAAGGTGTTCGGACTGCAATAACCGGTGTAAGAATGATAAGGTGGCCGCTACTGATGTTGTTGTTGCTTTAGTACGATTATAATGATGACGCTGTATGTATGTTCCGACCATTACCTTTAATATGTCAGTCCGGAACAAGTCCTGAGGTAACACCACCCCATGCAAGAGTTTCACCTTAACTATATAGACATGTGGTGCAAACGGTTCTGGTACACTGGGCAGAACCATGGTTCAGGATTCTTTTCAATTCCGGCGCGGAGCTGTACATGAAGCTTACTTCCATAACATAAGATCAAAGAAATTCTGACTTTTTGAAATACTGCAGAAGTTAATACCATGATCACGTATCCGCGCAAAATTCATACTCCTTAAAATAACAAATCAATAATTAAGTTAAATCTGTTCTAAAAACAATAAAATTGACCCTGGATTTCCTCAAGGTCATAAATCGAATTAATAAAGGCAAATCACATGAAAAATTTAAAACAAATAAATCTCTAATCTCCAAACCGCAACACCGATTTCAATGAAATTTTAAACAATGATAGTAGAAATGAAAATGAGTTTAAATTTTATGGATTTAACTGAACACTTCGAGTCATACAAATATTAAAAACAGAAACAGGTTCGTTATATTTTAACCTAATTTAATGATTTGTCTGAATTCTGCTAGTTGATATACTAAAAACCTCATCTTTTGATAAATATCTATGGTTTAAAATGTATGTTTCCTTATAAAATACATTTTTATACAATATAAGTAAATCGGGTCCAAGTTTAATAATTTTTCCAATTATAGAATATCAGTACTTATGGAGAGAATACTTTACTTTTAACCTCATTTACAGCAATTAGTAAAAAGTACTTTAATAAATCCATTTTATATAATAATATTTCACACAGATTTTCGAAAAGTGAGCTGAAGCTATTGAATATATTTTATTAAATTTTAAATTTGAAATTATGAAAAATTCCATTTGGATAGATTTTTGATACTTAATTAAATATGATTGGAGAATCGATTCGATTTTTTATGTACAAACCGATTATTTTTTGATCAATTCTACGCTGCCAACTTTATCCTGAAATCATTATTAGTCACCGATAAATCGAAAAGATATTCTTTCATTTTCGCCAAGTTTAATCAAAAAATGTGAAAAATAAAAAAAATATTCTTTAATTTTTTTTATTAGAAATCGATTATAGAGTACGGTTGTTTATCACCTAAAATAATCGAAAAATAATTGGTCGAAAAATCGTGCGTAGAATACTAATTTTGTTTACCATTTACCAATTGATTGATGACCAAATTTAATTTTTTTGCATGTCTTATCATAAATCCTCCTATTCTCTAAATCGGAAAATTTTTACGTAATATTGTATGAGTGGGATATACCAATAAAACTTAAAGAATGAATGATTTTATTTAAATAAAAATAATTAATAGTTATTAATAAAATTGACTGCAATTTCATTATACTTACCAACGCTGGTCTACGAGCCAAAGGCATAGCTAGTAATGCAAACGAATGTAAAAAGTGGAATCGATTTGCCGTTTCGAACACTGCTTTTGCTTCCAATTGTTCCTGAATATCAGGAATCTTTGCTAAACTGTATTTTCCATAAGCACCCATTATAACAGCTGTAGCACCACTCAATCCGGCTAAACGTACGAAATGATAATTATTGTCGGTCAAATCCCACATAGTTATTGGTTTTGGTGGTGGCAAAGCCACAGTACTCTCAACTGACTGTGGTTTAATTCCCTTTATGTATAAGAAGGTAAAACAATTGTATGTAATTGAATTAAATAATTAATAATTTTTACTTACAGCGCCTTTCAAAACAGCTGATGCTGATGTTAAAACAGCCTGACTGATTGGATTTCCAACAGTTATATAAGTTAATGTTTCTCCCCAAGACATGCTTCTCTTTTCGTAAAATTTACTTTATATATAGTATCAGCGTTTTCGAATATGGTTGAGGATTGATTTTCTATGTTAGAAAATTGCAATTTTATGTTTGGTTGAGAATTTTCGAACTTTTAGGAAACTTTTTATTTTTATTTCTTTGAGTAATAATAAATTTATAAAAATTAATTAAAAATTCGTTTCAATAGTGATTCCAAAACGTGTTTTTTTGTAAATTATTCAGTAACTTTTGAAATTTTGGTGATATCTTTATACAATTTGACATGGTAAGAGGTGAAGAGCTTTTGGAGTATGTATTGGAGACAAACATAAAAAACACTAATTATTTTAACATAACTTTTGCAAGTTGTGTATTGTGTATTTGGTATCTATGAAATCGATTGAACTTGATTGATAATTTTGAAGAAAAAGTATGTGGAATATTATCTGATGTCAAAAATTTATTAAGACATTAAATTTCGAATTTTTGTTGTTTTTTATACCCATCACAACCATAATGGTGAAAATGGTATATAAACATTGTCATTACGTGTGTAACCCTAAGAGAAATTATCTCAGACCCCATAATATATATCTAATGTACATAAAATCAAAATCTGTGTCGATTTAGCTGTGTATCTCAGTCTGCCTGTTGCCGGGACGCTCACATCCACAATAATTGACAGAGCTCAGTGAAACTTGCCCTGGGTATGTAGTAAAGTTCTGAGATGTCATTTAAAATCAGCAAAATCGGTTCGTGTAATAAAAGATATAGATTATAAATTAAAAAATTGGAATGAAATTGTGTAATAATATTAAGCAATATATACCTTATTACCATTCCAAAAATTAACAAAATCAGTTCAGTAGAAAAAAAACTATAGCCAAACATGTATGTAATATTATGACTCATTAAGTGTTCCTATATATTTTGTATACGTATGGCAGTCAATGTACGAAAATATCGGCCATAAAATTGTTATTATTAAATTAAAACTGGTTCCTAAATGAAAACGTATTTGAAACAGGTTTTTCTGAATAGGCCGGAAAACGATTTCCTGAAAATGACGATTTTAAATACACTATTTGGCAGGCTTATAAAATCTTTGAAGTAAAGAAGATTATAGATCTTAGATATTGGTAATAAAAAACCTAATAAATCTGAAAAATAAAGATATTATGAAATTTGACCTGCAAATATTTCTTTCAGAGAATAACGTTACATATTACAAAATTTTAGGACAATGCAATGGTGACACTCCCTCCCTTAAATACAAATTATTTAATATTGAGCATATATATAGAATTATTATCAAAATATTAACGACTACAAAATTCTAAGATTTTGCTCAAGAAATATCTTACGTATCTTTGAAAGAAGAGCAGCAAATTTTTTAATATCTCCTATTTTTGAAATTACAAAATATTATGAACTACAAAATTTTCGTATAGAAAACGGATGATTAGTACCTTAAAATGAAACCTTAAATCCGCAAATTTCCGAAACCAGATATATTTCACATTTTGGAAATTATTGCAGCGTTTTGTGTAAAATTTCAATCATCGCCTTATATATTTTTCTCATAAAAAGTAATTATGATACACTATTCTTACAATTGTTTCTAAATTGATTGTGGTGTTATTAATGATTCCGCACAGAAGCATATATTTGTTTTTATTAAAATAACAACTATGTCTTATAAAAGCCATCCAGGAGATAATACTTTTAAGTTGTTGGCTATATATTATTAATAATTTAAGGATGTTTCCAGCTTTGCGTTTGGAGTACTGAACAAAAAAATATTATTTTTTAACATGTATTCCAAATAATATTTTTTATAAGATAATTACAAAATTACACTTCAGAAAAAAGTTTCAAACTTATGCAAAATTGTCACTTTAATTGAAAAAATGCAGAACTATTTACAAAAAAATTAAACTAATCTTTTTCGGTGTCTCGAAATTGGTTAATATATGTAACAAGACATTAGTAAATCTATAGTAAGTGACCTTTTTTTAGGATGTTATTTAGTAACATAATCATCTTTCAACAAGATACAATAAAAATTAATTGTAATAAATGGTTGATTCTAAAGGATGAATGTTTTAACTAGACGAAAACAAACCGTCACAAGAAGTAGGAATAACTGTCTTAAATATATAAAAATCGTATAGATATTTTTACAGACATATAGTTTGAAATAAGACCCCAGGAATTGATCTATATTCCAAGTCGTGGAATGCAATGCTATTCTTGACTTTGTATAATTCAGACATTTTGAATACCAAAGTAGTCAGTTTTCTACCTTTATCTAATCTATTAGTCTCTTTAGCCTTCTTTCCCTTGTTACTTTAAACATTTTGTCTAAATTGCTCCAGGTACGAAAAGTTAACCAAGTGAAACTTAATATCCAATACTCTTCCTTATAAAGAGCGCACTAAAAGCAAAAATTAGGTTTTTAATGGCAAAGTATATTTTTGTGAATGTAATAAATATATTGTTGATGCCGATGGAAGAAAACACCAGAAAAATTGAAACATATAAAATTAATAGAAAATTAATACTTATCGAACAAATTTGAAATAAAACCTAAGTTGCAGATTTTATTTCGAATTTGTGACACAAAAAGGAGCTGTTTGTTAAATAATCAGATCTTGCCAGGAATTTGTGGAATAAAATCGATTGGAGATTATAATTAAAACCCGTAGGTAGCATAAGAAATATTGTTGGTATTCACACACTTATCTCGTTGTCGTTATTTTTATAATTTTTTCAAAGATTGTAAAGTATTTAAATTATTTTTCAAAAAAAGTATTGACATACCGTACGTATTTTTATTTCTTAATATTATTTAATTAATTTAATTTAATATTTATTTTTATAAAATATTTACACAATCAACAATAAATTTTAAATGTAAATAAAACAATTTGACAGCTGTTATGCTGCTCTCTTCGACATTTCCGAAACAGGCAGCGAAAAATGTATCGGCAGATGTTGGTCAAATAGCACCAAGCAAACCTGCCATAAGAAAAACATGTGCTTGAAGGACTCTGCCATTGATGTTTGCAGCAAAAGGTGTCATATGGCGGCGAAACATAGATGAATTTCATTATTTGTCATGAAAATTTAATAACGGAACAGAGTTGCATTTTATGATATGCGTACATATTGATAGTCTTTTTTTAAAATGGTAAACATTCCATACTATCACTAGTTTATACTGACAGTTCCGAATCCAATTATCAAAAACGGACATTTCCTACACTATTATTGTGTTATCTGACTGTATCAAAAGGGAATATTATTGTATATTTTAGAGTTTATTGTAACTAAAAAAGTAATAGAGTTTCCCTTATTTTTGAACAAAATATCATCGCATTTTTAATGTTTGGACAATTTTTTAAATATCTAACTATTGTCCTACTGACATTTTCGAAATCCGGTTATACTTATTGAAACAAGCTATATTCCAATGTATTTCAAAATGCTTAAATAACATTTCCTATTTAAATTTATCTTGTGATAGCATATATGTCATTAAAATACCTAATATATATTTAACCGCCGATTCTTTTAACAACAAACACATCATCAACATCCTCTTTGTACACCACTACCTTCATCACCACCATCAACCAACTAAGCAGTCAACGGTGATCTGAATCAAGAGATCAATATCTTGAAATTAAAGGTATTGTAAACTGATCGGGTTATGTAGATCTAGAGATTTTCTGTCTATCATCAGAAGAGAAAATAATCAGAAAAGAAAGCAAAGAGGTGGAATAATAGATAGTATCCATTTTGTGTACATTGAATGACAATACGGATAATGGTCTCTGTGCTAGTTCGCTAGACATCATTATGACGAGTGCTGGTCTGATAAAATACAGAAACTTGCAAATAATAGTTTAACATGAGCTACCCAACGATTTTATTTTTTCTGAACCGCGAACGTATATGAACCAAAAAAGCAGACTAGCATTTCAGAGAATTTAACGAGCATGATAATATTCACAATAACATCCTAGCAGTTCCTGTTGTAACTAGCATAAAAGGCAGCTCCGCCAAGTTCCTCAAATGACATTTTTTTCAGAAATTGGCATATACGCGATTCATAGAACACTCATTTTAACATCTAACATTTCTTTACAATACTTAAATCTCACATAAATAATGGTATTGTAAACACATTTGGATCAATTAACTCATAATATGGTGTAGGCTATTACAGAAAAAATTTGTTGTTAATTTGAAATGTATTAAATGAGATACCATTCCAATTACTTGAATAATTTGTGTATTTTTTAAATTATATAAGATTATTTTTGTTTAAAGGTGAACGAAGAATGCACTTGCTCTAAAAAATAACAAAATATTCGCAAAACCGAATATAAAATTTCGTTTCATTATTCGCTAACTCTATTTTCTACTTCCCGTTTTTTCTCTTAAAATGTTTTCACAGCTGTTCATCATATGGTAATTGTTTTAATTTGTTAATCTCTTATCAAAAACAATATATTACATATCTCTATTATAATAGAAATAATGATCAGATATTTAAAATAATAACTATCAACAATATGAGTGGAATTGCATTAAAAAGATCTTTTAGTATATACAGTAGATTGAGTGCTAAACAGATACCAAATAATTTAAAGGGGAAAGGCAAAAGTTCCCAAGAATGGCTGACGAGACAAATGGCAGATCCATATGTGGAAAAAGCGAAAATAATGAATTATCGATGTAGAAGTGCATTTAAATTATTAGAAATTGATGATAAATACCATATTATTAAGCCTGGTGATACAGTGATAGATTGTGGAGCAGCACCAGGAAGTTGGACACAAGTAGCTGTAGAACGTTCAAATGCTAGGGGCAATAAGGAAAATAAACCTAAGGGGGCAGTATTCAGTATGGATTTATTACATTTTCATGCAGTGCCAGTAATATTGTAGTTGCATTTTTTATTCTTTATAAAATATATTTTCTTACTTTAAGGGTGCTACCATCTTTGGAGGAATGGATTTCACAAAGCCAGAAAATCAGCTGCGGTTGAAGAAGGTTTTGGAGGCGCAAAAAATAAATTGTGTTCTATCTGATATGGCACCAAATGCCACTGGTATTAGAATGTTGGACCAGGAAATTATTACTAATCTATGTTATGATGTTTTACGTTTCGCAATTGTCATGTCAGCTCCTCAAGCGAATTTAGTAGTCAAAGTTTGGGACAATGGAGACGTACCGAAACTGGAAAAGGATATAAAACGATTTTATGAAAAGGTTAAACGTGTTAAACCAAAAGCAAGTAGAGGCGATTCCTCAGAGCATTTTTTTGTTGCAAAGGGTTTTAAAGGTCTAGAAAATATCAAACAACAGGATGAAAAGTAGTGTACTGTATTATTTCTATCTATAAATTAAAAACAATCTTTTTTAAAATGCATATAATTTATTTTGAATTTAATTGGTAAATATATTTGGCTTTGCCAATGATTGAGTACAATGGATAGTATTTCCGAAATAGTTTAAACAATCTTTTTGTAATGAGTTAAATGATCTATTAAATTGTACATCCATTTTGGTTGATCTTTTGGAGCCATATGACCAGCATTACGTACCATAATCTCAATCAAATGACCGGCATGCTTAGCATAACCAGCAATCTCATCATCAACTCTCCAAATTTGTCGTGGTGCTACTTTGTAGATAGCTGCATCATTAAACTTCAACTTATTCAAATAATTACGTGTTAAGGGGTAAGCGACAATAATGTCCAACTGCCCGTTATAAATGCAAACGGTATACGTTTCTAAAAGTTCTGCTATCCATTGGGAAACAGAATTCATTATATCGCGTTTTAAAAAGATTTCCACTTTGTTTTCACTATCCAGGTCGTGAAAAGTAAGATTGCCCACATGAATGGAGTGGCGTGTTAAGGATGATTGCAGAAAATCTCCCATTATTTGTCCAGAATTATCCCCCTTAGTATGCAAATAATTATAATAATAATTATAACCAGTTAAGTTAGAAAATAATGACCCATTCACCAAATCTCCATTCAAAAGATTATCAAATATATCAAAAGCACAATCCATATCATGGTCTTTAATACATTTTATACCCTCAGCTTCAGCCTCATGAAATTGTTTCAAGCCATGATCATCTATCAAACCCAATTGATACAAATAATCGCCATAATTCAGTTGGTGTATAGGATCTGAAAGACCATTTCCAATAGCCATACCCTTTAGAGGAATGGTCACCCTTGTATCGACTGAATTTTGCACTTTATGGATATGATAGGCTAAAGCTGGTACATATTTCCCAGCATATGATTCACCAGTGATCCAAAATCCACCGACATCACTCCATTCGAATAACTCATATAACTGCTGCACGGCTTCATGTAAATTATGACCTACATCCTTTTCATTTCGTGCGTAACCTTTATCGCTATCGGTAAAAGAAAATCCAGTACCCACAGGATTGTCAATGAATATAAGGTTATGGGTTCTGCTCCAAGTATAATTTCGTTTTTGTAACTTTCCATTGGGATCAAATTCAAAAGGTCCATTTTCAGTAAAAAGTCCAAACAACGAGGAAGCCCCTGGGCCTCCTTGTAACCATAAAACAACAGGCGCATAAGCTGTATCCTGTTCAGATGGGAAATACCAGAAAAACATATTCGAATTAAATTTTGGATCAACTGTCAAATAACCTGCGTAACTTTGAACTCCTTGATATTGGTCACCAACTACTTTGGCTTTCTCCTGTATATCTTTACGACTCATTTTCGGATCATTAATTAGGGGCGTAAGAAATAATGGTTCTCCAGGATCACCGCCGTCATTGAAAGATTTAAATCTAGGATATTGATTTATAAAACTCCTACGATATTTAGAACTATCAATCGCCGCACATATGTCTATTAAAATTGCAATTAACGTTGCTGCCAAAACTGCATGATTTGCAGTTTTCATGATTATTTTTTCAAGTCGATATTATTATGAGAAAAAAACTGTTTTATATACTGTACTTTTTTATTTGTTTGAACAAACATATACTGATTAGATAACAGTTTTATTGTTAAAATAGTATGCAGCACAACCTCCTGTGTAAAAATATTTAAACAATGAAAATAAGAGCAAATCAGTCACCGGCTACATTATCTTCAGAAACCCCCTATTTATGAATAATGTAAAACCAGTATTATCTATAGAGTTGCATTCAATGCATTGATTTTGATTGTCAAGCATACAGTTAGAGAAGATAATGGTGAAAATCGAAAAGATTTCTTATTTCGATGGAAATTAAGATAGCTTTTCAATTTCTATGCCTGTATTTTACAATTTTTTTGAAATGTTATGAAAATCCTTCTTAAAGTAGATAATGTGCTCCGCTCTTCAATAATTTACGATATGTAGGGACCTGAAGTTCCGAAATACGGATACATTTGTTCGTTTCATAAGCCACGTACGGTAACAATAATAAAATGCAGTAATGATGATAAAGTAATTATAACAATGAACTTTTAGTCATGTTTTGTTATATACAAAAATTTAGTTGATTTTATTGAAATAGTTTTTATGTTTTAGATCGAATACTTCTAAATAAAATATATATAAAATAATATATATGAAATATTATATAGTTTATAAGATCTCATATCAAGTTTCTTAAGTGTGGCAAATTAGATTTAATACCAAACTAAATTTCAGCAGGAGTATTACTTCACTAAAGAGCTCTTGTAAGGCTTAAGTTAATACAATAAACATTACATGCCCATAAATACTTTGATTCTCTACTCATATACGATTTATTCTTTCAGATGTATCATACTGCTCAGGCCTACAAGCATTTGTATATTCAGTTGTAATTACAGAAGTTTTACAAAATTCTGTAAACATAGTTGCATAAAAATATAAAAATATATATAGGACCACAAACATCATTATGAATAAGTCGTCTGATTTTGGATGATTTAGTTTTCGGTATAGTTTTAAACAGTTATCGAGATAGTTTTCATAAAACACAAGCTTATTTGGTAATTTTAATTTTTTAACCATTAAATTTATATCTTCAACAACTTTCGCCACATTAACTCAACAGTCCTTCATTATATTATTTTCCACAGTTGTGACACTTACCGTTAAATCTTTTCTTGTTCATTAAATAAAAAGCATTTGAGGCTCTCCTTCTCCTTCATTATTATGAGATTTTTTTTTATTTTTCAGATAAAAGTCTAGATTTAATAATAACTAATGTCATTTGCACTGATAAGTTTTCAAAAGTAGTCACAATTGCATCATATCATTGTGGTAATGTTTAAAAAAAAAATTCTAGGATAGCGCCGGCTGTTTAAGATGTCGTATATCTGAGCCAAATTTTATAAAATGAGAATTTAAATCATATCTCTCTTTTAAATGCAAACTTGCTAATTGCTTCCGAATGATGGTTGGATTCGTAGACTATTGTTTTGCAAACATGGTTATTAGTGAATTCCATATACCCTTAGCAGAATTTTCATCAAGTATACAATTAGAACAAACGGAGTAATAACATTTTGGAATTTTAAGTCTTTCCTGTTCCACTCAATCATGCTGTTATACTTACCATTTTCAGCTTCGATTATAGGAGTTGATCTTTTAACAGATTCTAAACAATCGGTTCACGCTGAATGTTGTTCCATTCGAAACTTGCAGTTTTCAAAATTTTGCTCTTTGAATTGTGAAATTCCTGTCCTATCTTCTGGGCCCATAAACTTTCATTTTTGTAATTTTATTTGTTTAATGTTTGTATTATAAGTCATAATATTAGGAATTTTATATAGTATTTATAAGATAAAATATTTTTCACAAAAAGCTGGACGAAATATTAAACGATTACTAATAATACTTATAATATAAATGAAATTGGTAATTACCATGTTGATAACAATAGCTTAATATTGGTACCAAATATGTGATGGTAATGGATTATTTGTTTTCTGTTATTACAACCAATTTGATAAATACCGAACCAATTCGGTTGTGGCAATGAATCTGTCTTCTTTGTGTAAGAAAGTTGTAATTTTTTCTTCAATTTTCTGTTATAAGTCAAGGTGAAACTCAATTATTAAAACAAACCTGCGTAAAAGCATTCATATCAAAAATATAAAATAATATCTCAACCTGGCTATTTGTAGAGGATTAAGTTTATTTTAAAAAATTATTATTTATTTAAAAAAATTATTTTATTTAATAACCCTAGGTCCAAATTTAAGCATTGGAAAATTGGAACACTTTGTCCAACCTAAGAAATGATTACGAAAAACTAATTCAATGTTCATATTTCATTAAATGACGGATAACACTTTTTAAAAAGATTGTATTTATTTTGTAAAAATTTTTCATTATGCATAGATATGTAAAATTTTATGTGCAATGGCAACACCAGTACAAGCACATGCTTGACATAACAAAGTGCAGATGTGTCAATTCGCATCAGTTTTTTATAATCATTTTTGATTTGACAATTAAAGAGTGTATTTTTCTATTTCGGGAATACGAATATTGTACAATGTGCAGAAAAATTAATTAAATCTTATCAATTTTGAGTACAAGTGCGTAAAAAAGAAAATTTTCTTATTAAAACATATTAAATGTCGAAATTAAGAAACAAATGCGAAAATTATGAGAATAATTGTGTAAAGAATGTACGTATGTTAGTGAGTGAGTGTACAAGAAAATAGAAAAATAATCAAATGAAAACATTCAATTATGAGACGAATGAATCGCGGCTACGACGATAAAATGGAAAAAAAAATTATTCGCAAATTTTTATTGTGTTTAGTGTGTTGTGTTATTATTGCATCAGCCTCTGCCGTAAAAACAGTAACAACATCATCAATAGATAGCGCTGAAGTCGTTGTCGACGATGTTACTGCTGGTGGAGTGATTGATACTGTTAAGGTACATCCATATATAAATACAATGTATAATGTTCATTTGTTTAATGTTTACTTTCCAAGTCCAAAAAAAAATAATAATAATATTAATAATGATAATTAAGAAATGATTTTATTTCTACTAATTTGCTCTCTATTTTTAGGATTGTACTGATTTAGCCCGAGATGAAGAAACTTTAATGGTATTTTCCACATTGGGGGGCGGTTTAACAGCAATAGATCCGATAACAAGTGAAATACGATGGACCATAGCAGATGGTAATTATAATAACTATATTATGTTTTATGTATATGCTCGCAATTGTATGGCTCATTTAATAATTAATTTTAAATCACATTTTAAATATGAACACATTTTAGAAATCCATTTAAGTATACTATAAGTATATTGTATTCCCTACTAAAAGCAACAACATTTATATTAATAGACTTACGATTATTGATTTAATCTGAGTTTTAATTATCTACCTCTTTTTAGTTTATTTCATAAAAATCATTTAAAAATTACATTACCCTAATTAAAATTGTGCTACTACATGTAGTTAGAATCACATTCTGGCTCGATTAAATAATAATGTGTATTTTGTATTGATGAACGTATATTACAAATATCTTCACTATTATTTCTCTTTATATTAAAAAAAAAAAACATTTTGTATAAGTCCAATCTATATGACAAATTTCATACCAACTTTCAAATAGTGTATAAAACTCATAATTTTGGTATTGTAGTAACAGTTAATAGAGTAAAAAATTATTTACTAAGTTAAAGGAGGATCGGTAAATGAATTTTTATAGTCCTCATATAACTTCTGAAACACATTTTAAAATATAAGCTTTATATTTATTATATTATATTATATTATATTATATTTATATTATATTATATTATATTATATTATATTATATTATATTATATTATATTATATTATATTATATTATATTATATTATATTATATTATATTATATTATATTATATTATATTATGTTATATAATTATTTTTTACTTTGATGTGAAAATAATATTTTAGTGTATACACATAATATAAAAATTATTGGTAGATCTTTCTAGAGCGAACTATATTTTTTTAATTTTAAAAACTGGACATTTACTTTTAATTTGTTTGCTTTATAAGCAATAAATGAAATTTATAACAATTATAAGTAATATTAAAAATAGAGACTTATATATTACATATTATATACAAGTTTTACAAAGATATGTGACAATTTGAAAATATATAAAAATATATATTTTTCTGTTCATTAGAAACTGTTGATAGGATACAATATTTTTGTCTATAAGATTTGTTAGAGTAAATGTTGGCATAGCTTCGCACTCTGATCCTATTGATATTTGAAACTTTCAATACTTTAATCCCATTGGTAGACTAATCTGTGTGTCCAAAATGTCCTTGAAAATAAAATTTCTGTTTGGATTTTTTCAAAGAGACTAATTCTGAAAAATCTAAATTTTGTAGAAATCGAAAGATTGTCTCCTATTGGTGCATCTTGGCACAACATTCAATCTGAGTTAAATGCTGTAAATTTTGTTTCACCACTTAGTAAAATAGTTCTTTATTTTGCTATGCAAAAGCAAAATTCAATCCAAACGAACAGTTCAAACAAATCAAAGTGAATCATGAAATAATTACACTTTAAGAAGCATCCTATGTTTTGTTTCAATAAACTACTAAGAAGTAATCTAAAGTATATGATCATGCTTTACAACGATGTAATATTAAAATATTGAAACTATTACTATTTACATATTTTTATGTGAAATTTTTATTGTTTTATTCTTTGCAACAATAACACAATATTAAAGTTCCATGTTTTTTTAACAGATACTTTAAGAGTTATTTTGTTTTACAATTATTTACAAAGAGGTAGAAATTATTTTATATTATTACTATTATGTATGTACGAATGTATGTATGAATGTATGTATGAATGTATGTATGTATGTATGTATGTATGTATGTATGTATGTGTGTGTAATAAAAAAAAATACATTTTTTCTTAGTATATTTAAAGACAAGTGCATTGGGGAAAAGTTGCTTAGGTATCGAACAATATTATATATACTTATACTACAAATGAAATCAAAACATATGAACAGACTTACAAAACACAAAATATGAATAGTTAGGTATTCCTTGTAGACGACGGTACCACTCTTCCTTGTTTAATTAAAAAAAATATAGAAAATGAAAATCACATCATTTCAAAAGTTCATACTTTTTATTAATATCACTAATTTTACGTAAAACGCAATGAATTGATTATAATCCAATTTTTAATTCTTATCAAAATGTATTTGTCAATAATTTATTTAATCTGTAAAATAAAAATATGATTTAGAAAGAATGTCAACACCTGAAATACCTTATTGAAATGGACACATTTTTTTATCTTTTTATCTGATACTCACTTAATTAACCCATTCGAGAACAAATCTATATATTTTTTTTGAATTTTATGGATTATAAAGTATTGAGGCACCAATCAAAATACAATAAATGAAATAAAAATATTGATATTTTATGACACGTAGACCTCCGTTTAGATTTAAAATAATATTATCTCGTAGAAGGAACAACCTTCATTAAAAGTGAAAGTGCACGTAGTGCTATCCTGGAAGCAAGATGGAGAA
The DNA here is from genome assembly GCA_004302925.2 of Cochliomyia hominivorax. Classification (NCBI taxonomy): domain Eukaryota; kingdom Metazoa; phylum Arthropoda; class Insecta; order Diptera; family Calliphoridae; genus Cochliomyia; species Cochliomyia hominivorax. Next base: position 46,762,099 of record PYHX02000467.1, on the reverse strand, counting down.
AAAATTTGATTGTGACAATATTTGGTAGCGAACAATATTTTAGTTACTGTTACTCGTTATTTTGTACATGTAAAAATACTTCCATCAAAGTTGTCAAAAATAATATAATTTATAAAAGAAGTTGTTAGCAAAAATAATGGCCTACAACCAATCTAACTTAAATAATTAAGATTTCTTATAAAAAATCTTTTTACTATTAACGAGTCTTAAAACTTTCATTAATTTGAACATTGAAATGAATCTCCTATGTGCAGGGTATCAATTTTGATCACATTGTTTATTTGAAAAAAATATTAACTTATCACTACGGTTGGTTTTTTTGAAGAATTCATAACATTTCTTATCTATGAAACAGTAAACGTAAAATTTTTCCGTTTAAATTAGTAAAAAATAAAACTAAAACAACAAAGCAACACAGATGAAAAATGAAAAAATGTATAAAAATAACAATTAAAATAACATATGTTTTTAAGCTGTTTGCAAATAAAAAATAAACACATTTTTGCAAATATTTCATATCATATTTAAATTCACACTGTATTTTTATTATTTTTTCTAATTTATGTGTGTACACATAAAGGCAATTATTTAAAATTAGAACACGCTTTTCATATCTAGTAGGTCGTCATCAAAATTTGTAAATGCGTTAAATATTTATGTGTATATGAAAGTTATATCTTACATCGGAACACGAGAGCATCCAAGGAAAGAGTAAATTATTTTATCTACTTCTGTGTCATACTAGAAATGAATTGTTATATTTGAATGTATTCTAAACACAAATCGAAGTTTTTTTTTTTTTTTTTTTAATTTAAATGAAACAACCCTAATAAAACAAATTCATTCAATTATCGATATGTTATGGCAATAATGAATTTTTATAACATATTATCTTTGCAAATTAATGTAAAAATAAAAAAATATTGTATATTATTGTAACAAAATAGATTTTTCCAGATAATGAGTTTTTCATTGAAACATGTATTTTCCAAAATATGCATATATTTTTTATATAACTTATTAAACTATAATAATGATGATTCTATTCTTCTGTCTGGATGTCTGTCTATGTAACTTTGTGAACATTTTCTTAATGCTAGAGATATCTCGATGAAATTTGGTACAGATAATTCAAATGAAGTCAATTTTAATTTGTGATGGTCGCTCTCTATTAGCTCTTATATGAATGTATAGTAAAAATAGTTAAATTAAATAAAGTACAAATAAATTTTCTAGAATTTTTAATAATATTAGTTCACAAATACTATTTCCTGTACATGGATCCACTTCCGAAAATAATGTGGATAAATCTAAGAAAATGTTAACATTGTAATAATATTACGAATACTACATGTGACATATATCTCTCATATATGTGAGAATTGTGAAAATAGTTTAAATCAAATTCGGAGAAAGTTTTCACAAATTAACATCTTTCAGTAAATTACTCAATAATTCGCTATAAGAGGTTTGTTTGACCCTATACAGATTTTAGTGTTTATTTATAATCTGTAAATATCTAAGCAAATTTTCAAAACTACAGAAGTATTAAAAAAAACTGTAAGAGGCCCCTGTGTATCGGTCCATGAAATTTCGTAGCTCCGCTGTGGTTCAGGGTATTGTATAGTAGGCGTTGATCAAATGTTACATTCTTATATATGTTATCAATATTTATTTGTAAGTATTTGGGAGTACCAAATCCTTTTATAACAAACAATAATAAAAAACTCCTCAAATTATTTATTCTAATCTAATTTGTATTTAATTATTTTCATTTTTCTAGATCCACCCGTAATGTCTGAACAACAGCAAAATGTTCATGTTCCTCAATATTTGCCTGATCCAAGAGATGGAAGCATCTATCAATTGGGGGATATGGGAAGTTTAAAAAAATTGCCCTACACTATACCGCAATTGGTAGCCAATGCCCCATGTCGTTCATCTGATGGTATATTGTACTCTGGGAAAAAGAGTGACACATGGTTTATTGTTGATCCAAAATCGGGCAGACGTGAAAAAGTGGATTTTAATGGTCCAGTAGATGGAAGTGATAATGAACGTATAGGTTGGGCTACGTCGAGAGCAATTTATTTGGGTAGAACACAATACACGGTAATGATGTTTGACAGTTCAAAAAAGAATAAAAATGCTAAGCCATGGAATATAACATTTTATGATTATAGTTCTATGGCAACTACACCAGATATATCTAAAGATTATGGTATAATAATGAAACTTTTTTAATATCAATTTAAATTTTAAAACAAAAAAATATTTTTTATAGAATATTTACATTTAACTACAACTTCTAATGGTAATATATTGACCTTGAATCGTAAAGATGGGAAGTTTTTATGGAGGAATGATTTAACCAGTCCTGTGGTTGCAGCATTTCTTTTGGGTCCGGAGGGCTTATTAAATGTACCATTTACTACTGTTTCTGATGAAGCATTTCAAGCCATATTAGAAGAATCTAAAGACGGAAATGTAAACACAGTTAAACTTTTGTAAGAATTTTAAGTTTGTTTGTCACTATTTTAATTATTAATTAAAATATTGACTTTTAGCCAATCTTTATATGTTGGAGAACATAGACATGGCTTGTATGCGTTACCCTCTTTGGTGGATAAAAATACACCAAGAATTACAACAGCACCACCTATTAAACTTTTGGATGGTCCTCATACAAATGTAGATCCCAATACGATCTATTTAAATGATGTATTTGAAAATAATGACGGCATTTTACTCGGACACTATAATGTTCCCAATGATATTAGTCTACAAATATCTCCAACACCTGCTGTTACAAAAGACGATAACAACCATCAATTGGCAACAATTAATGCTGCTATCAATGGTCCCGGTCTTTCTATACTCTCAACGGGTAATGAAAAACATTCTGCAGATATTGGGGTGCAAACTGAACCTGTAATTGAATTAGAAATCGAATCGAACATAATTAATAAAACATTTAGACAGTTTGCTTTAAATAAAACCAAGGAAATCATTATTGATAATAGCAAACAAGTACGTTCATTCATATACGAATGGTTCATAGATCACCCCAGCAATCAAGTACACGTGATATTGTTCATCATTATTGTGGTGATGATTTTAATGTTTTGGTATATGTACAGTTCCATGAGAGAGTTGAGAAATCAAAGTGAAAATGGGTCGAAAACAAATGGTTACAGTGGAAATCGTGGCAGTGGCAATAGTAACATCAGTGCTGAAGATCTAATTGATTTGGGAGATGGACATATTAGAGTTGGTAAAATATCATTTAATTCAAACGAAGTGTTGGGAAAAGGTTGTGAGGGAACTTTTGTGTTCAAAGGTACTTTTGAAGAACGTTTTGTGGCAGTAAAACGTTTATTGCCTGAATGTTTTACATTTGCGGATCGTGAAGTAGCTTTATTGCGCGAGAGTGATGCTCATGAAAATGTGGTACGTTATTTCTGTACTGAGCAAGATCGACAATTTCGCTATATTGCTGTAGAGCTTTGTGCTGCCACATTACAAGACTACACAGAGGGCGAACAATACATGCAGTTGCGTGAACAAATATCAGTGTGGGAAGTGATGAAACAAGCGGCTGCAGGTTTAAGTCATTTGCATTCATTGAATATAGGTAATAGATTAGACTTTTATAAATTATAATTATAATAATAAATACTTTACATTTTTAGTGCACCGAGATATTAAACCACAAAATGTATTACTATCATTGCCCGATGTAAATGGTGTAGTGCGGGTGATGATTTCGGATTTTGGTTTATGTAAAAAGCTGAATTATGGAAAAACTAGTTTTTCACGACGTTCCGGTGTTACGGGTACGGATGGTTGGATAGCGCCTGAAATGATGAGAGGTCAAAGAACAGTAAGTATAAATTATAATATTAAAAATAAAACATAATTAATCTTGTCGTTCTGCTAATTTTTAGACTACTTCTGTTGATATATTTTCTCTGGGATGTGTATATTATTATGTTTTAAGCAAAGGACAACATATTTTTGGAGATGCCCTTAAGAGACAAGCTAATATATTGGCAAATGATTACAACATGATACATTTAAAACCCGAAAGCAAAGAAGAACATAGTAAAATTGTAAGTTATTAATAAAGATGTACGAACGAATAATAATTTATTGCCTTATTTAAGATTTTGGGACAACAACTAATTAATGACATGATACATAGAGATCCTCAATGTCGGCCACCGGCTAGATGTATTGGCAATCATCCCGTATTTTGGAATAATCAAAAAATCCTGACATTTTTACAGGATGTTAGTGATCGTGTTGAAAAATTACAATTTAATGTAGAGCCCTTAAAATCACTAGAAAAGAACGGTAATATAGTAGTATTAGAGGATTGGAATCTGCATTTGGATCCTATAATAACAGAAGATTTGCGTAAATTTCGTGGCTATATGGGAGCAAGTGTTAGAGATCTTTTAAGAGCTCTAAGAAATAAGGTAAATAAAAATAATTGATATTAATAAATAAATTATGTTATATTATAATTTTTAATAATTTTAGAAACATCATTATCATGAATTAACCATTGAAATGCAGCGTATACTTGGTAGCATTCCACATGAATTTACTAACTATTGGATTAGTAAATTTCCACATTTAATATCGCATGCTTATCATGCTTTTAGTATTTGCTCAAATGAGCCTATTTTTCAAAGCTATTATAATTCCTCGTATCATTTTACTCGTCCCGAGTATTTTGATGCCGACGATGATTTATATCCTACGCTATTGCAAAGAGATCCTAAACCTTTGCTTAAGCAACAAACACAACAAAGCACAAATAATAGCCCTAAGAAATCCACACAACAAAATCCCTCACAGGCGCGTCAACGTAAGGGCGCCTACAATTTCCGCAAATCTTTTGGCGATGTAGAATTATATACGTCTCAAGTTTTGCAACGTAATATAGATAACTACAACTTAGAAAATGAGGATGAAAATAGGGATGTATTTGCTAATTTCAAGTTTAGACGTTATGCTAAGACATCTAATCGTAATTTGAATAATACCAATAAAAAAGATAAAAATGTAACATGGACCTTAAATCCAACGAATGTAACTAAAGATGAATAGTTTATAGATTTTACTTTCCTTAAAACCAATTCTGTAAGAAATATTATGAAAATAATTGTGCAATTGCTTTTTGTGTTTTGGTTTAAAATTTAATTTTGTATGTTTCCTAATTACAATATCATTAATTCTCCCTTTGGTTAATGCAATTATTTTCAATTAACGCACCATTCTATTTTAATTAAGTGTGGAATATTTTTGTAGTACCATTTAATTTCCTTTAGCATAAAATATACCACTATTAAAAATTTAACTTTTATTAGATCTTAAGTTAAATGTTTATTAATAATAAATATTTGTTAGAGAAACTATTAGATCCTAACAAATAAATTGTCTGTGATAATTATATTACTAATCCTTTTTTATATTTATGTAAAAGCAAAAAAGAAAAAATATTAGAATCTTAAAAAATGTATGACAAATTTAATAAATTACAAAAATGAAGAAGTAAAGATAAATATATTGTATGTAAGTATGTAAGTATGTATGTATGTATGTATGAAAATAAACCTTATTGTATACCTTAAGTTTTGTTGTATTTAATTTACTTACCAAATTATTTTAATGAGTTTTATAAACCATTTTTGTAAATTACATTTTAAGATGAATGTATTTTTTATTATTAAAATAAATAAAGATAACAAAAAATATATAACTTTAAATAAACAACAAACAAAAACACAACAAGAATTAATTGTATAATTTACATTTGGTTTAATTTCTTTAATACTAACGAGGATTAGTAAAATATCTAAATTATTAATTAAGTGTGAATATTAAAAATGCACAGATTTTTATGAGTCAAACAGTAATGAAATTGAAAGGCAAATTTATACCAATATATAGAGTTGAATAACAAAAAGATCACTCGACTCTAAATCATGATGATAAATCAAGTAGCCTTAAATAGAAACTATGTGAAACACATGGGTGATTTTCCATGTTTGCATATCATTAAAAATCTTCAAAATTCTTTTCATCTAATTATAGCCGTATCTAGTTACTAAATAAAATTATGAAACAATTCTAAAAATAAATAATATAAAAATAAAAAAAAAACATAAAAATTAATAGTTTTTATTTAATTTAGTAAAACAATTTGTTTATTAAATATATGTTATAGTTTTACGTAGAATATTTTAATTTAAATTCTGTATATAAAATCTGTGGCCCATATGTTCAAAATTCCCAAAAATTTTAAATCAAAATCCAGTTTTGAAAGATATAATGTGTGCTTAAATGTGTGGCCATAGTAGACAAAATTTTGAGACTAAATTTTCTGTAAAGTTCATTTTCAAATAGCAGAAAAAAGTTTTAATAATTTTATTTTTTTGAACAAGATCGGGTGAAGATTTTTTAAAATTCAGAAAGTTGAAAATTCTAATAGAAAAAAAATCACATGTGCGTATGATTTTTGACGCCTTCACCGGTGACCTAAATAGGCGAAACTTTTTTTTTAATTTTGATACCCAAGATTTGAGATCACATAACTTTGACACTTATGGGGCAAAGCTACACTCCTCGAAAAGCCGATCAAAAATTACTGTGCAATAGTTTAATACCAGAGGAGACCAATTTTTTAATTAAAATTTGTGCATTTTTTCCAATATTTAATAAAATATTGATAGTTAAAATAATTTAAATAAATTATTTAATTAAAATGTTTGATTTAAACATTTAATTTTGAAATGTTTTCAACTTATTGAGCTTCTAAATAATTTAATGTTTTTGAAACAAAATATTTTATTTATCTAATGGCAAGTTTGAAGAGGTTGATCAAATTATTTAAATTATTTAATAATTTACTATTAATATGCAAAATGATTAAATTATAATAAATATTTTTAGTTTTAAATTAAATTTGGCCTTGAGAAAGCTTCTATCGTTTTTTTTTTTTGTTGTTCTTCGACTATAATAATTATCTAATAATAATTTATCTATTTTGTTTCATTTCCTGTTTAACACAAGATTTAAAGGCATCCCATCCTTCAGATTTGGCCACCGACTGTAAGTAAAGTAAATTATAATAATTTTAATAAATCTGTTAAAAAATTTTAAAATAAAAATTGAACTGACAAAAAATATATTTCTTTTATACATAAAATTTTAAATATAAAGTAAAAACAATTAATTAAAATTTACATTTAAAAAATTTACAAATTTTATTTAAAATATTAAATGAATTTAAAGTTGTCGAGTTTATTAAAAGTTTTATTTTTCCGTGATTTTTTTTAATTTGTCATAACTTACGTTCTCCTCAAATTCCTTCATATTTATATTCTGAAAAAATAAATAATTCATTTATATTTTTAGTATTTTAATTGATTTTTAAAAATTCCATTTTAGCGCAAAAATGTTAAAGTTGGTTTTTAGTTTTTAACTTGAATTTTTATTTTCGAAAATATTTGCCAAATAAGCCGATTGGTGTGATTATTAAGAATCAATATAAACGCAATAATTTTAACTTAATTGCTTAATAAGAATTAAAAACTTTTGTATTTTAATTAAGCAATTTATAAAATATTTTTATACACTGGCACATATTTCTATGAAAGTATTTATTTTTTAGTTTTTTTTTTCTTTGAACTCTTTTTAATAGAAAACATTAAATAAATTCAATTTTTCAATTTTTGTAGAAAAACAAAAATGTTTCTAATTCTGAATATCACGATGTGTGTACTCTTCATTCATTTGTTTTGACATTTATTTACACAATTTGGATATATATTCAGTTAGTATGTTTTACCCATTATTTTTGATCCCATCCTTAATTTGTTTAAAACTTAATGGATGCTCTATTTCTTCAATTTTCAATGTGGTCGAGACACGTACTTTACAGTAACGATTCCACGACCTAAAACAATTGAAAACTTGACTAGTTTTTTCAATTTTTTAAGGAATGCTTCGGGTCATTGTCATGTTGAATCATAACACCATTTGATCTGATGTTATTTATTTACCAAATAATCAGATATTCCTCTTTACTCCTTATACCTTTAATAAAGCCAACCATATTTGGCGTTATGCTTACCTGAACCATCTCCGAGTTCAAGGGTTTTCTTTACTTAGGGTGGGATAGGAATGGTGGATGGTTTTGTTCAGTACAATGCATTACTATCGAATGAAATATTTTATGGATCGATTACGTACGGCAACCGATAATTAATTTTATAATACTATTTGTAAAATATAAATAAGATATAACTATTTTAATAAAAAATATAATTTAAGGAATATTTTAGTCTTCCGATTAATCTAGTGTTGTATTAAGTTGATGCCCTTTACAAATACATTAAACGAATGTATCCTTCAACAGCAATACCATCGTTGCAAAAAATATGTGAGAATTTTCCATTTTTTGCCGAAAGATGCTTTCAAAAATCGCATGCCAATGGTTTTAATTTGGGATGACTCAGTCAACGATGTAAGTTATGCTTAAGATATATTCTCAATGGATTATTTCTAAAATTATCGAAGATGGAACAACTGAAATTTAAAACTTTTTTACGGAAAAACAAACATAAGCATCATGGGTTCTAAGGAAAATATTCGACATTTCTTTTTATAACTAAAGCCCGTACACAAAAAATAACCTCAAATTCTTTTCTTGTAGCATCTTTAATAATTTTATATTATTATCTTATAATTAGAAAAATATAGCAAAATTATTAAAATTTAACAAAAAATCAGTTGCCAAAATATTTTTTACTTGACAATTGAAATTGACAACTATATCTATAATATAATTTTGGCAACTGACAACGCATCTGAAGTTTGGTTGTCAGCGTAATTGACCTATTAATTTTTGTTTCGTCTGACCATATAATCTACAAATAAAGCCATATAAACCAGACATTTTCTGCTAATAAAATTTCGAAACTACAGTCTTTCATTTTGAACTAAAATTACATATTTTAGCTTCCTCAAATTATATTTAAAAAAATATACAGAAGTTTGCCTCATCGTTCATCGAAATTTAGTAAACATATATTTTCGGCCTTTCTGTATATTGAAAGAGCTTTCGATTTGCTAAGCTATGTCTAATCTAGTATAAGAGGGAGCTATTATTGGATTTGTGACAGAACTTAAGTCAAAGGTGATCATTTGGTCGAGTATGGACAGTGACGTAATTATAAGACAAGCCCTAAGAGAAACTCCATAAGGAGGCGTTTTATCACCTCTGTTGTGGAATTTGGCTCTGAACGGTCTGCTTATGGAAATAGATCGTTTGGGTATAGGACATGCCAACAGTCCGTTTAGCAACGCCAAATATCTAGGGACAATCATTGATAACTAACAGGCTAGGATATCCAAGGCTTTGACAGCGATATATACTTGTAGCATAGCTATAGGTGGCAGATAGAGTATTAGTCCTAGGAATGTGAATAGGGTATTTGAATTTGTGGTGAAACCAATTCTATTCTATGACGCAGCTTCTGAACAAAAGAACTAGAGATATCTCCGAAACGTAGGAAATATGACTCAGTACTTCGTAGAATGGGACTGTTGATCAGTGGCGAACTTAGGTCAACATCGACTAAGTCTATTTTTGCTATCCTCAAACGGCTACCCGTTGATTTCATGACAACAAAGTCGGTTTTCTAACGCAAATTAGGCTAAATACCACGTTGAACTGAAGATATAGGACGTATGGTCATGCGGGTATCTTTTTGACAATTGATATTACCTCAGAACTTATTGACTATAGCACTCCATCCACGTTCGTGAGTAAGGCTTTTACTCACCACTTGAGTGGAACACCGTATACCTCTTCAGGTGGTGCACTGAGCACCTACACTGATGGTTTGAAAAATGGAGACAAAGTTGGTGGTAGTGTATTGAATGATTTCAGGAGCTGTATGAATGAAGAAAGGTAGGAAACGATTCTCCTTCTTCTCTGTGTTTAGTAGTGCATTTAAAAAACCGACATTTTCAGGAGTTATTCGAATGATAAGCTTTTCTAAAAGGCCGGTTTCGAATTTAATATTAAAAAAATTTAACCGGATTTTTGATTGATTATTTTTAATATATAGAAATAAATTATTATTTAATAGAATTCTAGAAAATTAACTAATAAATATATATATCGTGTAATGACCATCATATGAAATGAAGTACAGATAATGGTTCCCTAACAAAATAACAATTTGTAACAAGCTTCATTAAGTAATCCTTTAACTGTATATTGCCCTAAATGAATGGGATATAAACGTTTTTTGTTAGTGTTTCTCGGTATCGCATTTAAAATAAAACGTCGGGAAACCATGATTTTATTATTTTATTTATTCAAAAACTTTTTCTTTAATTTCTAAATATGTCTTAATTATAGATCAATATTTCTATACCTAAAAAATGTGTGTTGCTGAATAAAAAAACTTGCAGAATCTCATTTAATTATTTTTATTGACAAGATTTTATCTAAAACAGACGGACCTAGCAAAATCGATTTAGAATATGATATCTACGGATACATATAGTACTTTGCTCGTGTAACACGCGGAATGAAAATTTTTATATATTTTGAATATTTTAGCGAAATGTTAAAAACTCCCTTCCATTAAAAACTAAAAAAATAATTACAATGTTCAATAATTCAAAAAAAGAAATTATTCAAAACCGGTCGGTTTTCTGAAATGCAAAAAACTGGAATTGCGGATGGTTTGGTGATGTTAATACACATTTCGTCACAGTTTGTGTGATACAAAGGCTGGACAAATTGGATAGAAACTTTTCATTTCACTTTCCTTCTCTTCTCTAACATGACTTTCTGAACTTCTAGGTCTTTGCTCTTCACTTCTAATAATACTTTCTATACTATCCTTTTTTTAAATTCTATTTTTTTCAAGAAACACAATGGGGCCTTTTTGAATAGGCTGAGCACTGAGCTAATTAATATTTTCTAATTAATAAATTTCATTTTTAAAAATGCAAAGTCGATCCTGTTTAAATTTAATATGTGAATTGCTTCACTAATTTGGGATTTTGTTAGATTTAAGTTCTCTGATTACATTTCGATTGCTTATGAATAATAAATTTAAAATTTTATTTTAGAGAAACAGGTTAATATACCTCTACTAGCTGTGAATAAAGTGAAGCAATAATTATTTATTGACATATAAAAATATATTGATGCTACTTCTTCCACTGTCTAACAAAACTGCTCCTTACGAAACTAATAGAGATAGAATCTTAAACTTCAACAGTTCTTTAGATATTCGATTCTCCTAATCATGCTACATTTTGGCAATTGATATTTCTTTTGTATGGTAAATCGGAAGAAAATAAGTACAGATTATAAAAGATTAGTGGTTACATATTAACATTTTAGTACTCCCTTGTATTCAAACGACGATCTCCTAAAGGTACTTATATTGGGATATAATTTTTTTGTTATATATTTTTTAAGAGAACCGATTTTAATAACATATATATATATGAAAAATATGGCGAATTTAGAAGATCACATACAGCTACTCTTAAGTCATTAGTGACATAGCTCTGACCATATGAAATTTAGTCATCAATAAAATGTTACAGAATTATTTCCAACTTTAAAAGTCATTTTAAAGTCACGATAGAAAAATTCATGGAAAATTACTTGTTAAAACTGTTACATGAATAATAAGTAAAACAAAAACAAAATTATTAGTTACAAAAGCACATAAATATTTAACAAAAATACATAATATATGTAAGCCAATTAAAACAAAACAGAGTAAACAAATTTTAAATAAAAAAATTTATTAAGTTTTTTCTTAAAAAAAAAAAATAATAAAAAGCATATATAAAAACTTATTATGTAAGGCCAAGATTAAGGAAGAAATATAGGTGGAAATATGAAATTAAATAAGCATTTAACTCCATTATGTAGTAAATAAAACAAAAGATATATATTAAATATGTATATAAAATAAATATATAAAATTGAGATTTATAAAAGTGTCATGGAAATGCTAAAAAGGTGTTTTTACGTTTAAAGAAATAATATGAAATTTAAATTAAAAAAATAAGGCTTAAATATTATGACTTTTTTGTACGTAATAATAAAAAAGTGGTTAATAAAGACAAGGCACTTTGAGGTAATTAAATATTCGATGAAGTTACAGAATATCACTATCGTAATAAAAATAATCTAAATTTCGACAGACACGTCTTCGCCACACAGAAAACATAGGATATTCAGGTTCATCGTATTCATCTAATTCTTCATTATATTCAAGTATATGACCACTTACTTTGAAACCACGATGTAAACGTTCCTTCATAATGGCAATAAATTCCTTATACGACAACAAACCATCACCATCTTGATCAAAAATGGCAAATACGGTATCAATCAAATGTTTAGACAACGTGTAACCCGTACATATTTTAACAGCTCTAGAAAATTCCTCTGTAATTTAAATAGAAAACTTGTAGATTAAATAATATTTCATTGAATCGAATTAATACCTTTCGATATGGCACGATCGGCTAAGGTATACATACGCATAGCTATTGCAAAATCTTCCAGATTGTTAAGGAATCGACAAAAATCACGAAATTCATCAAATGTTATACCCTGTTCATCCTTAACACGATCTAAAAGACGTTCCAAAAAACTATCATATTCATCCGTATCTAAATAAGTATAACGCAATAGTATTTTGGCAAAATCAACTTCAGTGATGGCTTTGTTGCCTTTCGAAAACTCAGTAAATTCCAATTCTAAGACTTCAGTTTGCAAATTATCCATGAATTTATAGAATCCTTCATAGTATAAATCTTGATTTCCTTTTTTACCAAATAAATGAGTTTGTAATGTAGTATCAACTTTATGTTTACGTTGCAAACCCTCCTCATCATCTATGTAATTATCCTAATGTTATCGAAAAAAATATATAATTGGTTTTTAAAAATTTATTTTAAAAGCAAAATAGCAAAAAGAAAAAGGTAATAAATACTATTAATACAAATTGTTAGTTATAAAAGTAAAATATACATACATATTTATAAAAGTACATATATTTTTTAGTAGTTAATGCTGTTTTATATATAGAAATGTCGAAAAAGTGTAAGTTGATATCAAAAAACGTTTTATTTTGGTTTACGAAATCATATCCTTCGGTCATTTTTATTTCTATTTTACTAAAGATATATGTGAACGATTGACATAATTGAAAATATTGTAAAAAATAGAGAAATTGTCTTTCAATCCTCCATTTCTTATGTCAACCGCCTCGGTAAATGCTGGAGACTCGTCATCTCTTCTTTAACGAAGATGATGATGTGCCGAATGCTTTTTGAACAGTTTTCAACTTATTTTTATTTTGCATTTCCCCTGCCTTCATCACCCATTAATTCCAGTTTAACAGTTGCCTCTAAACTGATACGATCAGTCATAGACACCTACCTGGGCTTGTATGGGTTCGCAATTAATCCCTAATCGAATTAGCCCAGCTGAAAAAAACTTTTCTGAATCAACGACAGGTAACCATTCTATTATCGAAAAACCATTTGAGGTATATACAAAAAAATTAAATCCAATTTTTAAACTTTTACCAGAGTGTATGTATGAAAACTGGGACCCAAAATTAATTTTTTGATAAAAAAAAAAAACAATATAAGACAATGGACTGAAATACATAATTTTGATCGTTATTTTCTCGACTATTAGAAAACGCAATGCTTTTAATTTTTTATTTTTAGCTGAAATAATAATTGTTTTTGATTTTTATTCTTTTAGAGAAAAATTAAAAAACTGGTGAAGAGGGTATATTAACTTTGTCATTCCGTGCGCAACGCATAAATGGAATCATCTCAGACCCCATAATGTATATATATTCTTCCGTCAAATCAAAATCTGAATCGATTTAGCTATGTTCGTTTGTCTGACTGTCTGTCTTTTTTTGGAACGCTCAAATCCACAATAATTAACGAAGCTGGATGAAATGAGAATTTGCTATAGTTCTGAGAAGTTTCCGATTTAAAACCTTTAAAATATATACACCGATATTTCAGATAACCTATAGGTTAACTGAAATAATAAGCAAGAAACAAAAAAGTAAGCAAAAAACTTTCGTAAAATTGTTAAATAAATAAATCTTTAAATTAGAAAGAAAGTTTTCCATATAATTTAGCTTCTGTAACGAAATATTTTATGATTTTATTTTACTAAGAGGAAATCTCTATTGCTGTTGTTAAATATGTATAAATCGACTAATAAAAAATGCAAGTTTTTGTATATTATATGATAGTGAACAATAGTCAAGTTCACTTAATAGACTTTTTCGACAAAGTTTAAAGCATTAAAAAATAGAAAAAAAAGCTTTAGAATAATTAGATTTTAAAATAAAAAGAGATCATTGTTAAATATTTGTGTAAGATGCGATAATAATACCTCTTCATTTTCGTCATCACCATCTTTTTTAACGTGTTCAGATTCATCGTCATTAGTTTGAGTTTTACCACGCTTGTCTTTCCAAGCTCCACTGAATATACGTTCCATCTTAGCACAATTATGTACAAGCACATTCATACGGGTTGATAGGTACATTTAGGAGGATGGATATATTTATTTTCGTTAAAATGGTTAGAAAGTATACAGTTAATATACATATTTTTTGGGGTTTTATTTTTATAAAATAAAAAGTTAAACTCAAGTTAAAACAAGCCATAAATGAAGGAAAAAATAATAAATAATAAAGTAAACAAGTCATAAAACAGTTAATTTAAAACGAAATAAGGAAAGAAATTTTCAGGTGACCTTTGATTAGAAATTTTACTTACAAAAATTTATATTGATCTTATAAAAGTGTCCTTAGAAATATTAAATAATTGTGATGCTTATTGTGTAACATAAAACAAAAAGCTTTTTTAAGAACAAGGATTAAAATAAAAATGCAAATAAATATGTGGGTATATTAAAACAAGCTGCTTGAAACTTATAAGGAAAAGTAAAATAAATCAATTAAAACAAAATGAAGTGTAACAAAAGCGTATATATAACTTTAAATAATCATTTGAATTGCAGTGATTGGAACGCAAAGCTCAAGGAATTTGTTACAGAAGTTTATTGATAAATAAAATAATAAAATAACATACGTAACTAGTAACAGAACAGAAATGAAATAAACTGAAACAATTTTTAAATAAAGAATCCTATTAAAAACTTACAAAAGTATTGGAATTCTTTTTATCTTTCTTTTTCTTGTAATACAATTCTTTGGCTTGTTCATCAGTAGAAACTAGACGTTTTAGCTAATTTTGTTTAATTGTTACAAATAAAATGATAAGATAAAAATTATAATTAAAAAATATTACTACTTTGAAAATAAATCGAATAAAGTAATTACACAACCTATTCATAAATCCCGTAAGGTAAGCTATAAATTTCATATATGTTTATTATATAAAAAAATGTAAAATAAATAAGTTATAATTATCAAAATGAGTATAAATAGATATTAAGCTGTTTATTTGAAAAGTCGACATACACGTATACATCACGTCATTTAAAAAATTGAATTCCTCATTTAAACTTT
The DNA here is from genome assembly GCA_004302925.2 of Cochliomyia hominivorax. Classification (NCBI taxonomy): domain Eukaryota; kingdom Metazoa; phylum Arthropoda; class Insecta; order Diptera; family Calliphoridae; genus Cochliomyia; species Cochliomyia hominivorax. The sequence goes on along the minus strand of PYHX02000467.1, from coordinate 46,746,461 downwards.
AAAATTTAAATCACTTTGATTTTTTCCCGTTTTAAATTTATTCAAAAAATATCAAAAAGGACATAAATTGAATTTGATGTAACTTATATACCATTTCTACAATTAAAAAAAATTTATTTCATAAAAAGCTTTATGATGTACAAGCAGCGTTACCGTTGAAATTTTTCAAAAGCGGATTTTTGAAAATAAAGTCGCTCTTAATAGGTGATTGCACAACAAAAATGATGTATTTATATAAATCTATAAATTTTTATTTCTCATCGATTTTTACATAACTTTTATTGTTATGTCTTTTGTAATTTAAATTAATTGAAATTAATGAAATGGCCAAATGAAAAGGTTGCCATTTACAACAAGTCACACCAGTTCATCCTTTATATAATTTAATTGAAAATGTCGACTTTTCAAAAAAAAAAAAAAAAAAAAGTTCTAAAAACTAGTAAAAAAAATGCTTACAATGCGTCTAGTATCGTCATCCAAATCATGTGATCGAAAAGAGCCACCCAAAATTTTTAAAATCTAAATTATAAAAATCAATAAGAAAATAAAATAAAATAGCAAAATAAATTATACAAAATAAAAAACTCAACAATTTGAGCTAAAGAAATTATATAAAAAATCGAATAAAGTTATACTAACCACTAAAAATTCATTTTTATCTACACGTTGATTTCCATCAGTGTCGAACATGTTAAAGGCAATACGAAATCCAGATTTTGGTTCTAAAATGGGAATAAATAACAATCGTTCAGTATTATAATTTGGAATTTTTTAAGAATTATAATTTATTATATAAAATTTTAATTTATTGCAAAACCCCGTTTTGCTTTTGCATTCAATTTCGACCTGGGTATACTATCAACAGACAGATAGACGGTAGACAAATATTAGCTAAGAATTTTGATTCTTGCATTAACATTTTATTTTTTAAAATTATACGCGAAATGTCTTTTACCAGTTGTTGTTTTGGAGGGTATAAAAACGGAATATAAAGTGAATTTTTATTATTTTTAAAACTTGGTCAAGACCCAATTTTGGTGAACCCAAAAAGTTCGATTGTATAACGTTTACTTTAATAAAAATATCTTCATATCAAAATGAAATAAAATAAAATTAAAAGATTGATTTACTTACTGGTCAAAACGGATAATAGAAACAAATATTCCGTATAAGAAATTATTCCTAGAAAAAAGTTGTTAATATGTTTTATTTTCTATTTTAAATAATAAATTCATACCTTTATCTCTTAATGTTCTAAAGAGTTGATTAGAACCCTTTTTTAATGGTGGCGTTTCATCTTTAATTTTTGCAACTTCTTGATCGGTTAAAATACGTCTTTTCAAGCGGGCTTTTGACAAAGTTTAACATTTATTTAGTCATAAAAAATATAATATTTATTATACATACGTCTTGGTTCCTGTTCTACTACAGAATCAAGAAAATCCTGAGGTGTCATGTATAATTGACCATCATACTCTACTGAAGAGAATTTGATAAAACGTCTTTCACGAGCAGTAAGTTTAACAGAAGAGGAAAGTTCATCACGCTATCGAGAAAATAATTTCAAAAATTTATATTCTTATTTAATTCGTTTCAGATGTAAAGAAATTAAAATATATTTAATATGTTTTTGTTGTATTTTTTTTTTGTAATAAAGTTACCGTAATTTATTGAATTATTCTCACGGATATAAAAAAAAAAAAAAAAAAAAAACATTATAATTATTAATCAAATTTATAGAATATATTACAACAATATGTTTAAAATATGTAAGTAATAAATTTAGTTGAAAAGTTAACAAATAATACATCAAAATAAACAAATTGACCTATAAATTACAAATTACCTATTACAAACAAATAAAGAAATTTGATACGAATGTTAATTTTAATGGCGCCAAATATCCATAATAATATACAATAGACAAAAGCTTCAATATTGAAGAGAGTAAATAAGTGAGTGCATGTATAAAAGCCATTCGATTGGCATTAAAATTGACTACTGCAATATTATAACTTTTATAACAATAAAACACCCACCTGTGGTTCGGGAACAATTAAATGTTAACCATACAAAAGATATTATTGCTTTTTTACTTTTTTATATCAATTAATTTAATAATGTATAAGAAAATGACACTATCAACAAGATAAATCACAAATTCATTTAAATAGTCTCTACAATAATGAGAATAATTTTACATGATTTATTAACAATCATTTTGAAAATCAAAAAAGTTATGTTAATAGTTTATACATGTATGTAAATATGTAACAGTAGTGAAAAGTATTTTGTATAAAATCCAACTTGTAAGCTAAACAAACAAACACAAGAAGGTGGAGTTTAATGTTAAATACATTAATTCCAGACTCCTTGTGTTTTGGACACAATTGTTATAATGCCTTTTTATTATGTTTTATGGTATGTTTTATTTTTTAAATGTTTCTACAGTTGAAATGACTGACATAAATACAATAAATGTAAAAATATTTCATGACACAATTCCATGATGTATGACTTTGTAATTGAATTGTAGGTGGTAAATACTTATATGATTTCTGTTGTATCGCTTAATTTTGAACAGTAGTCGTAGAAAATGTCCGTAGCTGTGAAAAGGATGATGTTTGTTTTAAATCGTTTTATTATTAATTTTTTATCTCTTTGAATATCAGTGGCAAAAGCGAAATGAGATGAAACATAACTTCTCATTTCGCCTAAAAAAATATATTATTGTTAAATGTAAAGTTGGAGGAGGTGAGAAATTATTTTAGAAAATCTCAGAAATGCTTTTTGTATAATGAATATTGAAAAAAAACTAAACAAAAACAGAAAAATATCCTTCCAAGTGGCAGAAAATAAAAGTGATGAATTGATAGTAAAATTATATTTTTACTTCATGTTTTATTTGCATATTACAGTAGACTCTTAAAAATTAGAAACACTTTATTTTAATTTCAAATTTTTTTTATAAAAATCATAACAATGAACTTAAAAAAATTTTGTGTAACACAAAATATTTTTTATTTGCGAATATTTAACGACTTCTATGCATTAACACACTTTCAAATGGGGGATATAAACCGATCAAAGGACTTTTTATATTCATTGAACTTCCGCTATAATTTATTATATACACTAATGCATATTCTTATAATAATTTTTAGTATTCTTCGAAAAAAGTACACTTTTTGTATCCATATGGCAGTAAAATTATATAACCTCTGTTGAAACGCAGCAGCTTTATTTCATAACATTTCATAACATTACAAGTAAAAACGCCATAATTATTTAATGACATTTAAAGCTGTGAATATATTCTGATAAATTAAAAATAGGCCTATTGCAAAGATAAAAACAAAATGATGGAACCACTGTAATAAAGTTAAATAAAATATTGCATTTTGTATATAAATAAATTTCTCTTAAAATTTTCATTCATAAAATTTTGTGAAGACAAAAAATTAAAATAAATTTGTAGTAAAAAATCAGTAGGTTGTGTTTATTAAAAATTTAATTATTTTTATTTGTAATTTAATATTTTTAAAGTATCATGAGTTATTTGTTCAACCAAGTGACATCATAGTAATAGACATAAGCACGCACTCATGCCGTGCACCACACACATACTACACTGTGGAAAGGCTTAAAAAATATTTTGTCACCTTAGATAAATTACAATAAAATGTTTGTTGGACGATTTTTGTTCTTGTTATTATCTTTAATTTGTTTCTTCATAATAGTTTCAATCGCTAAACAACCACAATCTCACAATTATAAACGTCACCAGATTCTTAGGTTTTTTATTATATTTTGTGAGGTGGTCTTATGAAATAACGATTACGAAATGGTGATCATCCATTTGAAATGTGTACGTTTTCGTGTTAATACAGTCCGTCAAATATATCTTCACAATCATAAAAATATGAAAAATGTTAACTTCATTAAGGAAATCCATTTAAAAATCCTTTAATTATCCATTTTTTGTACCTATTTCGTTGCTATACCTGTTTTTGACTATAAGGCGGCAAATTTATCGAAAAGAATTGAATTAAATTTCGAACTATTGCCACAACAGCAATAAAAAAAGAAATTTAAACATTTTGGAAGTGTCAAATAAATGTTTGCTAAAATATGCAAACACTGAAAATGTGTAATTTTTCGGTCCTTTTTCATTTATAAATGGTATGTAATTTCTAAGAAATAAGGAAGTGTTCCATATGCGAAAATAAAATTAATGTCTTTAAATTCACTAGTGACCTCAATGGATATAAAAAGTGCTTAAAAAGCAACTTTTCAATTATTAGTCAATAGATTAAGGGAAATAATCGTAAGTGAAGTAGGTAACCGTATGAGTTGAAAGTAATACATTTAATCTTGTATATTATAAGTACAAATAGAGAAGAATATCCAGTGAAGAATTACTATGGGTAAGTGTATGCTTTGAATCCAACACATGAATTCCCCACAAACATATAGGAAAACAATATCAATAATGATAAAAATTTAATTATTTATCACTAAGGACGTTTCTTCTGCTGGGACCACATTAAAAAAAAGTAACATCCTTTTTGGACTCGGAATTTATGTTAATGCTCGTTCTAGATAAATTCTTCAGAAAAATTACTGTGATTTGTTGAAAGTGAAATTATGTTTGTTTAAAAATTTAATTTTTTCAATATGATGATATATGAGTTGTTCTTCTAGCCACTAGTGTAAAATATTTGAGATTTTGTAGCATACTTAGAATTGTTTCACTGTTTCAAATAATGCGGCTTTCAATTTTCAGTGTTACATAATTCAACTAACCTGTGAATGGCTTTAATTCTGGAATTTCTTCATTTTTTTGCATGGAATATGGTATTGTATACATCGCTTTATGCCTTTTAAGCAATTTTTACATCCAGCTATGAGGTCACTAGTGACTTTAAAGATATTATTTTAATAAGGAACACTTCCTTATTTGAAAATTGTGGCGCCTTATAGTCGTTAAAAGGTATAGCAACGAAATGTTTCAAAAAAAAAAAAATGGAAAATTAAAAAAGTTTTAGCAGGAATTTATTAATGAATTTGAAATTTTTTATGATAGCAAAGATATACTTGACAAACAGTATATTTAAGTGAATTATGTCATACAACAACATAATGACTCATTTTAAAAACTCTTTTTTAGATTATTATAAAAAAAAAATAAATAAATAAATAAATCATACCAAATATAATGATAATTCACTGGAGAAAAATCTAGTAATATTGCATATTTAAGAATAATTTGAAAGTTAAAGAGTTAAGAAATACAGATGGCAGCAATTAGCAATTTAGTACTGGAATAATAAACCAAAATCTTTAAGCCAAAAACAAAAAATCAACCAGCGATAAGGATAGAAAATAAATAAAGCCCTGCTTTCGATTGAATATAAATTTAAAAGGCATATATAAAAGAATTGTTTAACTCCATAATCATAAGACTCGCGCTAAGGGGAAGAGTTTGAAAATTTTGTCGCAATCATGCTACTATGACATGGCTCCACTGCAAAAATATATAGTGAGTAATATCGAGGTTATCGAATATTTAAAGAAATATTATAGCAAGAGTTTTTCAATTTTGTCCGAACCACTTTCTAAAGGAGCTATTTTACTGGATAAAATGTAGAACGGAAATGAATTATCGAATATCTAAACTTCATTTATCAAATATCTAAACGGAAAGTATAAGATTTTATTAAAATATATTAATTTTTATATTATATTAAACTGGCAGAACGGGAAAACTTCGTTTTGCCAGAAAAAAAATTGGGCACTGTTGGCCCTAAGCAAGTAATTGTGTTGTATTATTGAACGATTTAAACAGATAAGTATTTAAAATTGCTTTGTATGGGGGTTCGATAACCAATATTTGCTTTGTGAAGGGTTCCAGTTCAAAAACAGTTCCTCGAGAAAATTGTTGGGACCAAAATTGAGAACTCTCGCTGTTATAGTTCTGTAGATATTAGATAACCAATATTTGCTTTGTGAAGCAAAAATATTGAGTGTACATATTTGAAAAGTTATCATATAGCAATAGAAATTTTGTAGTTTGTTTATTTTCTTTGTGAATGGCTTCATAATATTGAAAACAAATCTTTGAATTTAAAAGCAAAGTGTTATTGCTTCAAATTAATACTAATTTAATGATATGCTGTGACTTTTTAACATAGCAACTATAACAAATTCTTAATGGTACCATAAAATATAAATTCTAAACTGACCAACCATTTTATTCTTTTTTACAAGGTATCTGGCAATTCCAAAATCAGATGTAAACAAACACCAGCTGTTGATAACAACAAACAGATGAGAGAATTCTCTCTAACAAATATACAATAACGTAATAAAATAACAGAGAAAACGTAAAGTAGTATCAAAATATTGCTAAAAATAGATAAATGAAAAATCACTTATCCAGACAATATGATATAAAAATATATCGACTTTTCCACAATCGTATACCTGAAGGAAATCTTCTTAAATAATCTTTTTTCTTTGAATTTTAAAAACACTTTAACATTTAAAAATAACTACATACAACTGAATGTATTTTATTTATACCAAATTGAATTACCTTTATGCGTTTAATATTAAAAGCTTGAACTGTATTCGTTTTGGTTTTAACTAAATTTGCACAAACAAATGCGGATACTCCGCCACCAACAATTAATAAATATTTCACATAATTTTGTCGATTTTCTGTTGTAAAACGAAAATTACTATAATTTCTTTGCACTGGTTTAAGATTTTTTGTTAAATTTATAAAATTTTTTGCCACAAATATTCTACTCCAAGCATTCATAGCCATTTCGAAGAAGAAACTGAAGATAAAAACAATGAAGATGACAAAAGCAAATTCAATGTGACAAATACACTAACGTCATTATGGAGTTACCATATTTCTATGTTTCGGACATACAGAGTTGCAAAAGAAAGTAGTTAATTTATGTTGGTAAAATTTAAAATTTAATTGAACATTTTATTTTCGTTTTCTTATTAGATTTAACTTCTATTTATGTTCTTCTGTTATTAAATACATTTTATTATTTCTTATTTATTCAGCTGCTAAATTCTTTTGATTTTTATTTGTATTTTGTATTTTCTTTTTACATTTCAATAAATAAATTTTTATTTGTATTTTACAAATAAAAATTTTTTATTTGTAACAATTTATTTTTATAAATAAAAACAGATTTTTAATTTAAAAAATTATACACTTAATGTTTTCAAAAAAAAAAAAAAAAAATAATAAAACAAAAAAAGTTAAATGATCTACCACAATTGACATAGAGTTTTTCTTTGAAATAGTTTCCATTTGGTAGCAAATAATGTATTTGCTCAATGAATTCAATTCTGCAGCAAAGTTTGGTGCACTTATAAATAGATAAATAGATTTATTAATTATTGAGCACGTTTGTTTTTTGTTTTATTTTCTTTCTTCTTTCTTTCGTTTTTTCTTCCTTTTTTAATATATTTTAATATACTTTATTTACAGTTATTATTTATAATATTCATAATAATTTCATATCATAAGAGATGTTTTATTAAAATTTTACATCTATACTATTAATAATACATTAATTAGTGAAGTAATAAAATTTATTAATAATATAATATTAAGGAAAGAATATATCAGTAAACAATTACAAATTGTTGCATTAAAATAATATATTTACTAGTCTCACCAAAAATAAATGATTTTAAAAACTTGTTTTAATTTATCGTTATAAATTTTTTGTTAAAATTTGCGTAATTGTTAATACGTTTTCATAAAATATCTTTAGGGGGTACCTACACTTTTGCAGTACAAAAATACAGAGTTTTCAGAAAGTTTTCTTTAATTTTTTATTATTGTTCTGAACTTAGTAATATATTTGTATACCCTTCACCGGACTTGGTCAGAAGGGTATATATAAGTTTGTTATTTCATTAATAATTTCCACAATTTTCGACTTAGATTCCCAAAAGAATATATATTCTGGATCGGTATGAAAAAATAAATTGATTTAGCTATGTCCGTACGTCCGTCCGTTTGTGTGTCGGTTGAAATCAAGTTTATGAAACGATTATCAAACGAATCCAGGGAAATTGGTTTATAAATGGCTCAGATATTAGCAAAGAACTGAAGGTATCTCAAATTTGTTTCGGGTTTTTATATTTTTTGAAGAATCTACAATAGTTAGAGACTATTTTTTCACAGTAGATTTCAATAAATTTGGCGGATTTATGCGCTGAAGATATGAATGTATCGGACTATTAGATCCTGAGTTATAGGCAAAAACATATATTTCTTAGTGTTCAAATCGGTTCATAAATAGCCGATTTTTGTTTTTTTTTTTTTTTCAATTTACAAATCGGTTCATAAATAGCCGAGATATTAACAATTCCTAATTTTCCTAGTGGTTGTTGTTGGATATTTTATTGAAAACAATAATAATGTAAGGCAAAGTAATGTTTTGACTTTTTGTTCGTTATATTTTAGCTACAGACATACTTTTTATACTAGCAGATCGGAAATAATTGGGAGAATTTTTGAGTTGATAAAATCACAATATTCGGTCCATTAGTTTGCGATTTTAATGTAGAAAATAAGCTATTTTTTTCTAAATTTTGAATTTTCGAAATCGGCCCATAAGTAGCCGAGTTCTTTTATTTTTATACTAGTATCGTGCAATTTTAATGTAGAAAATAAGCTAATTTTTTCTAAATTTTGAATTTTCGAAATCGGCCCATAAGTAGCCGAGTTCTTTTATTTTTATACTAGTATCGTGCGATTTTAATGTAGAAAATAAGCTAATTTTTTCTAAATTTTGAATTTTCGAAATCGGCCCATAAGTAGCCGAGTTCTTTTAATTTTATACTAGTATCGTTTTGTTGAAAGCAAGAACTACACGTGAATAAAATTTGTCTTGCATATTGAAAGCTCTAAAGAATCTATATTGACTCATATAAAGGCTATAGTAATGGCTGTCATTTTCTCTTTCTTCTACAAGTGATGATATTATGTAAGCTTATCTATAACAGGCACTTAACGTTAAATGTTAAGTACGTTGCTTAAAAAATCCATATAAGCAAAGGTAAAGTGTATCGAAAATTTAATTTAACATTTCAACTTGTTTATATTATAAAAAATTGCTATAGAACCAGGGGAAGGTGTACTCCCCATCCAAAGCAAGTATTGATTATCAAATATCTAAAGAATTCTACAATGGAATGGTCACAAAATGTAGAGTAGATGGGATTATAATGAGATACAGCTCCATACAAATCAAATATTAATTATCGAATACCTATGAACTACTACAGACAGAAATTTACAATTTTGGTCCCAATTACTTTCTCCTAAAACTATTTTACCAGACAATATTGCTAATAACCTTTTTAGATCGTGTGATAATACAACATTAACTTTTGCAAAACGAAGTTTGACGGATCTGCTAATAAATTAATGAAATATATACAAAAAACTATATGTTTTTAAAGATTTTTACTTAATAATACGTTCACATAAAAGGTTTTTTGGCGTGTTGTTTGGAAAAGACAATAAGTTTAAACACCAAATAACACACGCCGGAACAATGTATTGAGAAAACTAATAATTAATTTTAATTTTAAATTATTTGTCAAAATTATATACACAGGATAGTTCAGAATATTATTAAGTTCAATAAAGTGAGATTTTTTTTGAGCTTTAAAATATATGAAAAAACATTTCAAATTTGATGTGTCTATGAAAAATTGCTGTTTTTTTAAATTCTTATAATTGTTTACCTAAATTAGGGTGTTTAGATTTATGTTTTAAACTGTAAATTAAAATGAATTAAAACTAAGAAGAAGATTTTATTATTAATATTATTATTATTATGTTTTTTCTCTTGTTGGTACTCTGTTTTCTTAAGTTCAATGATTTTTGTTCTGAATATTTTCTTATGCTCAGCAGTGTGTCCAAATCGATTTTTTTGGAAATTATTCTGTATCTTTTGAACCGTTGGTAATATCTTAATGAAATTAAGATATTGCAGCTCGCATAGTCAGAGCAAATGTTGTTTCTAGAGCAACACAAGATTTTATGTGGTCAGGGGCTTAGTTTATGAACCTCTAAAGTTGACCACCTTGGGTATGTTGTTTTTTTTTTTTTTTTTTTAATTTTATCGAAGATTCATTTATGAATTGAGAGAAAAAAATTACCACCTTAGGTTATCTCTTACAGTTTCGGAGATATTATTTTTTCGGAGATCACGGATTTACTGTAGGTCCTATTTTTTTTAAAAATATGTCCCTGATTCGCTATAAAATTCTTTATAAATCAATCTGAAGTTGAAAAAATTATATGTTATTTAACATTAAAAAAATCTCTTTTAAAACCAAAATTTTGAATCCTGATATTCTAACGTTTTTTTTAGATACTATTTTTCATTCGATTCTACGCAAATTTGCTCAAGTTTGGAGGGTCACTGACTACGTCTCTGATCATATAGAGTTATGTAAAGTCTTTTAGAATAGTCTTATTATATAATCAAATAAACTTTGTAATTTCGTCAATTTAAATTGAAGAGATGTAAATTATGTTTGCTAAAATGTATAAAAATCTTTTCGAAATTTTCTTTTAAGAACGAATCTGGTTGGACTAGTTCAGACGAAAAATTTAAATTTTAAGTTGAAAAAATGTCTCAAACTGGAAGATCAAAATTGACTAAACGTTTTGTGTAGCTAAAAAATTATTCATTCATACCTTAAATACCGCCAACTAAGACATTAATGATCTATACCTATTTGCAATTTGAGCGGAAATTTGCCAATTTAGTATTGATATCTATAGAACCGGCTGTTATTTTAGGTTACTTGATCGCGATTCTATCATTATCTATTGACTTAAGAAATTTCTTACATTTAACTACAACTTACGTCTCTATTGCTTGGCATCATTTATAAGTTTGTAAATCGGAGTTTGGCTAAGATGTAATCACATTCGTCTGTTATTTTTCGTCTGTTCTGCTTTCTGACAGTGATTTTGATGTAGATTAGTTTCGTTGCTTTTTGCACCATGGACAAAGGAAATTCCCAGATCACTCTCTGGAGGATATGAGATGCGGATGGTTTTAAATTGTACCAGTAGGATAAGGTACAAGTACTGCTGAAAGTTGTTGCCCCAAAAAATTTGTATTTGTCGTTGAAATCTATATCTGTTGATAGATCTTGGCCAAAGTTCAATCAAAAGTTGAATATCGTTTATATTTCACCGTTATAAGTTTCGAATTAGATAAATCAATATTTAGTCAAAAATGCAAACTTTGTCCATAATAGAAGTTTTTATGGCTAAAAAACTATTCCGGAATAAGGCATATACGGGAGCTATAACAAACAATGGACAATATTCATGAAATTAGTAAGGTATATAGCGACATTTAAGAAAGTAGTTGTGCCGAATTTAAATAGAATTGTTTCAGAATTAAGTGTTTTATACGCATAAAATCATATTCCGGAAAAAATGTATAATTTATATTGGTTTAATTATTAAAAAATGGAAAACCTTTTTGTCGGAATTTCGAGTTTGTTTTATATATCGGTCTTTAACTTCTTCGCCACTTGTGTTGTTGGAGGCTTTAAAAATTATATAAAAGTGGCTATTAAAATAGTTTCCTACTTTTACAATTGTAAACATTCGTGAGGTGTTCTTTTTTTTCGAAAACCACATAAATGTTAAATTTAAGAGTTTTAAAATTAATTTTTCTGGGAGTTTATATGGGAGCTGGAAAAAATTATGGTCATTCCGGAGGGATATTTGTATGGGAGGTACCTGAAATATTGCACCGAACATGACAAATTTCAATAGGTTTCGTCCTTGGGCCAAAATAAAAATATATACCAAATTATCAAGATATCTCGAAAATTGCGACTTGTAGAATGTTGACAACGTTTGAATGGACACCCATCAGCACTGTTAGGCAGACGGACGGACATCGTAAAATCGGCTTAATACAGCGATTCTGAGATATACTTAAAGGTACAAACATATAATGATACCCCAACAACCTATGGTAGTCTAGGGTATAAGGTAGTAGCCCAGGTAATATTTGACTTGTTTGAAAAGTATTTTTTAGATTTTTTTTTTTTTGAAATTTTAAAATACAAGAAAACTTTTTGTATTTTTTGAATAAAAATTGCGTTTGTGACATAAAATATTTTATTAGCAGGATACAGCGGCCTTTTAACAGTGTTAATATTCAAAAAAGTATAGAAATTGGATGAAAATCTCTTTTGTTAAAAATGTAAACAAATATCAAACACATTCTAAGTTTTCATAATTTTGTATTTAAGTAGAGTTGTCGCTTTTTTAGTCCAGTGATACCGCCTGCCTGAATTTGCCTTGTTCAAGTTCAATTATGCAAAAATAATTCGTTTGACAAGATTTTTAAAATTGTTAAATGAATACAACACTATTAATTAAAGCGTTATTCTTTTAAACTTTTTAAATAAATCTTTAATCGAATATTACATATCAAGTAATGTCTTCAAATTTTTTAATGTTCATATTTTTATTCTGATTAGTATTATAACACACTTAAATAAATGGTAACTAATATTTTCCTTAATTTATTCTGAATTATAAATTTTTAAAAAGGGTTTAAATAACTTGTATTTAAGTCGTTTTCGGATAATTCTCTGAAATTGTTTTAATTTCCTTATAATTATTTAAACACAAATTGATTTATAAAACATTAATCACCACATATTGTTATATAAGCGACATGTAAGACGTCCGAGTCGGGTGAGGAAAACTACAAACAAACAATGGGTTATAAAGATCTCCTCATATTACTAAGAGACGACACCATCACAAAACACCAACTCAATTCGATTCAATTCAATTCAATTCAAAAATTAATAAGAAACATAATAAAAATGTCAAAATATTATAGAAATCAATAGAATTGTCTGATTTTGGTGGCAACAGAATTTTTATTGAATTGATTTTGTTTGGAATTTCACTTATTGTAACAAACCAATAAATGATCGACCGACCAACTAACCAATATTATAATCATTTTCATTCTTTCAAAAATAAAATTATGTAAACAATAGAAAATGAATTAGTAAGGAAAGGGCCGTTTGTCGGAGAGAATAGTCACGTACTTGAAATAAATTTTACAAATCATTTACAGGTTAGTTGTGTTACAGTCTATGATGGCGATACTGGTAACTCGCTGAGTTTGCCGTTGAGATTTACCCGCACTATTTAAAAACGTCATTTAATATTTGAATATTAAGATAAAATATTGTATGCTCTCGCGTATGGCTAGTATGTGTGAATATGAGCGCCTACAGATTTTCCAATGACAACAACATGGGGTCCAAAAATTTCGAACCTCTAATGAAACTTTGAACCTAAAATGAAGAAGTAGTTACAAATATTCATTTCTTGATAATTTTGTGTCTGTAAGTTTTCAATAAATTTGTATAGTTTTTTTCTTTATATTTTTATACCCTGTACCACCACAAGTGGTTAAACGGGTATATTAATTTTATCTTGGCTTGTGTAACGCTAAGAATGAATAATCTCAGAATACTCTCGATAAGCTATATTCGTCCGTCAGTTTAATGAAATTAATAAAAGTTGGCATAAGTATTTGTTGTAGTCCTGAGAAGTTTGCTGTTTAAAAACTATATATTTTTTTTTTCAAAAATTTTTCAGAATCGGTTCAGCATAAAAACAGTTATAGCTAAATACATAACTAATTTAATGACTCTTTAAGTGTTATATCCGTGCTGTACTTAAGAACAACATTTATATATATATATATATATATATATATATATATATATATATATATATATATATATATATATATATATATATATATATATATATATATATATATATATATATATATATATATATATATATATATATATAAAGCATATTATACGACGTTCGTCGTTCTTAAATTTCGTAGCAGACATTTACAATAAACAATGTGGTGTAGAGTGTTAAAAAGTCGGGCTTAACCGACTTTAACATTTTTTGATTTGTAATCAATACAATTGAGTACAACTAAAAAAAATAGATTAAAATCTAAAGATAATATTCATAATTATGATTGAATTATTTTTATTAATTATTTTTTTTTTATTTCATTTTGAAGACTGGTATTTCGTATTTCTTTTTCCAAGTGTCCAGCTGTGTTGAATCATGTAATATACGTGTTTTATAATTATTTTAGTTCCATTGAAGTATTTTTTTTAATTTGTTGGTTTTTGGAATTTTAGGTTTTCGCTTGTGATCTTAAATATAAGTGAGTGTGTGATTTTTGTATAACTATTTTCTTAACATCAATTGTTTAATTTAAATTGTATTTTTTTGTTAACTTCTTATTTTAAAACACTCGAAAATTTATGTGAGTAATTTCGTTTTAATATCGATTGTTCAATAAAGCTGAAGAAGTTTTTCAAAATGATTTTAAAGTTTAGGAAAATAATCCATTCATCATTATTTTATATACATAATTATTTGTAACGATACCTAATTATCATATACAATTACATGAGATAATTGAGGGAATATTATTGGAATGATTTCAAAAACAATTACAGTAAAATCTCACAAGTTAGTAATGTCCCAAATTCGAATTGTCATGAAATTAGAACCATTAATGCATTAAACACTCAGAAATCGGAACCTGTGATTAAAGTGGAATAAATGCAACAATGAACAACAGTCTATTCGAATATTCGTGGGAACAGTTTAACCAACGAGCCGAAATATTTGGAATTCTTAATGATTACTTCTTCTAACATGACAATGATCCTAAACATACTGTCTTTCATATGAAGATATTACACAAGCTTAATACTTCTCTTCACATAATTTAGTCTATAACTTTTTCAATGATCAGATTTCGATAATGTTTGGTATAATGATATTTTGCGCATATATGTGTATTATTTAATTCAGTTTAATTAAATAATTTATAAAAGTTTTTTTATGAAATTTTAATAAATAAATAAAAAAGTGCTTTAAATTCATATAATCAATTTAAGGTACCTAGATTTATGCTTTACTCTGTATTTTAAATACTTTCATAAACTCACATTTTTTAGAGATTAATATCATTAAGATGATTTTCGAAACAGGGGATTGTAAAATTGATTGTAAAAATTTTAAATATATGAAATTATTACAATGTCGCCATTTTTGTGAATTATGCAATTTATAGAGTTTTTCTTTAGTGGGTTTGTATGGGAGCTACGTTTATTTGAGAACCGATCTTCTTGAAAGTTTGCAAAAATATTTGTACTGGTACAATTTTATTGCCAAATTTAATTATATTTTTTCACATTTATGGGTTTTATGTAATTAAAATTTCACTCAGAGAGGAAAATTGAGTGGGAGCTAAAATATTTAACAGCTAGTCGGACGGACGACTATGGTTGTAACACCATTTTTTCTAGGTATTACAAACAAAAGATGAAAAGCTCAACCACGAAGGGTGGCGTAGGGTATAACAATCATACTCTGTCACTGACATACGCACTTATAAATTTTATTAGAAAACGCATTTTTACCGACATTTTCGAAATTCTTTCATTTCATTATGAATCATCGTATTGTATTTAAGTGTAAACCAGGTTGCTGAATGACCCTATCAATCTTTTTCCAAAACTAAATCTCCGCATTTGGATTAATAGGCGATTTTGTTTTATATAAGCATGAATATAAACGTCACTTAATGCAATTGATTTTGAAAGTGTAATTGAAGTGATTTTAAGATACTTTCATAAAAATTTAAATATATTAAAATTCAAGTTACTGATAATTGGCATTATTATCAAAATTTTATGAGTATCGTCTGTAAACAAATGAATTTTCGTAAACCATACAAAAATGTTTATTGTTTCGCATCGTAATAAAACCAATATTGCGTACGCCCCTCTCAACATTTCCTAAATATTTTTGAACTTCTTATGATTATTTATTTCTTAAGTCTTCTATATATTAAAATTTTATTGAATTTTAAAACAAAACTTCGAAACATATTCGTAACCATAATTCAGCAAAAGTTTAGCTGGCAGCAATTTTGGTGAACTTTTTTTTTTTTGCTTTACGGCATTTTGTTCTTTCTTCCACAGTTTCTCTTTCGAGGTAATTAATTTCATTTGTTTTGCGATATCCAGGTGGTAGCGGTCGGAGATGGTTGTGGTACTTGATGGCATGTTATTATTAGTGGTTTCCAAAATAAACAAACAAGAACAACAACAACAGCAAAATGAATTGAAAGCATGTTATAAAGCAACATAATTAAGATGTTTCAATTAAGTGAAGTCAATCGTGTCTTTTGCTCTTTGGTTGCTTTTTTGGAAAGGCCTTTGCCAAACGTTTTTACGCAAACATACATTTATCTGTATATTTTGGAACAAACGGAAGTCAAAAGTTCATTTATTGATTTTTATACCCTCCACCATCACAAGTGGTAAAGAAGGTATATTAACTTTGTCATTTCGTGTGTAACGCTTAAATGAAATCATCTCAGATCCCGTAATATATAATATTCTTGCATCAAATCAAAATCTGAGTCAATTTAGGTATGTAAATATCTTTTAATATACTGAACCGATTTTGATGGTGTTATATAGGAAATTTCTCAAGCTAAACTTCATTAAGCTCTATCAATTATACAGACAGGCTGTTTGTTGTTGGCACGCTTACATCCACTGTAATAGATAGAGTTCAATGAAATTTTGCTTGGGAAGTTTCCTATTTAAAACCAGAGAAAGAAAACGTTTATATATTGTATGGTATACTAGCGTGGTTGATTTAGGGCGTGGTTGACAATAAAATACTTTTCCGATTTTAATGAGATTTCACATAGTGATAGTAGAAGTGTGGACAGTTTTAGTTTTGAGTTTAGACTTTGTGAACCAAACAGGGGTCGATCCACAGGGTCTCAAAATTGGTCACCTCTGGTCATTAAAATATTTAAAACGATCCAGATTTCCTATATTTAAACCGATTTTGATTTTTATATGAGTGAATTTCGCTACTGAAAACCTATATAGTTTAAGAGATATTTAACTTCAAAAGTTTAAACTTTTACTTTTTGATCGATCTTGGAGAAGTTTGTTTGCAATAACGACTCCAAAGTTTGTCCGATTTTCGTCAAATATTTCTTATTTTAATAATAAAACTTTGTAAAGAAAATTTTTTAAAATATCTTCAAAGAATCCAAAGGTTTAGAAAGCCTTTAAATTTCAATTTTAAAAAAAATGTCGATTTTTCGCCGATTTTTTGACAACAAATTAGTTGCACTCTTTTTAAGTTATAAAATAAATCTTAAATAACTTATATCAGAAAGAAAGTTTCAGTAACTCATTTTTCATTTGAGACACAGTGTGTAATAATAATTTGTCAAATTAAGATAAATATAAGAAAAAAATCTATGTGCCAAATTATACGAGGATCTCATATAATTCCCCAAAAATTCATAAATTTCATATAAAATTTAGTTTCACAATAAAATACTCCACACTTAAGAAAAAATCAGAAAATCAAATTATACGAGGGAAGTTTTAACCGACAATTTAGTGTAGGGTATTAAATAATCGGATGTATAAATATATATTTCTGTTTTGAGAAATTGAGGTATTTCTTTATGTATTTTAATTAAACAATTCTAATTGATTTTACTTTTCAATTAAAAAGTAAATAAAATTGTCATATTGCCAATTTTTGTTGTCGCCTGCCCGTTAATACATATGTATACATACATACATACATACATACATACATACATACATACATACATACATACATATTTATATAATTTTTTTTAAATTGTTCAATTTTTATAAACAGGGTTCGAAAAACACGTCATTTATTTAATATCATTTTGTTTATTTAAATAAATAAAATTGTTTTATCAATTCTTAACCCCGACACCGAATAAAATTTGGCGCTAAAAAAATTACGTCCATTTGTGTAGTCAATCGCCTTTATTTACTTAGGTGACAAAACAATTTGCCATTAATTGATGTCCGTCCAAAAGCTGACTATCTTCATCAAAGGCAAAGTATAACCTTTTCATAAAAGTGAAAATCATAGAAATTCAATAAAATTCTTTTAAAATATTTTTAAATAAGAAAATTATACAGACATACATATAATTTATCGTAATAAAATGAAAATAACTATAATATAAATACAAATTTTGAAAGAATCCTTAGCTAAAGGGTGAACTTGGCAGACTAAATCATCATCAGAATCCATGAATAATGTGGCACTTGACATCTTTAGTAAATTATAGACAGTGAACATTATGAAAATCACTTCGTTAACCAATATTGGATCGAGAAACAGTAGAATTGCTAATACGAGATAGTGCGTTTAAATAAAATTTAACTTTTCTATTTTAATAAACAAGTCAAGATGAACAACGTTTTATTCGGTTGTGTCGAATCTTTATTACACCACATGCACTTTGAACACAATACAAAACCCTATATAATACAGATTTCCCGATTCGCGAGGTTATATTACAAATTGTGCTTACTTTACACTCTCATATCAATTTGAACAGAGAACACTTTCATTAAATGTTCGTTTTTGTACTTAGCTCATAAAAGCGATATGTATAATAGTGTGCTTTTCAAAACCTAAACAACTTTGTTATTTACGATTCGTTAGAATAAATGTCAGTAAAGCAACCTACGAGGATATTCAATCGATTAACCATAAATTTTTGTCGATTAACTTGCATATTATTTAAATATCCGAATGAATCAAAAAATGAATAGAGCGTTACACATTTTTGGTTCTATTATTTTTATACATAGAAAATAATAGAAAATAATACTAAAATTAATTGAGATTTATCTATTTTAATTCCAATTTATGGCTGTGGTTATGAGTAGGAGCTGTGGGACAACCTTCTTATAATACGACACATAAATTTTTTACTAATACAGAATTTATCTAAGCAAATTTAAATCAAAATATGAGCATTATAAGCTTAAACGCTTAAATTATTAATTACAACACAATCTTTGAAAAGCGATCATGTCATTAAATATTTTTTTAAATTTATTTTTAGTATGACTTTTTTGCAACATTGTTGGTCATTACATACATAAAATGGGGTTCAAAAAAATTATGTATACTTAATCGATTTTGTTAGTCTCTATATATTTCCTGAAAAAATTTTAGCTTTATGGCATTTTTCACCATTATATGCTTTTTCGAAATGTTCCTAAAGTTCGTCTTAATGATCGTAAAGTTTGTCTTTTTGTTAAGTCATTGTGGCTAAAATACTTCATGGCAAAATCAAATTTTCGTTGGATACACGAGACCGAAAATGGTTAAATGGAAAATTGGAAACACTGAAGACAATAAACAAATCTATGAGTACTTACTGTTTAAGTTTCTAACAATATTGTATACTAACAGACCCGACGAACTTCGTTTAGCATACGATTCCTAAGTTTGGTCCGGTAAAACAGTTTACATTGAGAAAGTAGTTGGTACTAAATTTGAGAACTCTCACAGTTATAATTCATTAGATATAAAATTATCAATATTTGCTTTGCAGGGGCACTATAGATTTATAGTTTTTTACATTTATAAAATAGTAATTCTGCACAAGCAATAAACAACAATGGTTGTTATATTTTATTTTAACGCACCTTCTTATGACTACATCGTTTGTATCTTAACTTAAAGGAGTTTTATAATCATGCGGAAGAATGCAGAGATGTTGGAAATAGAATTAAGGCGATGTGCAGCAATTGTAAAAATATTTTACATATTTAAATAGGAGGGTCGATAATATGTGTCACTTTTCTAGAAATATAAATACAAAGTAAAAAGGAAAACAACTGAATGAATTTAGTGCTTCTAAAGGTTTTTTTTAAATCTTATACCCGTCTTCGTACACAAATTTGTGAACTAGTTTACCAATTTTTACGATCACTATTCATAGCCAATTTTCACTTAGGTTATTGGTAAATTTATATTGTTGAAATTGTTTAACAATAAAATCTTCAATTGCCAACCTGATGCCCTTTTATTATTTACTACTAAATTGTATAAACCAGTTGAGATGAAATTTAATTCAGACTATTTCTCGATTATATACCTTCCAGATGCACAAAACAAATATCTGTATGTGTAGTTGAATGTATTTAGACATTATATACATAAATATTCGTACAATGATATCAATGTAATCACAACAAAAATATTATTACCTGACTGTTCAAATCCATGTAACACTTTTTATGGCAAAAAATACAATAACTAACAATTTGGTAAATGGAATTAAAATGGAATGTAATATTCATTTCCATTTATGTATTCAATATGTAAATATTTGGTCTATAAGGAAGTTCTAAATTTATCAAAATGAAAATTTATTGTCAGCATTTCAATATATTTAAGTTTAGTTTAATATAAAAAAATTAAGAGGGAATTTTTTTGTTCTGTTTGTTTTTCTCTCGTGTTCATGTGTCACTTAGAAATTATTTATTAATTTCAAGATTTAAGGCAGAATATTTTTTGTGCAAAACTTGGAATTTAACTAATCATTTATATATATATATATATATATATATATATATATATATATATATATATATATATATATATATATATATATATATATATATATATATATATATATATATATATATATATATATATATATATATATATATATATATATATATATATATATTTTTTTTTTTTTTTTCAGCGAGAATCTTCAAATGTGGGAGGGATAGAAAATATTGATCATTTGGTGCCAATAACTTTCTCAAAGAACTATTTTGCTAGACAAAATGTGGGCCGGATAAAATCAGTGGGAGAGGTACCCCCATACAAAGCAAATTTTGATCATCTAAAGAACAATAACAGCGAGAATTTCCAAATTCAGTCTCAATCATTTTTTCAAGGAACTTTTTTACGAAGCAAAATGTGAGATGGATAGGATCAGGTGAAGAGGTAGCATTCGTATAAGACAAATATTGATTATCGAATATTTAAAGAACTATAACAGCCAGAATTTTCGAATTTGGTCCCAACTACTTTTTCCAGGAACTGTTTTTGCTAGACAAAATGAAGGATGGAGAGGATCAGGGGGATCCAAAGAACTGTAATAACAATAGTTATCATATTCGACCCCAATCACTTTCTCAAGATATTTTTTACAGGTGAAAATAGGACGGGCAGGGTCAAGAGGAAGAATACTCCCATACAAAGCAAATATTAATTATCAAATATCA
The DNA here is from genome assembly GCA_004302925.2 of Cochliomyia hominivorax. Lineage (NCBI taxonomy): Eukaryota > Metazoa > Arthropoda > Insecta > Diptera > Calliphoridae > Cochliomyia > Cochliomyia hominivorax. The sequence continues at coordinate 46,725,167 of PYHX02000467.1, read as the reverse complement.
AAAGAACTGTAAAAGTGGGAGTTTTGAAATTGGTTCGAATTACATTCCAAATGATCCTTTTTACTGGCCTAAATGTGGGACGGCCAGGATGGTAAAACTCACCGAGTCTTAGCTAGTAATATAATAAAGATAGACATTTTCTATACAAAAAAAAAAAAAAAAAACAAACAAACATTCCCTATTTTTCACACATAGCCCCCATGGGACCCATAAATATTCCGGAAGTTCAAGGATCCTAATTGCTAGTATATGTTCCCATTCTGCACTTTATCTATCCATCCAGCGTTTTATCTATTTTTATCCTCTTAGATGATATTCCTCTCAATAATATCAATGGCGTCTATCGTCGATTTTAGATTTCTAATTCCAAACTATCTATGCGAGATCCCTTCAGATCATCCTATTGCTATATATACCCAACATATAAATGGGTCTGAAAGATGAAGGCTCTCCTAATGTTTTCTTATGTTTGTTTGTAACAGTACAAGTTTCTGTTTTATTATTATTTTTTTTTTTTTTTTTGAAAAGCTCCTTTCCGAATACAATTTGCTCATACCGCTGGAAATATCACTAGTTTTTTCCTTTTAGCCAATTTTAGCGACATGTTTCGAATGTTATTCATACTGGTGCCCATTTTTGAGCAGAATGGCTCAAAATCGGAGTCTAATCTTAAACTAGAATATAGTGTAACACAAAGAAGAAATCACTTTAGCTCAAATACTGCATATTCTTGGACCAAATCAAAATCTGTGTCGATTTAGCTACGTCCATTTACCAGTGGAAAACATTTCCACTGCCAGACAGAAACAAAGATATGTTAAATTAAATTGTGCAAAAAACATGTTAAACATAATGTGCATCCAATATTATAGTTGGACAATGCTTTAAGTATAAAGAGGATATTTTCTTGCTGATTAACAAAAATCAAATTGCCTCTAAGTTTCAATATTATTTTTAAATTACAACAGTGTCCAAAGTGAATTAACCCCTTCATGCTTAATATTTTTTTTTAAATACAAACATCCCATTGATTATATATTAAATCACTTTAAAATATTCCATATATAATTCCTTAATCCATTTTGATGAAAATTTATGAAGAAAACACTTAACATCTCTCAAGTATCTGTATGTGAAAGGAAAACCCACCAACAAACCACTTAAGAAATATTTATTAAGATTTTCACAAGTCCAACCAAAAAAAAATTACCTCTCTGATCATTTTCATCTAAATAGGAATTTCGAAACTTTTTTCATCATGTGGTTATGGTTAATTTAAAACAATTTTAAACTAAAATGTTTTTCATGTACATACATACACACACACATATACGTGTGCATATCATAAATATTTTTCAAATAAATCGTAAATGTGACAAACATAAATCAGAATGAGGCCACTTTTAGTTCTCATAATTTTCCCAACTGTAATTTGTCTATTGATAGCTCCACGCTCAGTGCGATCGCTTTAGATAGAAACAAACAATCAAATAATCTAAATGACTCTAATGAGCTTTTTTCTTTTACTTAATCCCTAAAAATCTTTAAAACATTAATAAAACTCGATGATAGTAACACAAAACACGCGATAGAATATGGTCAAGAGATACAATGAGTGTGTAAGTGAGTGAGCCCAGAGGCAGAAAAAGGAAAGCAATGATTAATTTAACCAATGACACAAAACTATAAATACAGCACCTATATTTAGATCTTTATTGATATGGATATGAATACGAGTATCTACTCATAATAATCACAAATACTTATGTATGTGTAAGTAGTATATATCCATCCATCCCCATAAACAGATGGAAGAAGCATAGATTCTTTTTGAATGGAGTGCACTGAGTTTATGGGAGAAGTTGATTTTTTCATATTTTTCTTATGTTGTTGTTGTTGTTATTTTTTTTCTGTTAATTTTAGAACAAAAAAAGAGAATATCAAATAACAATTAAGGTAATAATGTGGAAAAGATAAGTTATCATTGTGGACAATAACAATTAATAAAAAATTATAAAAGAATTTTTATAGAAACTGAATAAGAAAATCATGTTTTTAGAATCAATTAATAGTTAAAATGATTAGAAAAATATTTAAATATTTAACTTAAATTACAAAATATGATAGAAAAGTGTAAATTCCACACACGTTTAAAGAAATTACATTTAACTCGTATAGAAGTTGGGGGAAAAAGTTATTTCTACACAAACTTATTGCTATCAAAAGCTAAACAATTCATGAATAAACAAGTTAAAGTATTCTACACCCTTCAATTTTGCTTATATAGATTTTTTGTTTTTTTTTTTAAGCAACGGACTTAATATTTAACGTTAAGTCCTTGTTAAAAATAGGCTTTCATAATATCATTAGTTGAAGAAGAAGGAGAAAATGACAGCCACTACTAAGCCTTTATATGATTCTCTAGAGCACTCAAAATTTTATTCACGTGTAGTAGTATAAATCTATAAGAGTAATTAATAACTATTTATGGAACGATTTCCAAAAATTAGCTACTTTGAGGCATCAAAATTTTGTCCATATATCTCATAGGAGATTCAAAATATGGGAAAATGCGTTTTTATCTATAACTTGGAAACTAATGGACCGATTACTGTGATGTTTTTAACTCAAAAAATCTCCTAATTATTTCCGATCTGCTAATGTCTCCAGCATTAAAATGAAAAATGAAAAATTCACAAAAACATTTCTGACCCATTAGTAAAAAATTAAATTTCTAGACTTAAAAGAGTGGACAAAATCTCAAAAATATTGTTTTAAATGTTGTTATTGCTTTCCTAAAGTAAATGGACCAAATTTTTAAAGAAAGAATTGATCATATCTCGGCGGTTTATGAACCGATTTTGAAAAAAAACTTAATTCGGAGAAAAATTGTATTTTATCAGTGCCACAATCAAGTCCATAGATTTTATAGTGGGTTCAAAATATAGGAAAATATGTTTTTGCCTATAACTCAGGAACTAATGGTCCAATTCATTTCATAAATTCGCTAAATTTTTTGAAATCTATCTGTGTCTAACTCTTGTCGATTCTTCAAAAATTAAAAAAAACCATTTATGAACCAATTTCCCTAAATTTCATTAGCAAAATTCTCGAAAGCATTTCCAATCGCTTGATATACATATCATATTTTATATACATATCATATATGTTAACTATAGTTGGGCTTCAAAAAACTTGATTTCAACCGACAGACGGACATATCTCAATTAATTTCTTTTTTATACGATCCAGAATATATAAACTTTTGGGGGTTTGAATCGAAAATTGTGAAAATTACAAACGGAATGTTAAATTTTTGTTTATTTTTTTAATAATAATCATATCCACTTCAGCAAACATCTATTTTTATGTAACAAGTTTTGCGGTACTACTCCACCTTAAATATGTAGGAAGAGTTAGATCTGAGATAGAGACGATATACAGTGTAAATATTAAAGAGGTCCCAATCATGTGGAGGTATCCTCCACATGATTAACGAATATCTAAAAAACTTTTACAGTTAAGTTTCTTAAATTTAGTCCTGATCACTTTCAGCAAATTGTAGAAATTTATAATGAATTCAAAAATCATCAAAGAACAAAATGGATCTCTTGTTAAACCATTACCAACGACATAAAATTTTTATCAATCGGGTTTGGAATGGCAAAAAGAGTCGCAAGGCAAAAAAAGTTTGTAAAGTTCTGGAAACGACATCAACTATTCTTTCATTCTAGGGAATGACTGACACAACAAATTTATTTAAAAAAACTTTATTTAGATCTTGAAGAATAACTTAAGATGAAATTTCAAAAATAAATAATCTTAACATAAAGAATATATCGAAATAGTATATCGAAAAAATTTTAAAGGTTTAATCGTACTATTTAAAAATAAAAATTTCTTGGATGAATGAATGAGAATGAACAGTTAAAAACATGGGATAACCTAACACGAGCATCCCCATTTCGTTCAAGAATAAGCTAAAAGGACTAACATTCGTTAATAATTTTACACACATAAATATTTTTGCTCTGTTCATTAAATTAAAGTGGTTACGAACACTTTTCTGAGAATTCGAAAATGTCCTGGATTTTTTAAACCTTTGTGAAGACTAAAAATCTACCACACTTTTAAGTTGAATACCAATCGAATTAGAATTATTTCATGAGATTAATTACAATTAATTTTTCATATAATTGAAATAGCTTTTGCTCCCAACCAATAATATATACTTACTTGCATGACCCATACTTGCTTGATCAGTTGATTCGATTAGTTGTGTGGTATTTTTATTTTATTTTTCTTTTTTTCTTATTTAAAATAATGTCAAATTCAATAAAAGTCAAAACATTTTCAAAATGATTAACTTCAATATAATCTTTTTGGTCGGATCTCAGTTACACATGCGCACGCATCTTCAGCATGCACCCAAAACTAAAACAAACTTTTTTGTCCGCTTCATGTTCACGATATTTTTAAAGGTTTCAAATTTAAATTTTCTTTAGCGCCACAACCACAAAAAAACACTAACCAGTTGTGAAAAAGGGTTGAAAATTCGAATACGTTTAAAAATATCTTTTGATGTGGTTAATGTTGGTAAAAAGATATTAAATTTTACTTAGACAATGGTAACAGTAAGTAAGTAAATAAGTAATACCAAATAGCAGTTAACAAATGGTAATGGTTATCAATGTTCACATACAACTTCATATTTTCAATATATATTAATGACATCAATGTATTTATGTATGTAAGTATGTATGTATGTATGTATGTATGTATGTATGTATGTACAGCTGCGGTCAAAATAATGGTACCACATATATACGCCTTCCTACAGGTCATTGAATTCATTTATTATGGTTTAATAAAATCAAAATTAAGTTAAAAATTTAGTGAAGATGAAACAAAAACATCTTTCTTAAATATATTTTTCAACTATAACAAAAATAATAATAATGAATACCACCCGGTTTCAACTATAACAAAAATACAAAAATAAATAATTGTTTTTCATTTTTTTTTTTTATCGAATCGAGCTTACTATTTAAGATGTGACACATGAGGGGTGCTATTATTTTGACAGTAGCTGTATGTATACACATGTATGTATTTATCTAACTTTAAGCATATTTTTTAACCCTTCGACAGTGCCAAGCTAGACAAAAATAGAAAAATGTTTCATAATGAGTTTAATTTCACAATTATATTGAAAATCGTAAAATTTACTTCGTTGTAAGAAATCTTGGTCATAAAATACGCACCATTTCGAGTCACGGTTCACATAGGGGTTAATGATTTTAATATTTAATCTTAGTGATTTTTTATTTGTTTGTTTTAATGTGAACTACAGAATCATTATAACAAGTTACAAGTATTCAAACACTTTGCTGAAATGGAGAAGCAAACGGTACAGAAATAAAATGCCACACACCGACTTTATTTATAAACGCAGCAGCCACCGATTGTCTGGACCACAGTGAATTGTTTGCCGTAAATTTAGTTTAACTAATTTTGCAAAATTCGACCTTTAATTTTCTCAGCAGGAGGTAAAATATTTTAAAATTTATTGAAGATTTTTTATCTTTTTTAATGAGTATTAGATAAGTCGACGTATAAAGATGTACCGGAAATAATTTTGCAAAAAAAAAAAACATTATTACGAATATATATATATATATATATATATATATATATATATATATATATATATATATATATATATATATATATATATATATATATATATATATATATATATATATATATATATATATATATATATATATATATATATATATATATATATATTTAGGTTGTTATTGAAGTTATTGTAATTTGAAAGAGCTGCAGAATTTATATTTCCTCTGCAAGGAAATCAGAAAGTTCGAGGAATTACGTTTCTTATTCTTATAATATTAAACGTGTATTATTAATTTGATAAAAATCAGGATCACGTGTTTTGAAGAATCGTTATGTCTACTGGTATTAATATAAAGCTATTACCTTTTATTTCAGTTACCTTCAGTTAAAATAAAATCAAGGTGTAGGATATCTAAACTGTTATTTAGTGCATTAAAACCCAACATAAATATGATTATGGTGTTTTTTTTTTTTCGAAAAAAGGTAGTAATATAATACTTCACATGCAGCCTACAAAAATAAGCAGTTATCTACAAAATTTAAACATTTATACTTGTGATAACAATATTAAATTATTAAAATATTCCCAAATATTTGATAAGTATAATTAATAATAGTTAGTATAGATTCCTAAGAATTAATTGTAATCAAATATTTATATAAGAAAATTGAGCTTCTAAAATTCTTTCTATTAAACTGACAGTTTAGTTAAATTACAAAAGTTAGTTTTCCTAGAATTTATATCTAATTTTATCAGAATTATCACCCACTGTACTAACACGTACTTTTTCCAGTGATAAAACTTCAATATGTTAAAGTTTTGTATTTTCACACTTTGAAACAACATTGATTATGTATTGTCTGTATATCATTTTATGTATATATAAATGAATCTGTGTTTGTTTGAGAATTATAGGTAGTTAAACTACTGGATAGATTTTGCTAAGATTTTCAAAGAATAATTTTTACACAGGCTATTAAAAATCAGAAAGGTCCAAAGGAGGGGTATTCATAATCTAAAGAACAATAACAGCAAGAGTTCTCAAATCACTTTCTCAAGGATCCATTTTACTGGACAAAATGTAGGACTGATAGGACAAGGGGAAGGGGTAACCCCATACATGGAAAATATTGATTAGAGAATTTTCAAATTAGATTCCAATCACTTCCTCAAGGAATTGTTGTACTGAACAAAACGAATATCTAAAAAACTATCGAAGTGAGGTATTAGGATTTAATCCTAATTACTTTTCCAAGGAACAGTTTTACCGTATAAAATACAGAACGATAATAGGATAAGCGGGTAAGGTAGCCCTGATAAACACAAATGTTAGTTATCGACTATCTAAATTACTATCGAAATCAGAGTCCATGCCAATTAATTTCTCAAGGAAACAGTTTTAATGGATAGAATGTGGGACAGTTAGGGTCAAAAGATGGGGTACCCTTTTATGCAATGCAAATTTTAACTATCTATTATGTGCGGAATTATTTTTAGCAAGATTTAAAAATTAAGTTCAGTCACTTTCTTAAAGAATAGCTGTAGAGGAAAATATAGCACAGATATGACCATGGAACTGTTCATACGACTTTTGCAGCTAGAATTCAAAAATATGGTCTCAATCAATTCACTGTAAAGCAATTTTACGAAAGAAAATGGATGGTAGATGTAGTCATACAAAGGAAAATGGAGAGCCGACCCAATTATACCAATTAATAATTATCCAATATCTAAAGAACTGTTTCACCAAGAGCGTCCAAATTTTATTACTTTTCTATGAAACAGTTCAGGGGGATTTGGCGAAGTCCTCGTTGCATAAAATTTTTTTAATACACATTATGATTTGTGAAATTTCTTTCGAAATCTAGGACTAAGTAGAATTTTTGTGCAGTAAAGCGCACCGGGTAATATCAATGTAGGTATGTAAATATAAATGTGTATACATTTTGCTTCTGTGTCTAGTTGCTGTTATTTTTTTCAACTTAATCCTTTTCAAGGAGAACAACAGCGAATTATATTTGATTCCATTACTTTGATAACTCTCATCATTACATTATTTGTGCTTGACTCCTAACACTTTTCCAATTGATTTTATATCTCCTTTTTTGGGATTTTTGTTTTTGTTGTTGTTTTTTTCAGTGCGCTCTGACACATACCAAAGACGATTTAGTTTTAGTTTTAATCATTTAGAGATTCTAAATAAGAATTTTTGATATTTGATTCCTGTGTGTTGTGATCCTCACAACTTAACCAAATCGATGTGTATATTTTGTATGTGTGTGATCGTTCGTTATTTTATCTGTGCCCACATTTGGGAAAAAAGGTTTTTATTTAGAGAATTTTTGATTAAAATACGTTATAAAAAATAAATGTATTGTTTAATACTTTAATTTTATTGTCTGTTTTCATCTTAAAATTGTATGAATGAAATATATATATTTGTTTTTGGGTGTCTTTAGTTTGGTGCTCCTTTTGTGGTAACATTCCTCCAAAAAATAATATTGCTGGCTGGCTGACTGGCTGACTGACTGACTGAGTTAATAATGGTGTGAAATACCAACGTAATACGCGTTTCAGATATTCGAAATAAGTCATTTATTTGAATACCTACAATTTCTCAGAATAATGAAGTATTTTTTTTTCGTTTGATCGTTTGTTTAAATTCATTGTGTAATTTGACACTTTGATACACTTTGTTTAAAATTGATTCATTGAATCTTTAAATTAAAAATAATAATAAAAACAAACAAGAAAAAAAAGAAACCAAAAATATTATAAAATAAAAAACAACAAGAATAAACATCAAAATGTATATTAAATAAAACAAGAAACAAAGTTTTGTTAACGTTAAACTTTTAATGATCGTAATGATTTTATTTGACATCATGTGTTTTTTTTTTTTTTGTGTGAAACATGCAGGAGCAATAAAACTATAAATGCTGGAAGTAATTCAAATTGACCCTAACAAAATTGAACCTTTTTATTTTTTTCTTTTTAGTCAGTCATTTGTATGTAAATGTTATTGGCAATGACACTGATAGTGACACTAACATGACATTTTACTTGTTCCTTTTTATCCCAATTTCATCATTTTTCCTATTAAGTTGCAACCATAAAGTTTAAAATAGAAGTGCTGTACGACATGTATGAAGCGATTAGATCGATAAAGATGCAAACAACTAAAGAAATAATGTTTTGTTTTACGATCTCAAAAGTAAATACGATCGTAAAATCGATCATTACTTAGTTAATTTCATAGTTCTTAAACATAAAGTTGTAAGTTTAGAACATGATTATTTAATTTCTCCATTTTTTGATATTTTGAAATAATTTTTATTTAAAGAAAAAACTTAACGATTCGGAATATTAAAGTCAAAGTGAAATAAAATTATAGCTCGTAAAAGTTGTATGATTAATAATTCTGTTTAAATCGTATAGGTCATAAATGGGTCATTGTCGTCTTTTGAAAAGAAACCGCTCTAGATATTTACATTTTTTTTCATTTTAAATTGTATATCAATAAATAATAAAATATAACAAAAAATATTTGGAAAAATCCTTATAAGTGGAATAAAATAAATGTTTATTTTAATTCTAAATAAAAAAAATTTTAACAAGTAGAAATATTATCTTCGAATACGCTGAATCTTAAATTCTATTCCCTTTTTCATCAAAGTGAAGTGGTGAGACATTCTCAAATGACTAAAAAGTACTTCCATAAGGCATGACCCTTGCATAGCAAACTTATATTTATTTTTATTTTTAAATAAGAGTTGATCTCACACTGCCAAAAGTAAGTGCGATCGAAATTTCTTACATGTATTTCTTTGAATTTTCTTTCTGAAACAATGTTAAATTAACATTTTTTTATCTATGAAGCTAAATCATAACTGAAAAAAGTTAAATTATTTCTATTTTGATAAATTCTACATTGATTTTTTTCTCTGTGTACTTGTTTTTTTTTCAATTCGGTAACTTTCCCTGTACTTTTACATTTAGTTAGACCGAAAAAACAACACACGTATGGATAGTCGAATATTATATCACTTGTATTATTAAGAATATACAAAAAATTAAATGTTAACTACAATTTATAAAACAATTCACAGCTTTTAATTAAAGATCAAACCAAACATTTTTAGTTTAAATATTCTACTCTCGCAAAAATTAAAATTTGTTTGTTTAAAAGTTTAGGGAATTTTTTGGTCCCTAAAACAAACAAGAAAAACTTTGCTTTATCCCCCAAATATAATGACCATTTTTATACATTTAGTTACTTCTATCTTTTTTGTTAATCTTAATATAAAACGATATTATTGTGTTGCAAATATAAAATATAAAATGAAATTAAAAATAAAACATAATTTTATAGTATTTACACACATATATACACACACACACACACACACACACATTTAACAAAAGTGTCAAACCGCAATATGAAAATCTGAATTGAATAAAGTTTCAAATTATTACAACATCAACAGATAATACACGCACACACATACATTTATAGCCATAAATGGGATTATGTAACTTAATAGCGGTGCTGTGGCATAAAAAAGAGATAAAAAAACGGCAATGAGCCAAACGACCAACGAACCAACAAACAACTATACTATTGCATTAAGGAGAGAACCCTTGAATGTTTGTACACACATATGGATGTAATACAAGGTATGACTATGAGATAACCTTGTTTACATTTCTATGTAACACCTTGTGGCATGAGTAGATATTTGTTGTAAAATAAATAAAGAAATTATGGCCGTTTATAGCAGCAACATCAGATACGTGGCATGCGCTATGTTTCCATTTGTAAATGTGAATTTTATTATTTAAGATGTGAAAATCCAAATGTTGAACATAAAATAAGGATCTTATGAAATCAGGCAATGAACTGTATGTATGTAAATCGATCGATTGGTCGTTTATAAAAAGGATATATAAATTCCATTCAATAGTCGGTCATCGATTATTCTAAATAACTTTTAATTCTCTCTTTCTGTTACATTGATATCAAAATATCTCATTGAGAATATGAATTATTAATGGTTTATTCTGAAATAATATATGTATATATAATATGTGTATCCTTGACTGAACGTATCCACGGCTTATTGATCATTGAGGATTCCACACAAGCAACATTATTCTTATATTATCAGGGTACTTTCTTCTGGTATTATAACATACATTTTTAATGTTTTATCTGTATTGTTATAGGCTTATCGTTGGTAATGTTCCAAAAAGGCCATAATATCCTGCATATACTTTTGAGGCATTTGTTTGAGTTTTCCAAGATGGTGATAATCTCATTACCTTTGAATCGGATGCGATGAGGGGGTGCAGATGTTCAGTTTTGACCTCATTGTTTACCTGTAAAACACCTGCAGTTGTTCTATTCTGCGATTAATGGCTGCTAGGCCCCTGTTATACTTACGTCTCTAGTTGCATGAGGGCCAAACGAAAATGGAACTCAGAATATTCATTTTGTTTCAAAATGAAGTCAAAATATATTTCTGTTCACATAAAAAATCAATTTTAAGATTTTAAACAATATTTCACTCATGTGTAGGGCGCACTCAATCTACACCAATATCTAGTGGTCAATTATGAGTACTCATGCGAGTCTGTGATGTCATTGTCTTTTGCCATGTCGAGAGTACGATATAAACTGGTATTGACTGGTACTCTGACTTGGTTGGAATTTGTCTTTTAGGTTAGAATCATTTATATTTTTATAATAAATAATATAAACTAAAAGAGGAAAATGCGGAAAAAGATTTATGAGTTCGTGTGACATTTTTACACTACATGAGGTCGTAATGAATTGATTTCATAGACAGAAGGAGTAGATGACGCACATCTCTGATGTGGTAAACATTCAATTTGTAAAGATTTGTTTTAAATTGCGATGAAGTTATGGGTAGTTGGTGGTTACCAAGATATAAGATTAAGATTAAGATTTTTGGTTGTAATATTTTGTTTATGTAAATATGGAATCCATTTAAAGAAATACAATTTTTGATCCATCAAACTTGAGTTTATTGGAAATGAATCTATATCTTTTCAGAGGCAGAGATCATTCAGACAAAAACCACATTTAATGGAATGACTTTTATTAGGGTTAGGTCAACTACTTAGTAGCTATGTGCTTATTTTGTTACAATAATAAACACATTCGTTCGAACACATTATAGCCACCTAAGTTATTTCTCATTCATGTATGAAATATGAAAGGTTATGTTTTGAAAATACCTAATTGTGATAAAACTGTAGAAGTGACAATAGTCAAGTGTTTTATATACTTATTCTACTATTATTCTACTAAGATCAGTTTTTACAGCTAAATAATAATTTTGTAAGGAAGGGCTCAAGGATGTCCCTAACTTGAAACCGTTGGACTACAAACTGCTAAAATTTTAGAGTAAATGGTTTGATACAAATATTTTCACCGCATTCACCGTTACTGCATTGAGATATTTAAGAAACTTAAAGAAACTTCGTTCTTTCTATAATTTCTGTGTAAACTCGTGTAATATGGCAACTTTAAGACTGATCTGTCAAACTTTAATAACGGTACCTAAAAATTAGTGAAAAACTGAAGGAAAAAATTGTTTAAAATACCTACAAACAAAATAAAACGACCCGGGAAATATGCACATTGATTAACAGTTCACTTATCACAAAATTATAAAACATTTTAAAGAGGACGTAATACGTGAGTGTCAAACAATATTTGGACGATCGACAGCAATATCTACTCGGAACAAAGGGAAAAGGTAAAAAAAAATTAAAAAAGAGTCAAAAACTTCATTGTCCGAAATTGCTGTTGTATTAAAGGAAAATACTGCAACTGGTGTTCACACCCATACCGTATGTCAAGCGTTAAGTTCTTCAATACATAATGCCAGAGTTTGCAGGAAAACTCGCAGATAAATAAAGGAATGGACTTTTGGGATAAGGTTATATTTTTTATAGAAGCAAATTTTCCAAAAATAAATCAGACGAACGGAACGGGAGGCTTTAGTTCAGCATATCAACATAATGGTACTGGTGTGAGGTTTCTGTCGGCAGTTGGGAATCTAGTATTTATTGGTAGTTAAATATACTTATTTGAATAACCTGCCATTAAATTCGACAGGACAAGCCGGAAATTATTCGAATATAGACTTATATAATGTCCCTCACACTTTTAAAACTCCACCAAAGTCAACCGGTATAAACTAAATAGAGCATTTATTTGAAATAATATTTGAATAAAATATACTTTTTGTTTCAGTTAACCATTTCTATATATCAATTGTTGTATGAGCATGGGGAGTCTTTGAACTTGTACATGAACATGTACATTGATATTTGAAAATTCCTATGCTCTCATTAAAATAAAAAACATTCGGTTTTAAAGTTATATAATTACTTCTTAAAAATCGATTTGGACATACTGTGCCTAGATAATTGTTAATTGTGCCCCGTGTATAAGATTATGGTTGGATACCAGACATTCAAATACGTGATAGTGCAAAACGACCTTATTTCTTGGTTTAGTTCTCACTGTAAACTTTTTGCAGTCTCTTAGTTTTATATCAAAAAATCTTTTTTTGGGAATTAATTTCTAATATTTGATCGACTTTACTCCTTAAGGGAGTTCATGTATGGAGTTATTGATGTATCAAATTGTTGTTCTCTTTTTTGTCAAAGTTATAAAGTTACACTCTTTTGTTATTTATATGCCAAAATTCAACCAGAAAAATTTCAACACTTTTAATTTTCTCAGTGTATTAATTATGTAAACAAATAAAGATATCTTTTATGTTTTGTCATTCAATTGAAATCAATATATTACATTTCAATTAATACTTAAGTGTATTGGGGTTTGTGTATGTGTGGGGTCAAAATAGTAAACAAAACAATTGTAAAAACAAAACTTAACTTAACAAATATTTAATGTCAAGTACATAACGGTTATTATACTCAATTATTTAATACATTTTGAATTAAATTCAATTCTTGAAAGAATATTGAAATTGTTACAATGAAATGAATTTCATATTTCATGTAAACCATCATTATATTCTACAGATCTTTATCGATGGTACACCACTCCTTTTTAATGATAATTATGAATATTTTTCTAGAGATATCACCAAATTTTATATTTTGCCTACAGGTGGTCTTCTAGAATCCAAAAGTAATATCCAAAGAATCAATATTTAAAATGTCATTTTATGATGATGATTCTATGAAATTTTTACGTGAAAGAATTTTATTTAAACCCTTTAAAAGATGTAAATATGTCAAACAACCAAACGATTAACAATTACTTTATTCACTCCACCATCAATCCATAGATTTATTTATCTCGCAGAGAAGAATTAAAAGTCTTTCTTTCACTTTGATGCACTTGACATAATAAGAAAGAAGAAATTTAACGTTTGTTTTGGTTAACTTTTTCCAATATTTCCCGCAGTTTAAAGATACAAGAAAAATATATATTACGAAAACAGCGTTTACACGCAATATTATTTAACGAATGAATAAATGTATGTATGTATGTATGTATGTATGTATGTATGTATGTATGCATGTATGTGAGTGATTACACTTTTTATCGTGGAGATGGAGTAATATTATTTTGTCTTTTATGACTTTGACATTGAATTTTTTTCTTGTGTCTTTAAAATTTCTGTTACTTATGTAAATGTTTGTCTGTCTGTCCGTCCGTCCGTTTGTTTCTTCGTCAGTCTTTTGTATTTCTTTTTTGTCTTGTCTTATGGAGGTCTTCGTTTTATTGTAAGAAAAATTGTCATTTTTGATGTTTTGTCTCATGTTGTTGTTTGTTGTTGTTAAATGTAAACATTTTGTTAGCATTAAGTTACCAAAACGATCTCTGATAACATTCTTTGATAATGTTTACTTTAATAAAACTTAAATTATTATTTAAAAATCATTTATCAATATCAATTTATTTCAAACAAAATAATTTTGATTAAAATTTTTATTTCCTTATTTTTTGTTTGTTTGTTTGTTTTTTAACAAAATTTGTTCCCACTGGAATAAAATATTATTTTAAAATGGAATATGGAATGTAAAGCTGTAAATTTTGTTTTCCAAGAATGAAATTTAAGCAAAGTATTATAAGAAGGGTAGGAGGTGGGTTCTTTATTGAAAACTTCGGAATTAGAACATCCTTCAGTCTAATGGATGGATGTAGGCGGAGTTCTCAGCCATTAAGAGGGTGGAGAACTGGTTTAGATATAATCGAATATAGGGAGATACCACAATATTCATCAGATCTATTGCAGATGTCCACACGACGTCGATATTAACGACTGAATGACGGATATCTTTCAACAAGATAGCGAGACACTCTGTTGATAGGCTGATTTGGATTCCTGGACACAGTAGGAGGCATATCAGACTTCTGCTGTCTATTATAACTGGACACTGTGTTTTGGCCGCCCACGTGATTAGGATGGATATGGAAATTATGGTTTCTGTTGTAATTGTCGTGATGAACTGAAGGAGAAGACAGTTTTTCACTTGTTATGTTACTCATCTATGCTTAGGGAGATAAAGAACACCGCTTTTGAAACATATACTCATGATCAATGCGATCTTGATAAAGTTGATTTAAGATCGCTATTTTCTTTTCTTGCAGGTTTTGAGTAATTGCGGACTGCTTTCTAGGTTAACAGAACGGGACATTGCCCTGGAAACTAACTAACTGACTATTATATAATTTGATTAACAACAAATTCCTCCAACGAAGGATCGGAAGTATTTTCTTTGTCGTGATTCGAACATATTCTTAGATCAGAAGTATTAATTCATAGTTTATCAATCATTAATTTCCCTCAGTTTTTGGGTGCGAATTATTTGCTTTGCCGTCCCTTTATTCTATGGGTCCGAAATATTTAATTCGGTAGGTATTCAAAGTCACAATATACCTTATATCAGAAATAATATTTTTCTCATTAGTCGATTTTAAGTTTACGAATCTTTGAGGTCTTAGTATTTAGTTTGCAGTTTACAGGAACCATTGAATTGTTTAATAGTACACTGAGCCAAAAAGGTAGTAAATATAACGAAAAATGGTATAGAATTGAAGAAAAGTAGGTTAAATATCAGCCAACGAAATTTTTTATCATAAAGAAAATTTTCGTTATTTTTTGTAAATTATTAAAATTGTCGAAAATCGTCAATATGACTATAATAATTTGTTAATAAAAATACGGCTAATTTGAATAAATATTATTCAATTTCAATAACACATAAAAATTCTTTATATTGATGAATATAATTCAATTTAAACCATATTTAAGTTAAATTTACGAAATTTCAGTTGAATTGAGAAAATAATTACGTTAAATTGTTGTAATAAATTAATACATAAACTATTAAGGACCAAGGGAAGGAGTATTCCCCATACTAAGCAAATATTTATTATAGAATATCTTAAGAACTTTCATAACGAGATTTTTTAAATTTGGTCCCAATAACCTCTTCAAGGAATTGTTTCTGGACAAGATGTAAGATGAATAAGATCAGGGGAGATGTAGCCCCCATACAAAGCAAATATTTTTTATCGTAAATCTGTATCTCTGTACAGCAATAATTTGGTCCCAATTACATTTTTTAATACACGTCGATTTGTGATTTGAGAAATTTCTTTCGAGATCTGTGACTGAGGAGAATTTATGTGCAGCATTTTTTATTGCAGCAATTCATTTCAATCATATTAATTAAAATGTTTTATAAAATATTTTCCTAGTGTTTTTATCTCTGTATTCAGTTTATATTTTTTTGTCAAATTTCATTTAGCAATTATTTTACAAAAAAGATTTGAATTAACAAAAATGTTCTTTAAATTAACTTCATTTTAGTATGTATAATTGAATAAATTTGTGCGCTTTTTTTAAGAATTTTTTTTTTCAATTTAATATCTTTTACTAAAAAATGTTTTTGATTATTTTTTTTTTTGTATTTTTGAAGAAAATGCTTCAATTTGAACAAAAACTCTATTAATTTTAATAAAAACCTGTTTGTTTATCACCTTTTTTCTTCGTTAAAGTTCTACGAAAATTTTTCGTTAATTTACCTACGAAATTTAGTTCAGTATTATTTTAATTAAAATGTACATTTGATAACCGTAAATATTATATTTTTAAACCCTTGTACCCCATATCAGTACAACATATCTCAATAAATTCATTGCATCAACGATTTTCAGCGTATCGATATGTTTCGTCGGATCAACAATTCATCAGAATGTCATTGCAAAGTGTAATTGTTGAGGTATTGAAAAGTACATAAAATTATGATTATGACTATTTACCAAATTTCAGTTTTCTACGTATTGGAACTGGATAAATCTGACAACATAGATTTTGTGTTATTGTTTGCTTTATTAAAAAATAATACAGAACACAATAAATTTGGGATTGGGTAGGTTCAAGGAATAAAATAATAATAATAATAATAATAATAATAATAATAATAATAATAATAATAATAATAATAGTATGACCTATATTCTTTGGTATCAGGTAGTGCAATCCCGATAACAAGCGAAACTTTTAATTTCGCATATCTCGTAGAATAGGCTTTAATAACAAACTATTAACAACAAACAAAATTTTAGATAGAGCAGGGGGAAGTAGTTTCCCTCTGAAAACCTACATTTGCAGTCTATCTATATATAAAAATGAATCTGTGTTTGTTTGTCTGTCTGTTTGTTATTTATTTGTTAGAGACAAATTTAGAGACAGCTAAATCACTGGACCGATTTTACTGAAATTTTCACAGAATAATCACCAAATTAACATAGGCCGTAAAAAATTTCGACAGGAACAGGGAGAGAGGTTTCCCCCAATCAAAGAAAATATTGATTATCGAACATCTAAAAAACCAATTCATGGAGAATTTTTAAATTTGGTCACAATAAATTTTTGAAGTAAGTGTTTTACTGGATATAATGAAAGGCTGATAGGATGATGATGATGAGAGGTGTCCTCCATACAAAGAAAATGTTGATTATCCAATTTCTAAAGAACTGTAAAAGCGGGAGTTTTCAAATTGATTCCAATTACTTTCTTCAAGGAACAATCATTCTTGCTTCTTCTTATTTTAATTGTATAACTTTTGAATCGTTAGAAATGTTAATGAGATATTTTCGAGTTAATCAAAAAATAGACTGCAAATGTTTACCGTCTCAGAAATGTCGAATTTTTGCCAAATCGGCAAAAATTAACCTATGACATCATTTATATTTTTGAGGATATTGAGGTAGAAAATATTTTAAAGTCATAAGCAATTATTATTTAATCCTTTCTGAAATTATATAAACTTAAACTTGGATCCAGATGATAATGGTAATAATATCCATTTTCGACATTCTATTTCTGATTTTATTCTTAAAATTTAGCAAAAAATTAATAATAAAAAATTTTATTATTGTAATAAAAAAATTATTTCCAAATATTTGGAGACTTTCAAACAAATAACCTTTCTCCAGGTGTAACTTACAGAAATAAATCCAAACTTGTAACATTAATTTTTTTTTATTTTTTATTTTATTTTTCTTTTTTATTTCAATTCCAGCACCTGTGGGTCAATTGATACAAGATTAAAAAAATAAGTAGATTTGACTTATTATCGCTTTCATTGTAGGTGTTCCAGAATTAAGCGCAAAACTACAACAAACTAAATAGACAACAATTCGAAAGTTCTAACGTTTGTGATGTTGTGATGCAGACGAAGATGTTGAGAAGGAAGAAAAGAATTATAGAATCTACAAATCATAGAAAATCTCAATTTAAAGTTTTATTTATTTCGTGGCTGAATTCAAGTTGTTAGAAAACTATTCGTATTCCTAAGTAAGCATGCCTAAATTGTCTGATTAATGTTGTTGTGAGATGAGCTGGACGTGTGGTTGTTTATATTGGCTGAGAGAGAAAAAAGGAGTGAAACGGTAAAAAACAACAAGTTGAAAATCAGCTTGAATTGGAATATTGGTTTGCACCTTAACTGTGAAATGTTTGGTTACATGTACTGCCGCAAGTCATTAAATAAATAATCGTGGAGAATGTTTTACTACTCACACCAAAAGAACAGATATTAAACGTCAATTCGATTGTAGAGAATCGAGAAGATTTTAATAGAACAGACTTGAAAGAGTTGTGGGGTGTGAAAATAAATTTATATTTACATCAAATAATTTTTGTACATTTTTACAAAATTTGTATATTTATTAATTTATCCCTAAATAAAAATGTGTTCGATCGATAATTTGATCTATGCGTTTGAATAAAGTGTAACGCATTGTTTGCATATAACCGTTATACAGTAGCGAGCAAACAAATGCAACACCAAACCATATCAACATTAAAAGCGTTAGTTTTGAAATAATGGAAACAAATTTAATTTTTCCGATATTTATTATTTCATCAATAAACCAAAACTCTAAAGAATTAATATTCCTGTTAAATAGTTTCTACAGTCTTTGTGAATTATTTTTCACATTACAGATTATATAAGTGAAACTTTTTTAAAAAAGTTTCTTCGATAAGTGCAATTTTCTAAAATCATCAATTACTCAATAAGTTTTTCTTCAGAAATCTGTTATTACCATCATTTCCTTTTTCTATTTTGTTCTCACAATTAAAAATTACATATACGACATTTTTTATTTAAAAATGCAACTATTTCGGTAATTTTAACAGTCCTGATTTAATATCGATTGCACAAATCGAGACCATACTGTATTTCATTTTTAAAAGATCAACCTAACTGATCAGAATAGAAATAGAATAACTTCATGCTTTCGTATGAAAATAGAACACTTTTAAGGCATTTGGAAAGAAAGGGAGTAGAATATTATCCACCAGAATGGAAAGTACAATGAAACCTGATCCCAAAAAAGATCATAACCACATTACATACCATTTATTTATTTATTTATTTATTTATTTATTTATTTATTTATTTTTGTATAATGCAGCAAAAATAAACGCTGAACAGTGGTTCCAAGATGAATTTTTTGCAAAAAAATCTGTTACTTTGGAACTGCTGAATAATTTCTTATGAAATTGGACATGGATATTCTTCAGGTATTATTTTATTGATCTCGAGAACTTTTTTTAGATCTTTAAAACTTAGTTGAGAAAAATTGAGAAGAAAGTTTTCCCCACATTTAAATATTTCGGAATGAAAAAGTGGAAATCTCTTTATAGTTCCGCATAAAGAACAACATTGCCAAGCTTTATTATATGCTCATTAAGTTGACATTAATTTTGACCCATGGATATAGCCTTTAATGTGAAACCTTATATACTATAAAATTGTTTGATAGGGAACGGAGGAGTAGCATATATTAAATATTATATATTTCAGAAACTATTGCAGTGTTTTCTGGAAAAACTTTAGACAATTATCCCACAATTATTTCTCACTCGTTTGGCACAGTATTTCAAAATACATTATGGCCACTAGTTAATAAAAAAGTGGGATCTAAATAAATATTGTTAAATGACTTCCCTATAAAATCGACCAAATATAACTTAATTCAGCCGTTGGATTTGGTTTCATTAGAACCGTTGACAACTGTTTTTCGAATTCCTTAAAATAGAAATTTTTGTAAATTTAGTACTGTTAAAATTGGATTCTGGATTAGCGGGCACCTGCTGAATTTAAAGTATGCACACAAGCCATGATTCATAAACGCAAGGAGAGAGTGAAAGATGTGTTGAAGTACCAAAGATGTTTTTAAAATGAAAATGTGTATTTTTGTGTCATTGTTTTGTAGAACAAAAGATCCTAAGAATGGAAGGAGAATAACAAGTACAAAAATAGTGATATTGTTGTTTATTCAAAATGACCTTTAACATTTTGCCGACCAAACAACTGAACGAATAACCAACGAATCAAATGTATTTTAGAGACAACTGGCTTGACTACTGGGTCTTTTGTATTCTCAAGACGTATAATATAATTCTCTACTGTGTAAAAATACGCAGCCAGCAGGTTGATTTTAAGGTTTTTGATGAAGTTGCGGTCATTTTTAGTTCTCATTCTTTCTTTTTTTTTTCTTTTTCAATGTAATTTTTTGTTTTTTATTGGGACACTTGAAGGACAATGAGTATATTTCATAGTTTAAGAGTCAGGCAAATTTTTTTGTTTTTATGTTTGTTTTTTTTTTAATTTTTTTCTTCCCTCTTTGTTTAATGTATTCATGATTAATCGCTCTACCACCTTAATGACTTAATTAGCCTGGTTTTCGTTCTATGTTACCTTTTTCATTCCATTGTTGACCCCTTTTTTTCAGTTGTTCCTCTGCATTTTTATTTAAGATTAAAATAGAAGGAAAAAGGTTGTTATCCTCCAAACGAATCTCATTAATTCATGAATAAAATTTTGTTCTGTTACTATTTTCCATAATTAGTTGAGATGTTATTGTTGATTTGGAAAAAATAAATTAAGTCACCCGCATGTTAAAGCCGTCCTCTTCTCTTCTCTTCTCGTTCATCAAAAGCAACAGCATGTAAATGTTAGGAAGGTGTCTTTAAGGTATTTAACTAAATGAGTTTCTACACACCTGGATTAGTTCCACAATGTCTTCTTAAGAATTTTTTCGTTTATTTTTTATTAATTACGACTTCGATAATATTAAATCATCTTTATTGAATTTCAAAACATTATCTCCCCCCAAAAAAAGTGAATGGAATTGGTGGGATTTATATTTGTTGTCTTTTAGTAGTTTACACCTTTTTTATGTTTTGGTACATCAGAAACATAGTAAGAGTATTCACTAATTGATGTGTTTTTTAATTGAATCGTTGTTATTAATATATTAACTTCAAGATCGGTACTAAGTATGTCTTTCCCAAAAAATAATCGGTAAAAAATTGTTTATATAAAAATTTTTATGTTGTTAAACTGCTAAAAGTAGAAAATTTTAATATTTTCATTATGACGATATTTAAAGAGGGACAAACAATATGTGACAAAAATGTGTGATAAATATTATAATTCAGATTTCATTATTTACGGTTGATATCAAAACATTTATAATATATTTTTTTTACTGAACTAAAAATAAGTAATCAAATCTTATACGGACATATATATTAATACAAGTTTATTCCAACCACCGTTTAAAAATTATAATATATGAGTTATTTAGCTTAGAGTCATATCTTCTCCCCAATTGGCGGTTTCCCTTTACAATTAAATATATAGTAAATTCTCTTAAATTAAACCTTTGCAACAACAATCAATACAAATTTATCTCAAACGTTTAATAAATCGAACAGATATAATGATGACTTCTCCACCTTGCTCCTGACAATACTTACATATGAAAGATAAAAGTATTAATCTCTGAGATAAACCCACAGTGGCAAAGGGCCTCAAATTTTCACTTATTTATTTGTAAGTGACATATACAAAACATACATTATATATACAAAACAAAAAAATGAGATCGAAAAATATATTCCGGAGTGTATGACGACAATGAGAAAATCATTGTGGAACTCCTTGTTCGAAACATTATGATATTGACTTTTAATTTTTTTAATTAATTTTTTTTTTAAATCACATAGAGGTCACGTAATATTCGCTCTGTTTTTTAGGGAAGAAGTTCTTACAGAAATGGTTTAATAATACTGAAATAGCATCACTTCTTGGTAATCGCTTATTACCATAATATGCCGGAGGAAACATAAAATTAAATGCGGAACAAATATGAAATAGTTTTTCTACCAAAATTTTAGAGGAGCGCATTACCTCACAACCAAGCAACTGCTTCATATCTATTAAAGAGAATATGATACAACTGCAAAAGCAGCAGAATAATCAATAATCTGATAGTGATTTTAGAACAATGCAATAAATATACTTTAAGGTTATATCTCACATGTTCCACATAAAATTATAAATGTGATTAAATCATGGGGATGCGGAGTAAAACAAGGTTACTTATTGTCGTTCATTTTGTTCACCAAGGCACTAGAAAATTTCTCAGCTGCGTAACTAGTATTTAAAGAGCTATGCAAAGTCCACAACACACAACTATTCCTCTTCATCATCGGTGCTTCATCCATCGAACATTACAATAAATGATGTTGTCTGATCTTCATTGCATACAATGCATATACAATGCACCGTGGAACAGAATCAACTTTTTGAAAATAAATTATAAAATTTTACATAGTGATAGCGGAGGAGTTTCGAATTATAAATTCGTCAGTATACTTCATTATGGATCCATGGGCGGAGTTATAGAGGGTACGTGACACACAATTTTTTAACCGTATGTCAAATGTTTGTTTCTAATTTAATTTAAAAAAATCACATTTCTTATTCCCTTGATAAAGGATTTAAGAATAGGCTTACATATGAGTTACATATAGTTGAGACAAATGGAGTCAAATTTCAATATATATCCGAAAGTACTGCCCGATTTTGTTCAATTTTTTTTTTAACTTAGTTAATTTAATTCACCATAAGTTTATAGCTTTTTATTTTTTTTTAATTTCATTACATATGAAAGATAAAAGTATTAATCTCTGAGATAAACCCACAGTGGCAAAGGGCCTCAAATTTTCACTTATTTATTTGTAAGTGACATATACAAAACATACATTATATATACAAAACAAAAAAATGAGATCGAAAAATATATTCCGGAGTGTATGACGACAATGAGAAAATCATTGTGGAACTCCTTGTTCGAAACATTATGATATTGACTTTTAATTTTTTTAATTAATTTTTTTTTTAAATCACATAGAGGTCACGTAATATTCGCTCTGTTTTTTAGGGAAGAAGTTCTTACAGAAATGGTTTAATAATACTGAAATAGCATCACTTCTTGGTAATCGCTTATTACCATAATATGCCGGAGGAAACATAAAATTAAATGCGGAACAAATATGAAATAGTTTTTCTACCAAAATTTTAGAGGAGCGCATTACCTCACAACCAAGCAACTGCTTCATATCTATTAAAGAGAATATGATACAACTGCAAAAGCAGCAGAATAATCAATAATCTGATAGTGATTTTAGAACAATGCAATAAATATACTTTAAGGTTATATCTCACATGTTCCACATAAAATTATAAATGTGATTAAATCATGGGGATGCGGAGTAAAACAAGGTTACTTATTGTCGTTCATTTTGTTCACCAAGGCACTAGAAAATTTCTCAGCTGCGTAACTAGTATTTAAAGAGCTATGCAAAGTCCACAACACACAACTATTCCTCTTCATCATCGGTGCTTCATCCATCGAACATTACAATAAATGATGTTGTCTGATCTTCATTGCATACAATGCATATACAATGCACCGTGGAACAGAATCAACTTTTTGAAAATAATTAATAAAATTTTACATAGTGATAGCGGAGGAGTTTCGAATTATAAATTCGTCAGTATACTTCATTATGGATCCATGGGCGGAGTTATAGAGGGTACGTGACACACAATTTTTTAACCGTATGTCAAATGTTTGTTTCTAATTTAATTTAAAAAAATCACATTTCTTATTCCCTTGATAAAGGATTTAAGAATAGGCTTACATATGAGTTACATATAGTTGAGACAAATGGAGTCAAATTTCAATATATATCCGAAAGTACTGCCCGATTTTGTTCAATTTTTTTTAACTTAGTTAATTTAATTCACCATAAGTTTATAGCTTTTTATTTTTTTTTAATTTCATTATAATTTTTTAGGAATGTGCAGAATTAGTTTTCAATCCAGTTTAAGTATTAAAGTGACAAATTAAAGAATTGACAATATTCTTAAATATTTGAAAATTGTATCTAACATAAATACATTTAAAATTAAATTTTGATAAAAAATAATTTTCGTAAACTTAGGTAAATAAATCAATTTCAATATAAGAATACAGATTATCAAAAAAAATGTTGTTTCATTATGTAATAACCCTATTCAAGGCAAAATAAAAGATACATCTCGAAGTTTGACATTTGAAAACCCGTAATTTTTAAAATAAAATAACAAAAGCTACAAATCCATTTCGTAATTTTACCCTTTGTAATTGACGTGTCAGTTCAGCAGACACCAGTGTTGTAAGAAAATGCATTTAAAAATAATTTATTAGTCCAAATTCAAAAAGTATCATAATATATAACAAGTTAAAACCCTAAAATACAACTATTAATAGTTGAATAAAATTTAAAAAAATGGAATTTAGCTGAAATATGAAAGTGAAAATATCATATGAGGGTTAAATTTAGGTTAAGAAATACCACTTTATAGCAAAAAGTCGTATTTTGGTATTTTGAGATCGAGTACAAATGAAGGCAATTGGACTAATTTTGGAAAACTTCATAAGTCGTTTTGGTGATGAATATAACATTGAATTTTTACAAATCCTTTGAAAATGTTTATTAATTTTAATCGGTATTAACATTCAAAATATAAACAAAATGCGGAAATGAACTTTAAAAAATATTTTATCAATTTAATTTGTTATCGCATCAAAGGAAAATTTATTACAAAAGTCCAAATTTGTATGTATATAATCAAAAGTTAATTATAAATAGTTCTTTTGATGATTTTTCTTCAAAAATTCCATGCCATAATATGAGTTTCCTTACAGTTTTTCTGATTGAGTGGTTGACAGACTCAATCAAGAGTCGTTAATTTATTTTGGATTCATTTTAACAATAATTTTATCTTTTATAAAAATATAAATGACAATTATTATAAATTATCTAAACTCTGCAATTAATTTTTAAAATTTTTATTTTATTAAATTTAAAACAATAATTTTTTTTGTTTAATGAAATAAAAAATCAATAGATTTTAATTATATTTATTGTGGTATCAAGTAATTCTATTATAAGTTAATTATTACATTAAATAATATTGATTATTTTAACATCTTGTAAGTATTTTGAATTAATTTAATTTTATTTAATGCTTTTTGTTGTTATTGTTTTATATTTCAGCACTTTAAAGTCAAGTATTTTTTTTAATCTTTTATAAAATTTCAAGGCTTAAATGTTTGTTGGTGGCGTTTTGTTGAAGATAAAACGTGAATGTAATATTTTTCGTTGTAATCAACTAATTTTCTATTTTGTTAAACAAAATTAAAAACTTTTAATTCCTCTTGAAAAATTATATTATTTGTTTTTATTGTTTTGTTTTCATTTTGTGTTTTATTAATATACTTCATTTACATTGGGAATAAATTCGTTTTTTTATGTATTATAATTAAAAATATATATTAACTTACAGGCAGAAGATAAAGATTAAGTTTAATCCGACTATAATATAACCTGCAACAATGTTGTGTAATCAGTTTCTAAATGAAATATGAAATATCGAATTATATATGAATTATTTTTGTTAAGTATAAATTTCTCGATTAACACAAATTATTGTAAATTTTGGGAGAAATGGGTTAAGCAGATTAAAAAATAGCATACTTAGACGGCATCCGAAATCTTATTATGATTACCTGAATAGGGACTACAAAAAATAGAATGTCATATTCGGATATGCCGAATCCACCATCAATTGACCGAATCCACTATCAATATATAAATAATTGTAGGAACATACTAAAAATTCCCTGCAAGGAATTCCAGGAGCCTTATACCAAAACTACTTAGATTATTATGAACAAAATTTCTTATAGTTTCTTTAACAATTTTAGAAATACACTATTTTGTAAGAGGGATACTACTTCTTCATGCCCTATTCGGAAATTTTAGTATTCAATAATGTATTGTCTAAAGAAAATATTAGCGTGGCAAATTACATGAAAATTTAATAAGCCGTTTAGTCATAATTGTTGTTTAAGTTCAAGAGTTTTAGAAGGTTGTATTGGATATCGATCTATATTTTACTTTTTATTGTACCGATTTTGATTTTAAATAGGAAACAGGACAATATCAAATAGTCCAAACTTCGTTCAAATGTTGTAGAAATAAGCGGACCCACAACAGAAAGACGGTCTTAGCAAAGTTGATTTGATGCATTAATATATATTTTATGAGGTCTTAGATGATATCATCTTAGCGTTACAAAATGACTAACCAAGATAAAGTGCCATTATCACCATTTATGGTGATGTAATAAATAAAAAACCGCGGATATGGTGATGCCAGAGAAAATGATAAAAGTATAGCTCAAACGAAGGGAAAGAACAGACAGTGCATAGATGAAACTAAGAGAAATATGATGTAAGCAAACCGAAATATTAATACTATTTATAGTTCCTTACAATATTATATATACTTCATTTATCAATGGTACTAATTCTATTAAACAACATATATGGATTTGACACAGTTCAGATTCAAATATAAGGATACATAAATCAAAGATAGTGAATGGTCCCTAGTTGAATGCCCTATTCTACCATCAAATTCATAGAGCACTTGCGCTGACCCATATATATA
The DNA here is from genome assembly GCA_004302925.2 of Cochliomyia hominivorax. Taxonomy (NCBI): domain Eukaryota; kingdom Metazoa; phylum Arthropoda; class Insecta; order Diptera; family Calliphoridae; genus Cochliomyia; species Cochliomyia hominivorax. The sequence goes on along the minus strand of PYHX02000467.1, from coordinate 46,698,074 downwards.
ATTAATGCAGGGTGATTAAAGATGCAAATGCAGCTCTTAAAACAAATGAAGTATTAATTCAATTTCATTTCTAATCTTAAGATTTCAATTGTAAAGTAACTATTTAGTGTCAATCTTATTTGGTTGTTTACCTGAATAAAAGTGGTATAAGGCCAGAGGTTGAGTTACTTCCATACAAAGTAAATAAGGTACATTAATAACTCATTTCCTAAATTGTATTAAAACTTTTTCGCGACGCATAAAAATTTTATTGAATTATTTTTAAAGTTTCATCCACTCGGTTTATAAAAAAATCATTATAGCGAGTCAATTATTGTACTTAAAGTTGATGGAACATTTTTCTTCATCTTGCAAACACATTGAAACAATCGCATAATACCTCAATCACCTACTGTAATGTAGGGTATAAAAAGGTAATAAGAATTAAATATTATTAAAATATAAAAGTTAAACTCCAACGCGTCATTTTTACTTAATTTTATTGCGGTTTTATATAACAGAAGTAACTGTCATGTTGGCTGTCAGCAATTCGAAATGTAAGAAGTTTAAGACACGAGTATTTAAATTTATATTATTCTGACGTGAAATTTAAATCGCATGTCGTTTGGCATTCGTTCTTACGCTTTTAGAACCCCCTCGGGAGAAAAACAATGACAACAAAATAATTAACTATATTTAAATCAATTTCATTTAAATTTTATTATCTGGCGCTGTAAAACAATTAAAAACACAGTGAATTATTAAAATATTCAAACAATTTCAAAAACACATTTCAATTAAACAGCAAAACAAATTGATTAATTATTATTATTTATTTATTTATTTTATTATTATTATTATTATTATTTTATTTTTTTTTATTTTTTTGCACAAATGAAATAGTTTTTCAGAAATAAATTCAGAAAAAATTGATATTATTGTTTTTAATATTATGTCATCGAATATTTTCAGTTCAAATTTCATACCAACAATTTAAGACAAAACTCAAATTTCTTTGGTGACATTAAGACATTTTGAATATTTAATTGAATTGTTCAAAATCAATTAAAATATTAAATATTCGAATACTAGAAAAAGGGGTAAAAATATGTTTTAATTGTCTCTCTGTATGCAAATTCATTATTAACGTTTAACTATAAATTCATTTTAGATATTAAAATTGTTTTAGTCGCTTTTAAACCCTGTCGTGTGATTAATGCATGACAATTTGTAAGAATGTAATATCGAGTTTTATTTCAAACGTTATTAAATTACGGCAAATGAAATGTTAATTGAATTTAACACTTTCTCAATTCTCAATTCAATTTTAATGAGAAAATTATTTATATTTTTAATTAAATTTATGTATGTATGTATGTATGTATGTATGTATGTATGTATGTATGTATGTATGTATGTACATAAAATGTAATGTGTAATTTTCCTTGAAAAAGGAAATATAATATAATAATTGGTAGGATCAGGGGGAGTTGTTTTACTATATTGAAGAAATATTAGAAATTTATGTAGGGAAAGTGTTAAATGTTTTACTTATCAGACTCTGAATAAGGCAAATCGTTGGAGCACCTTAACAAGAAAAAATAATTTGACAAATTGTCATAGAACAAACATTTTTATAGTGGGAATTCAAAAATGTTATCACAAACAAGTTCATATGAATGTGGTTTAGTGAGAGAAGTCCAGGGCAGGAGAATATCGAATATATGAAAATCGTATGTTATAATTTACATGTTATTTCGATTAGATTATGCCAATATCGGCGACAAAATCCCAATATTAATGTTTGTAAAGTTTTTGAGGTGAGAATAGTAAATTGTTTTATAACTTTTTATAAAATGAAAAAAGGTCTTCGAATAAATTCATCGTCCTGTAAGGGTTGCGTATATATTGAATTTACTATTCTTTATAGATCATTATGGCTTCCTAAAAAAGAGCCTTTCATTAAACAGTTCAACAGTATAAACTTATGCGAATGTTACTTTTAATCTTACGCATAAAGCAATAAGCCCCTGGAAGGATTATGGAAATTTCACATAGTGATAGTCCACAGGATCTATAAGTTGGTCATCTCAGGCCATAAAAATATTTAAAACACATTTCAATAATTTTCAACGACATGGTGAAACATAGCACCTCTGTGATCAACCTATTGCGACGTGGCTATAACTGTAGTTTATTATTACGAGTTTCAGTCATCTATCGTGTTTATTTTTAGTATTGATTCTGGAATTATTATAAACTATATTTTTTCACCTTCGCAACAAACTTTAGTGTATGTGTCACTTTAATTTATTGAATAGCACGATATATCTATTAGCGATTACCTTTTTCGGTAATGATTTTGCTTCATAGATAAAATAATGTTAATTTAACATTGTTTCACAGTAAATACAGTTTCTTCAAATTTTACTATTTACAAGTTATTTTAAAAATTTATCGCTGTAATATCGAAAGGTTCTAATATGTACAATATTTTTTCACCACAAACGTAAAAACGTTCAATTTAAACTAAATGAAATAAAATATTCATTGTTAAATCATTTAGGTTCAACGTTGATTTTGCTTCATGTATGTAAGAGCTAAAGAGATGTAGTAGAAATATTATAATTTCATTTTCTCAAAAGATACCGATTGAATTTATTATGAAAAAGTTAATTGTCATAAAAATTAATTTTCAGTTTCATAAAAATCTTACTTTTTCTGTTTGCATAACTTATTACATTTAGATTAAAAAATTAAATAAAACTAGTTAATTTATTTGCATAAATTCCATCTTATGTAATAAGTACATCCTCAAGACGTTCAACATTACAGTTATATACTTAACATACCACTATTATATGTCGCAAAACCCTTTTACTTTTGTTTCCCAGGGCTAAATAAATAACAAGTTAATGGTGTCGAATGATCGTCTTATAATTGTCTCCCATTTATTTGTGTTAATTCAGTGTGGACTGGTAACAAAAAATTTATGTTTAAATATGAGTCCATTCATATATGCGTGTTTACATCTCATAAATTTATTTTTTTAATAATCTGAAATTTTTCTTATTTATTTTTAATTTATAAATATAATTTTTATCATAGAAATTGTCTGGGCCAGTAATAAAAAAGAAGAGGAAGAAAAAAGAAATTGAAAAACCGTTAAATTTATATTTAAATTTCATCTGCAAGACGGCGAAGAAAGAAATGTAAAAAGAATAAAAATGTTGTTGCAAATAATTCAGTGACACCTTAAATACTTTGCCGCCAGTTACACACAAAAAACAAAAAAAAAAAAAAAAAAACAACAAAAAACGATTCTTAATAAATTCTCTAATACTTTCCAATACAAAAAAAAAACATAGAAAATTATGGACCAATAAAATAAAAAAAAAACTGTTTAAACTGTTTCAGCCAACATGATTTTCTATTTCTTATTAATAAATAAATATATATTTTTTTACTTATGTTCAAAAGGAAAAAAATACTAAAAAAATAAATCTAAATCCAAATCCAAAGTCTTATGCTCGTAAGTATTATCTTTTTTTCTCGTAATGCATCAATCAATAAATATGCTGAGCTTCCCGATTATGTTGATGATGGTAAAAACAACAGTCTTTTTTTTCTTTGGTTGCTGGTTGTAAAGTTGGCTATAATGTTCCAGTTATTTGTTGTTTTACGAGTGTTGTTGTATCTGTTGTTTTTTATTTTTGGTGTTTGTAGTTAATTTAAATAATTTATGTTTGCCAGCACTTTGAACGCCTTAAATATCAATGAATCTATAAATTACATTTGTATAACAAATAACAAGCAAGATCAAGGATATCACAAGATGCTTAAGGCTACCAAATGTTGCACAAGCCGCCATTAAGTAGTTATTGTAAGCAGTATTTTGGTAGCTACAACAGCAGTCACCATCTGTGGCAGCAGTTAAAAGCGTGCACACACTTGCGCCCACTTTTCACCAAAATTCAAATCTCTAATACAAAAGTAGACTACAAGCTACCAGTTCAAAATAAATAGTGTTCGCTCACATTATTATGTTGAAGAGTTACCAGATTGTATTTGCCATTTACAAATAACTTATTACTTAGTAATGTGTGCTAATGTCTTTTCTGTCTAGTTTCTATATGTATCTCAGAGTCTGTGCATAAAATAATTATTTGTTAGGTGAAATGTCTGTTGGTGATTATATTTTTAAAATTTCGGATCTCTCAGAATAATCAGATGAATCTCATCAACGCTCGTATATTTATGAGATTTTTAAGAGCTTTACTCAAAGCTTCCGTCCATTGTCGATTTACAATTGGTAATCAGGACTCAAAATAATATTTGAAGGCACACAATTATTAAATTGGTGACCGACAAACCGGTTTTTTATTTGATTTATTTATAAAAAATTTAGACCAAAAAATAAAAACCCATATCGTTGTTGTTGTAACAGTTCGGCTGTAACCGATATTTCTTTCTTGGGGAAAAAACATTCGTTTGATATAACTATAACTAGGTTGTTTCACGTTTCGTGAAATGTCCTTTGGTATCGTTTTTGGTATCTTATTTAATATAAAGTGTCTAGATACCATGGTTTTATTGAAATCGATTATTTTTCTTTTACATTTACAGAAACTCATTCTTTAGTTACTAAATTTGTTAAAGTTAAAGGTCTTTTTACCTATTTTACCTAAAAAATAAATATTGCAGGAAAATGGATAAAAAATCTTGCAGAATCTCATTCAATTATTTTTTTGGGGATGTGATGATGTCTAACACAGACGTTCATAGCAAAATTGACTCAGAATACGATGTCTTAAAATGCATACAGTACTTTGCTCGTTTTACACACGGAATGAAAAATTTTATATTTTTCGAATAATATGACAAAAGAAATTATTCGAAAACGGTCGGTTTTCTGAAATGCAAAAAACTGGTTTTCACTTTAAAAAAGTATTTAGTCCAAAGTAAAATTTTTGGAAATTTTTTGTTTTTTGGGCTTGGTGCGCCCTATTTGGGTTCAATAAAATTCTTAAATATTGCCTGGATTCTTCGGTATAATATTTATATTTTTTTAGAAAATTCAGACCATATTTTAGAATTTAGATTTTACGTTGATCTAAATATATACCACACTTGTAAGCATATTTAATAGTTCCATAGTTGCAGAATTATAAAAAAAGCATTTTGTGTCCACCGACTAATCGCTTATTTAGACTGCCCATTTATTTCAGTGATTGGGAGGTATTTACAATTGAGCAGCACTTAAAAGTTTTTGAAGTCTTTAACAAAAACTTTATTTCTAATCAAAACGTACGTTATGATCACAAAATGTACATCAATCACGACTAATCTCTAATCTAGTCTAGTGAAAAAATTTAAACAGTCAGTAGCCTGAAACCCATATAAAACTTGCGATTAGTAAAATGAAAAAGTGTATTTTAAATAAATTTAATTAATGAAATTTTTACTTCACTAAATACTTACATAAATTAATATCATGGCAACTCTTAATCCTTTAAAACAATTTCAGAGTACCCACTCTAAGTGATTAGTTTCTATTAGAAAATATTTGCATACGTATTTGGTTCTTTGTGTGTATTCATATCTGTGTATGTGTGTGTGTGTGTATGTGAATAATCTTTTCTATATTTTATTTGTGATTTTTATATTCATTATCTATCAAAACGTTGTAAAATTACTTGTAAAACTATGAATTCTTTCGGATGTTATAAATTCAACACTTCTTCTTAAATGTGTGTGTGTTGTGTTGTGTTTGAGTGTGTGTGTTTTTTTTTCTATTTTTTTAATCAAGATATGAGAACATGAATATAAGCACTTTCAAAACAATTTTCTCCCATATTGGCCATTATTCGGTTGTGGTGGCTTGATTTTAGTCTGGGTTGTCTTAAATAATTTGTTTTATATGAATTGTATGGCTTAAAGGCTTTAAGCCATAACTGTCACTGATAATAACACCTTAGTGGTCACTAAAATTTATAATCCATTCTATTTAAAATTGTCTAGTTTTTATTTTGATATGTGAATACTTTTAGGAGTTATTTGTTTTTATAATGTTTGTTTTTGTTATTGCTGTTGTTGCATTTATTCAATGGCAAACAGTTTCAACTGTCATATTATGTCATTTTTTATACGTTTTATGGTCATTTCAGATGAGCCAAGATGTCTTATACAATTGTCCAATTCATTTACATAATAAAAAGATCTAAAATAATGTTCTTTTTCTAAAATGTGATAAGTAGCAAAATGACAAATAATTCAAAAAGTAATAAAAATAGTTTAATTGTTTTGTTTGGTGACAGATGAAATGGTAAATAAACATGAAGATGGGTGTAATAACATATTTGTGTTGGCGATAGAAAACATTTGCCGTTATAGACAAAAAATTGTATTAATTTATACGTAATTAAATACTTTAATATGTACACTCAGTAGCAGAAGTAGATATACGACACATGGTTATTTTATAGCAAATACACGTTATAAAAATTTATACTGAAATGTGATTTGACATTATTTTTAGATTTATAAAGTCATAACTAATCTGTTATAATTTCAATTTTGTTTTATCTAAAATAGTATTAGTCTATATCACCAATAATAGATTACAGAAAATATAAAATATGATTTATTTAATTATATTTCTTCTTTTTAGAATCTTTCTATTAGAAAAAATATATATTATAGATTTGTTCTTAATCCAGTGCATTTTTATAGTTTCGATTTTGTTTGGAAATAGTTTTGTAACTTTTGAACCGTTAGAAATATTTTAATCAAATTAATCACATAGTTATAGCCAAAGTTGGCAATTTTGGAGGGTCATCGATCTGTTCTTGGCCAGATATAGGCCTGTATTCCTCCACTCAAACATGTAGCGTTTGTGACATTAAAAAAAAATTATATAAAAGACAGAACAAAAAATGTTTTTTAAGTGCAAAAAATGTTGTTTATACCAAGAATTTATTGTTTGTTGGAAACAACTTTATTTCTTCCAAGAAGACCCGCCAAACTTCGTTTTTCCAAAAAACTTTTCTATAAGCGATATCCCTCCCACTGGTCTTATCCGCCCTACGTTTTGTCAAGTAACACTGTTTTTTGAGAAAATTGTCGGAAACTAATTTGAGAACTCTCACTGCTATAGATCTTTAGATATTTGATTATCAATATTTACTTTGTGTGGGGTGCACTTCTCCCCCTGGTCCTATCGGGTATTTTGGGATCATTTTGTGAAAATTTCATCAAACTTTTACCACCCATTTAAGAGTCTATGCGTTACATTAACACATACATACAAACATACATACATACATACATATATACATACATACATACATACATACATCCGTATTTACATACATATATTGATTCATACACACTTCCTGTTTTATATATATATAGATTAGATTGTTTTTTCGAAAATTAAATTTAACAAAATTATTTTACAAATTAATAAAATAAATTAATAAATCATTAACAATTAACATAATTATAAAGAACATTATATTAAAAGTTTTATAAAAGATATAACGACTATTTTAGAAAGGTTTACATATGACTCAAGGGATGCAAAATAGGGTATTTCCGACACAAAATTGATTAACGCCTTTTGATTTTTAGTTACACATACAATAATAAAATTTGACGACATAATTACCTCTTATAATTTTCGAGTTATTTTCATCAGCATTCTTTACTAGAAAAATTTTGCAAGTTCCTGGTTGAGTTTTTAATATACATCTAAAAGTATTGTCCCGATCTTGTTCAAATAGTGGAATGCATTGAAAACAATAATTATTAAAGAGGTCCTGCGAAGTTCGCCTTTTTGAATAACAGTTATCCTTTGCACAACGACAACTTGTGTACTGTATATAATGTTGCATTTTTGTTCGTATAATTTTCTGGAATATTATTCGGAATTTTAACGTCTGCACACAATTCTGCCAATTGAAATCACATTTAATAAATAAGTAAAATTAAAGAAAATCCCAAAATTTATTTTGATTTTAAAACCCAGTTTCTCAAAAGCCTTTAATAAAAAGAGTCCGTTGTTTAATTCATTTCATATCGTTATAAACAAAAAAGGCAATGTTAAATTAACATTGTGCTTTATGGTTGGACTATCGTTTATTGTGTTAATAATTTAAATAATTTATCTCTAATATTATAAATCAAATTCTGTTTGTGACATTTTTAAGTCTTATTTATGTTCGTTACTGACTATTTAACATAGAGGATTTCCTATAGTCGATTTGATCCCACCTATTTTGCATTATTTAATAAATGATTTTTTTATTTTTTAAATCGTGTGTTATTTATTTATTTATTTATTTATTTATTTTTTTATTTTTCCAATTGAACTTATTCGTTTTAAAGATTTGCATTTGATTAAATTGATTTGGAATAAAATTTATTGATAACGTTGACATGTTTTCTTTAGTAAACAAGTTGTAATAAATTTATTCTACATTTAGTTTAAACAAATCTTTTAATTGGAATAGTAAATTATAATGCAAATATTTATAAAACTAATTCTAATCATTTTCGTATTAGGAAGCATTAAGAGCGATTTTAAATTGTGTGGTAATGAAAATGTAAGAATGCGATATAAATTAAAGTCGTATTTGCATAAGTAATTGCATATTCTATTCTAATTCGGGTCATTTAATAATTTTCCCTCCCTTTGAATTGGCATCGGCATTGATCCTAATGACTTTAGTAAATTTTATATATATATATATATATATATATATATATATATATATATATATATATATATATATATATATATATATATATATATATATATATATATATATATATATATATATATATATATATATTTATAAACTAATTCTAATCATATATATATATATATATATATATATATATATATATATATATATATATATATATATATATATATATATATATATATATATATATATATATATATATATATATATATATATATATATACTATATATATATATATATATATATATATATATATATATATATATATATATATATATATATATATATATATATATATATATATATATATATATATATATATTCATTTCAGGGACAATGTAATATAAATGAGATTTTGATTTCCAATTCCGAAACCAATAATGTGGAGTCCTTAATTAAACATGCAATTCAGCATTTTCATAATTTAAATCACAAGTGAGTTTTGATTTTTTTAATTATTTCAATTAAATTAATAATTTAATTAATTTTTCAAAGACAAGAAGAAAAAATTGATGCAATTACAACTGACATCGGTTATATTAAAAAATCACTTCAATCATTCCATTGTTCAAGTTCTCTACAAACAACATTCCATGAAGAAGATTCTAAGGAAGAAACTGAAACTTCTAATGGTCTGTATGATAACCTTTGGATAATGATACAAAGACGTCAAAGTAGTTCAACAAATTTCTTTCGTAAATGGGATAATTATAAACATGGTTTTGGTAATCCATTCCGAGATTTTTTCATTGGCTTAGATAAGATACATGAACTTACGAATAGTACTCCTCATGAGCTGCTTATAAAATTGGAGGACTTTAAGGGGAATATCAAATATGCTTTGTACGATGAGTTCTTGGTGGGTGATGAAAGTGAAAATTATCAATTAAAAAAATTGGGAAATTATAGTGGGAATGCTGGTGATTATATGAGAAATCATACGGGCATGTATTTTTCCACAAAAGACAGGGACAATGATGCAAGCGCTAATTTACACTGTGCCCTAAGGTTTCAAGGTGGCTGGTGGTATAATAATTGCTTGACGAGGTATAATTTTAATAAAAAATTTATTCATTATTACTGGGGAATTAAATAGAGTTTATTTTCTATTTCAGCAATTTAAATGGTCCTTTTCGTACACGTTATGTTATTAGTAATGTTGGTATAACATGGGGAAAATTTGATGAAATGCAAGTACATATTGTTCAAATGATGATACGATCGAAAAAGTAAAAAAAATTATCCTTAAAAATGTGAAATTTATTTATTTGAGATCAATATTATTAAATGTTTGTATGTTTTAGTTTTATTGACGCCATATTTTGTTTAAATCAATTTACTTTTCACACAAAAAAGCACATTTGTTGAATTTTAAGGATGTCTCCGATATCGGTTTATAAATTTGTTGGCCTAATATTGTTTTCAAAAATTTAATATGATAATAATAAAAAAATTTCATTAAATTTCACAGAATTTACATTATAGTAAAGTAGTGACAATGTATGAAGCAGATGCGCTAACTGACTTTGATTTTGACACGATCTAAGATTACACATTTCCTTTTTGCTATTAAATATGGTATATAATGTATATATCCAATATGTGAGGCCACGGTGCTATATGCACAGGTCGGAGCAGTATCTGTTTCTGTCCATTCGCCTATAAATTTGAACTAAAAAAATACATTTAATATAAATTTGTCGCAAATAAATTCCGACACTTCTTTTAATTTCTTTGTAGCATACACGCATAATTTCCGTCGTACATAATTCTGTTGTTGCTGGGGTGAGAGTATCTGGCCAATGAATTTTGAATCATTCCCATACAAACTACCTGCTCCTGAGGAAACGGATCATCGAAAGGATTATTCTAACTGCAAAGTCCTCTTAAACGCATTCGTTGATGGCTGCTTTATGAATGACATTCCAAATTCCCCAATTTCAAGTTACACTATGTATCTAGCGCCTGGATATTTTTAAATAAAAAGTAAATATTTTAATTTTGCTCGGCTATTTACGTAATTACACATATATTTTTTTCCGAGTCGAAATAACCATTTCTAACAACAGTTGATAACTTTTAGGAACCATTTTCTTCAAGTGAAAGATGGTTACAGTTTTTCTTCTCACGAAATTTTTGTCATATAGTTTTCAATATGCAGTCCATCCAAAAGATACTGAATTGTTATTTTTGATGTTTAGTATCCAATCGAAAAACCCTATGCGATTAAAGGTTCGGACCTCTACATATAGTTGTGCACCGTAAAATTTAAAATGAAAATGCATGGAAATCAGCTTCAAAAATTAAAGAGGTAAATTACTCCCAAAATAGAAGAATCTCGAATTGTGCTTTTACAAATATAGAGAGGAAACGTCATTCAAACTTTTTTTTTGGAAACAATTGTAAATAAATAAAATAGTTAATCATACCGTGTTCCAAAACCAACCAAGGATATTTGGAAAAATTCTCAGCTTATAAAGCTAGAACGGCTTCAAAAATTGTATTACATCGGGTAAATAGAAAATTTTAGATGAAATTCCCATAAAAAAATTTTAATATTGACTCGACCTGTGTGGCTGTTAGAGTGCCCTGAATTTAACCGGGAATTTCATTTTTGTAAATCCTTGGAAATTTCTATCTGGAATTTGAGGGAAATAATTGAAGGCGAAGAAGATATATTGTTTCTACGTATAACTTCAGTAGGAATCATGTAAAAAATTTTGTCAGAGTGTTTGTTATTGTTCTAAACAGTTTCTTCTTATTTATCAGACTTTAGCTCACATATAATTTTTTTTTGAATTTCAGGGATACTGAATCATATTTGACTGGAGGATATTTAAGATTAGGCAGAATTTGACTATATTTGTTTATTGGAAACATTAGTTAATTAGATTATGTGATGTTAAAATTTATTATCGGCAATAAATTTATAAAATTGTTTTTAAATTTCCGGGAACACAAAAACCCCGGGAAAAAGAAAATGTTCAATAGAATTTTTCATTAGGATATATAAATATAGAAATATATTTTACTTTAAAACATTTATTTTCCATTTTCTTTTTTTGATCGTAACATCATTTGTGATGATTTATATGAATACATAATTTCATCATAAGAGCCCCAAGTAACTCCAATGCCTCTTTCTCTTTCTGTCAAATTGCGACTATATCTGTAGGGTCCATTGAGGTTACTAAAAGCAAAATGGAAGATAAGTGTTAAGTTGCTATATATTTTAAATAAAATTCATACCTTGTCATACAATTATAATACCACCAAGCTCCCTTGAACCATTCAGCACAATTTCCCTCATCAGAATCATCATTATCTCTGTCTTTCGTGGTGAAAAACATATTCAAATGTAATCTCAAATGATCTCCAGCCGTACCAGAGTATTTTCCTAAACTCTTTAAACGATATCGATCTTTTTCATCGCTTATCAAAAAATGATCATAATGTACATATTTTATAGATCCTTCATATTCTTCTAATATTATAAGTAATTCGTGATCTCTACTATTGGTTAGATTATGAATTTTATCTAAACCCGCAAAAAATTCACCTATTGGGTTTCCAAATCCCTGTTTATATTCCGTCCAATTTCTATAAAAATCTATTGAACCATCTTCACGCCTTTGTATTACAATCCATAAATTATCATATAAACTATAATCGTTTTCTTCCTTCCCAGCATCAGCAGGTAGTTTCCGTATGACTTCTTTGATTTTTTTAATTTCTCTACTTAACGAAGCGATTTCTGTATCAATTCTAAAGGTTAAAAAATGTGAAATATATCATTATCATATAATATAGAATTGAATACCTTTTTTTCATACCTTTCATTTATTAGTTGTAGATAATTTGTGATATTTTTATTTCCCTCCACAATTTGTCTTAATTCATTTAACATGGAATCTGTTGATATGATTTCAGATCGTTTACACTCATTCTGTAAAAACGAAATGAAATTTTAAGTATCTCATTCAACTATAAAATAATTAAATGGATTTAATTTTTAAGTTAAACTAACATTATTACAAATAACAATTTCTCCATTTATTAAATTAAATAGACAAATTGAAATAATTATTAATTTAAATGAAGACATTTTGTTTAACTCAATCGATTTGCTCCTGCCTTCCCAAATAAACGATTAGTTTAGAATGATTTTTCTAATAAAGTTTTAAATTAATAATTTAAATAAAAAATCTTATCAGTGAATGAAAACGCATTAATTATTGATTATAATCAAGGTTGTTCATTTAAACGAAACAGGAAAAGAAAACGAGGTTTGTTATTTCAATCTGAAATGAAAACTTAGAAAACAAGGTACGGTTTTTGACACTTTTTTATTCTTCAAACTATCGGATCTTTCAAAGAGTTTAATTTTAATTTTTAAAAGAGAGTTATATTTTGTTATCGTTTATTTCAAAAGAATGAAAGAATGAATTCAAAAGATAAAAATCGAAAAAAGAGTGAAATCTGAAAAAAAATTTATAATGAATAATTCGCGCAAAGAAAAAGTTTTTTTAAACTTCTCAAAGAAGAGTAAAAAAACATTATTTAAAAATTGAGATTTACCATACCCTATTAGAAAACTTATTGAAATGAAATACCGAATTTATAGTGTCCAACATCCATTGGTATTTTAATATGTCTAATAGCTATGGAAAATTCGATTCAAATGGAACTTGAGTTGATAAAATACAAAACTATAATTTTAATTTCAACAGGTTTTAGGATATGCAAATTTTTATACTGACTTGGACAATATAGGGCATAAATTACTCATATGGTGATTTTAGCTTTGCCTCTGGGCCTCCTACGTTGACCATTTTACACACTTATAAAGCTACAGTCCTCTTCTCTCCAATTATCTGATCAGTTGCAAATTAAAAAAAAAAAACAATTCTGCCCTACCGAGCACTGTCATATAAAACAATTAACAACAATTGGATGGAATGCAAAATAATAAGCAGGTACTTCTTTAAAGAAAATAATCCATGTTTTAATTCGTTATTTATTAAAATAAATCAATCTGTAGATATAAAATAGGAAGCGTGTATATATGTATGTATGTATGTATGTATGTATGTATGTATGTATGTATGTATGTATGTATGTATGTATGTATGTATGTATGAATATATGTATGTAACATATAGACTCTAAAACAGCCGGGTCAAATTTGATAAAATTTTCACAGAATGATCTCAAAATACCTGAAATTAACATAAAAATTCCGATAGGACCAGGGGGAGAAGCTTCTCTCATACAAAGCAAATATTGTTTATTGAATATTTAATGAACTATTACAGTGAGAGTTCTCAAATTTGTTCCCGACAACTTTCTCATGGAACTGTTTTACTGGACAAAACGTAGGACGAATATCTATACATTTGAGGTATCTGAAATTTGGTCCCAACAACTTTATTAAGGAACTGTTTTACTTGATAAAACATAGGACAGATAAGACATGGGGGAGGTGTATCGTCCATACATAAATGTTTGTTGTTTTTCTTTTGGCAAAACGAAGTTTGCCGGATCATATTATAATTATAATAAGTTAATTACGGCAATTATGTAAATTGACGAATTTACTAAAATTTTAGATTTACGCTAAGCGGATTGAATTTCACCTGAGTTAACATCACCATCTTCTTCTGACTCATACTATTTATAATGTAACAAAAACTTCTTATTTTAAATTAAATTTTCCATCGCACAATGCTTCATTGGAAAATAAAATGGAATATTTAAAGAGAAGGCGAGTTTATGTTCTGATTTTATAATTAGCAAATGTATATAATTCAGAGATGCCCATCATCGAAATGGTCGTTGATAAGGTCCATTAAACTTTTGCGTCAAAGAGAACAGAAGTTGTATAGTTAATGATGACAGAAGATTCTCTTGAGGTATATACAAAGAGATCCAAATCTCTAAATGGCGTTGAAAGTGTTTCTTTTTTTTGTTGAGAAACATGCTTCCTTAAAATTAGTTCTTCATTGGAATAATCGGAAAGAACAATTAAATAGCTGATAGTGTGTCAAATGACGAACAATATCAGAGAGAGATGGCGAGACATTCTATCCTTGTTAATTTCTCCTTGCGTCGGCCGATATTAGTCACTTTAGCTTTCAGTGACAGAAGTGCCGCCTGATTGTTGACAAATATTCCGATATATTCAGAAATTTTCCTGTCCTCTAAAAGCTCACATTGCGATGCATATAGTAATATTTCAGCCTGAAAAACTTTCCTTGGGAAACTGATATGAAATGAATATTGCAATATCTTCCGAAACTACAAATGCAAGTTATCGTTTTGGACCTTACTGCGTTGCTTGTAGATGTGGCCATTACATAGAGGTCAGTACGAAGTGATTACTATATTAGCTGACCGTTGTACCTTATAAAATTGATCTACTACATATCTTTTCTTTGGATCAGTCCTACATAATTGAGATCCATAAGAAAAATATGACGTACTACACCAGAGTACATTATAAATTTCAAATTACAATTAAAATTATTGAAATTTAAAATTTATTGTTTTGGCGGCGAGACAATTAAAGTGGAGCGTATTTTTTCTCGGACTTGTGCAACTAAGATATGAACCCAATGAAAAATCAGTGGTTTTCTATGACACAGAAAAATTATTTTGTTCTAATTTCAAAATAATTTTTTTTTTCATAAGATCATGATTCCATTTTAATTATTCTATTCTATTTACGAATTCAAAATGCAATAATGAGATATAATTTATATTCATTTATTTTGAATTTATTTGAAAATGACTGCATCGATAATTTCACAATTCTTCCGCATGCAAACGAATCTTTTCACTGGCATTCTGAAGCTAAAAGCCTAAAGAAAAAAATCATATTAATTTTTATTGTATGATTTTCAAAAACTTAGATATTTAAAGAAAAAATATGTAATGATTCTTTTCCTTATGTTTGGAACTTGGTCAATGAATTTTTTTGAACAATTTTCTTTCCAAGTCCAACCACTTGAAAATATTTATTATGAAAGACCAAAATAAATTATAGAGAATTTTCAATGCAAAGTTGAAGAAGAAACGAATGAAAATTATATATTCGGCTTTGACGAATCTTCAATACCCTCCACCATAAATGCGTGTAAGGTATATTATATATAACCGTTTTTCTTAAATATAACAGGGAACACTTAATGAGTCATCAAATTAGTTATACTCTCTGTATCTTTTGATATACGTCTCGGAACTATAACAAATTCTCAGGCCCTGTCATTTATTGTGGATATGAGCGTGCCAACAACAGACAGACGGACATAGCTAAATTGATATATATATATATATATATATATATATATATATATATATATATATATATATATATATATATATATATATATATATATATACATTATGGGCTCTGAGATGATTCCTTCTTAGCGTTACACAAGGAATAACAAAATTAATTTACCCTCTCTTCCACTTGTTGTGGTGGAGGGTATAAAAAAAGAAACTGTTATTCATTCGTATGATGAAATGACCTTGTTGGAGTACTTTTCTCTTCTTCATCATCTTCTTATGGATTCATTTATTCACATCATATGAAGATATAGTATTGAAAGTTGGAGTATAATACAGTTTTTTTTTGTTACAATTTGTTTAAAGTATAATTAAATGAGGAACATGCAGCGTAACTTATTTAGAAAATCTGTGAAATGATAACTATTTCTTTTCGTAATATTTGATATATGATTTTTTTCTCTTCTAATTTTGTAATTGTTTTAGTAAAAAAGGGTTTTGAAAGAATTTAAAAATGTAGAAAATCTAAAATCGAAAATCACATGTTTATGAATAATTTGAAATGTGCGAAAAATACTTGAAAATGCCATTTAATGCAACCATTAATCAGTCAGACATTTCACTTCAAAAGAAAAAGTCACAAAATCTTTAATGAAACACAATGGGAAATTGAAATGTGATATTCGATATTTTTTAATTCAGAAATTTTTAATTGGAAAACATTATATACATAAATATCTGCTAATTAAATTAAACACTAAATAAGATAGTATTGTAATTAAGGTGTTAAAAGAACATTTTTAAAAAGAATTACAAATCTTAACACCTGAAAAGTGTTAGAAATGATATACATCAATATATTTATATACATATGTGAATGATACATATGCCACTGTAATAAATATTTTGAAATTTAAAAAAAAAATCAAAGAGAAAGTTGAAATTCTTATATAGAATTATTATCTTATTGAAGATTATCACTTATGTTGTGATTAGAAAAAATAGTACAATAGATATTTCAATTGCATTATAATGTTTATACTTTGGCAGTTTCTCCATAGATCTTAATATATTTAAAATACAAATTGAATATTTGAAATTTTAGGTTTGCAGCATATTTTAATTGACCATTATTTCTTGGTATTGCACATGATATACCACTGTGATCATACTGAAGATGAATTTTATTATTACATTTTTTAAAATTCAAATACATTTTGTTCTAGTGCCTTTTCACTCCAGTGTCTTTCGACTCAGTGTCTTTATCTCCGTATATAAAATGGGTTGTCTTATGCTCTAGCTCTAGCTCTAGCTCGGCAAAGTTTCTAGATATTTGTGTATGCTGCATATTAAAATTTGAAAGATAATTAGCCAAAGGAAAAAATAGTAATAAGTGTATTGAGACGATAGTTGTCCAGCAGTCACTGTCAGAGAAAACCTATTACGATCCTATGATAGACTCATCGCAACCTCAAAAATTCAGCAACCAAATCTGCCAGAGAGGGCATAGCACGCATTGCCAGAAAAAATGACGAATCGTTTCCCACTCCTCCTCATTTTGACAACCCCTGCAGGAAGACTTATTCTCTTCCTGTATCACCTATGTTGCATCTATGACTTTTAGGGAGTTCTTGCGATCTTGAGTAGAAAAGGTGTTCTAGCTATATCTTAGAACCCATCTTCTATATGTTTTTTACTGGCGTTAGGAAGTAAACCACACAAAGAATCAATATATTCATGTAAGTTTCGCGACACTTTTCGCCAGTTGCCTTGATTAGTCCTATGTCCATGCACTCACACCAGCGCAATGTTCAAAGGTTTCGCCATTGCATTCAATGATGTGCAGCATTCCCAGACAAGATTTGATGTCATGTAGACACCTGTTAGGGACCAAATAAATTACGATATCTCGATAGTAAATCTTATAATACCTCAGCCAATTGGTTACTATCCGAATAGCTGCAATCTCAGTCTGCTATATTTTACATTCTTGGGAAATGTGAAAGAAATCCGAATGCTAAATTCATGAATTAAGACTCCAATTTGTCCCCATTTTATAGTCATCTGATTTAGCTAAGTCCGTCAGTTTGACCTCAATTAAAATAAACTTGATTATTTATTATTGTAATAAAAATTTCATATTTAAAACCGGAAAAATCAGTTCACTATCTCTTAAAATAAGAAAATTGAGCCTGAATTATGTCTAAATAACTTATTCAAATTATATTAAATTTTGGACACAGATATTGTAAAAAAGTTTTTGGGAAGTGGTATCCCCCTCATCAACGTCATATTGAAAACTGCATGAAATTTGACACTTCGATAAAGCTTTTATGAACGAGACATGCTTCACATACTGTTTGTTTAATATCTCCGAATTTATTAAGGGTTCGGCACATTCGAATATAACTTCCGCACTTGTTAGAACATATTTTAACGAAATTTGGCTTATTCTAAAATGAAGCTCCCATTCAGTTAGATCTATGTATTTCACCTATATATAATGTGTTTATTTGTTTGGGACTTATAGACAGCTAAACTACTGTCCTTATTTTGCTAAAATTTTCACAGAAAACAGCAAAATTTTCAAATTTAGTTTTAATCACTTCTTTAATGAACCGTTTTACTTGACAAAATATAGGATGGATACGATCAGGGTAAGAGGTAACCCCCTTACAAAGAAAATATTGATAATTGAATATCTAAAGAACTACTTCATCGAGAATTTTCAAATTTGGTATCAATAACTTTTTCGAGGAACTATTTTACAAGACAAAATGTGGGCCGCATAGAGTCAGGGGGAGAGGTAGCCCCCAAACAAAACAAATTTTGATCAGCGAGATCCCCCTGTTATGATATCTACCTCCCCCAAATAATGATTATAATAATGATTATCGAATATCTAAACAATTATAATAGCGAAAGTTCTAAAATTTAGTTCCAAACAGTTTTACTAAACTAAATGTAGGACGATAAGGATCAAGGGAAGATATAGCTGCCATGAAATGCAGATATTAAATTAAATTTTAGAACAGTCATGACCAGAAGTATTTGACCAAATGCCCATTGCATAAAAATTTCACAATACACGTTGTGATTTGAGGAATTTATTTCAAGATCTTGATCTGAGGGGAATGTTTATGCAGCAAAGCGCACTGAGTGAACTCTAGTTATGTATAAAAATCTTATAACTTGATCGAACCAGACTTTATTTGTTTAACAATGAATACATTCCTTTTAACTTTCTGCCAGCATTATACTGCAATAATGTACATTATGAATGAATATAAAAATAACAAATGTCTTTTATATTTTAATACAGAAAATCATTGTAAATATGAATGTGTATGAGTATGTGTTTGTGTATGAATGTATAATTAATTTTGTTTTTGTCTAAGAATAAACATAATAATAAAAATAATAATAACATTTTTGGCGGATAATCTGATGAAAATATTTAGTGCATTTAGAATTTAAAAAAAACGAAGAACTGAAAACAAAACAGATAAACAATAACAAATCTTTTGTTTTGCTTTATTTTGTTTTGAATTTGGTAAGAAAACAAAATAACAAAAATAGATTTTATTGCCGATAAAGTTAAAGAATTTCGTATTTGTATCATATTTTTTTTTTCGTTCCGCCTAAAAATGTTAAATTCAACAAATTTTAATGGATCTTAATTATCTGTAATAATTATATTTTTCCTATATTGTTTCACTTATTTTCTTATATTTATGCACAATAATAAACAAAAATATTGGTTAAGAGAAAAGGTCATTTCTAATAATATATGTTTAGAAAAATGGTTTGTAGAGAAATGTTTAATAATAATTTTTCTTTATAAAATTTATCCATCAGATACATACAAACATACATACATACATACATACATACATACATACATACATACATACATACATATATTTGAAAAGATTTTTTCAACGAACTAATAGAAAATATAATTTTATTTTAATTTATTTATAAATTACAACAAATTATTGTTAAAAGTATAAGAAATTTCATAAACTTTTTGTGTTTGAATATTTTTATTATTATACCCTCCACCACCACAAGTGATGTATTATTCGGTGTGTAACGCCAAGAAGGAATCATCTCAGACAAAATCTGAGACGATTTAGCTTTGTCCGTCTGTCTGTTGAAAACATTGAATAACTTCAATGATTCAATTTTAATGAAATTCGGTTCAAATATTTTTTAAACTGTTTTTAATATAAATCTAGTTTGATAATTATCGAGTCATATTTGGTTATTATAGCTTTATAATATAGCTGCCCGATATATTTTCAATATATGGAACTAATTTCATTGCATCTTATTAACAAATTTTTAGTTTTGAGGTGCAATATTTTCAACTTTTTGTAGTGGTGGAGGGTATTTATGTTTCGGCACAGACGAATATAGCATTCTAACTTGTTTTCATATAAAACTTCTAGTACTTTTTTTCGTTCTCATATTTAAAGTATTTTTTGGTGTTGAATTAATTTATCGTTACATGTTTCACATAAAAACGGAGACTTTTCAAATTAACAGCATCCGAATATCGGCGGCAACATCAGCAGATAATTGAAGTGTTATGAAAATTTCAATTGAAATAATTATTAAAATTTGTTGTAATCAATACTTTTGTTGTATATTTTGTAAATAGACAAATAATTATTTCATTTATTTCTCTTAGAGGCCATACAATTACTCCTAGAGTCTATGTTTTGATTGTAAAAGGTCGATTCTGCAATATGAAAAGATTTAATGAAAATAAATTCGATTAATTTGATCACAGAAATGTTGAAATTTCATTAGAATTAACCGAACATTTTTATGTTTTCATTACATTTGATGATGTCAATTATGGAATTTATTGGCTGCCTAATGACATGAAACTTTATCTTCAAGGTTATTTCAAATAATACTCTCTTCCTTTGGGGAGAATATTACAATTTGACATTTGTGAAAATTGATTATATTTTTTGTTAAATTATATTTAATTAAATAAATGATTATTACGAAAACAATTTAGTCAGTTAATGGTATTCCATTACAAAATTAATTAATTCTTAATTATCCCATTGCAAATACCCCTGTTCCAATTTGTTTCGATCCTTAAAACATTTTCCTATTGTGGCTCCCTTTCGCTGTAAATTTGAAGTAAAAAAATTAAACATTGAAAATTAAATTCACCGATTTTTAATACACTCTACCACTTATACAATGAATTAAAATATGAAGAAATATGGAATAAGATTGAAATATTCTTTACATACTTAACTTACAAATTTATTTTTTTAAATTATTGAAAATATTATAAAAATATACCAAAAAATGTCTTTTAGAACCTTTTTCGGAAACCCTTCCTTTAACGTTTTTATAGCTCTTTTTGCCACTTTGCTTGAACAGGCAGTCCATACCCGTTTAATATCCAGCACACTTTTAGACCCCGTTTTTATGTTCTTCATAAACGTATTTTAGAGTTTAATAAGCTTTTCTGGGATGACATTTTATGGGTGATATTGTAAATTCAAATAATTCCAGTAGTTGTAGTACCAGTTCATATGTATGAACATAAGCTCCTACTTGAAGAAGGGAGCTCTTCTACTTAAAAAGTTAAAATATAAATAATGAAATAATAATGTTTTCATAATGGCCTCAGTTTGATACAATTTTTTATCTATTTTAATATCATAATATCATATATATATATATATATATATATATATATATATATATATATATATATATATATATATATATATATATATATATATATATATATATATATATATATATATATATATATATATATATGTCATCGGTTAATTTTAAATTGAATCCAATAAAAATAACCTTTATCTGAGATAATCTCAGATATTTGCGGAAAACTACTAATCAATTTTATATAAGACCCACTAATAGAAATATACACTCCATGCAGACTTAGATGATTGTCATATTATGGAATGACAACCCATCACTTTTAATTTTGAAGGATATAAAAATACTTTAAAAAGGATAATGATGGGAAAATTCTTTTTTCATTTTAGAATTTAAAAATTTTATTTTTATATCTACAAAATGTTGCTTTATGATCGATTGTAATATTTATAACAGCATATGTTGAGAGCCGAAATTAGTGTATTTTGATAGAAAAGTGGATGAATTAAAAATTTTTAGAACTTAAAATTTCATACTGATATAGTTTAAATAAGAATTTCACCAAAATTACAGATAGAAAGTCCTTTCCTTTTTCTTTAAGTTAACTTACAAGAGGAAGCTCTTATAGTGAGGTATTCATCACTAAATGTATTCCAGATATAAAAAAGCCTTGAATTAAGGTTTAGTAATAATTGAAATGACAATTACTTATCCACTAGCAATATTTTGACGTTGATTTTGATTCATTGTCTAGGTGGTCAATAGTGTTGCTATCGTCATAAAGAAACTGCGCTGAGATAATCTTCTTACAATTACCACCTCATCAACATTATGACCTGCCGACGTAATTGTACATTCGTTCGCATAATATATAACTTCGGGTTAATGCGCTGAGAATTTTGAAAGTTAAAAATTGTTGGTTTTAAAACTTTACAAACTACTACATCACTAACAGCCATTGATGTTCTGTGTATTTTATAGAAACCAAGATACTGACGAGCTATATCTTGAAGTTGATTCAGATGGATGACAAATGAATGAAAATGCCGAGGAAAATGAGGAAGATGACATTATACACCGAATCATTTCGTTGTCTTTGCAACCATGTCACAATGGATTTTTCCGACCATTCCCTTTTATGGCACATTCAAGAGAAGAACATTAATTGGGAAGGCATTTTATACACTTTGGATTATTCATGTGCATTGAATCTATAACAAGTTTTATTTCCATTATTCAATTATACTACTCCCATTTTTTTATAATGTTATAAAATTATTTATAATGTTATAATATAAATCGAAATTCTAGTCAAAATTTGTTACTATTTGCTGTACTTTTGCATTTTGCTGAATTGTGGAAAATTAAAAAAGCGACATCAATTTTCATATTACTAAGTTGCCAACTAGTCATTTTAACATGGGCTTGTTCATGACTGTCTCTTCTATTGCCTGTTTAGGATACACTTGTACGCAGTTAATGTTTCCCCTGTGGGTATTAAGATGTTAAATACAAACTTGACTAGATCTTTTGAAAGTGGGAACGATTGCTTACTTAAAGTATTAACTGCTACCTTACGATATACTTGGTGACGATGACGATCGTGTTTTCACTGGACTTTTATTGTCTCTATAAGGCGGATTGAAGTAGCTAATTCCATTAAGCTGTATTATCTCACTGTAGAATAAAGAAATTTTATTGTCTTTTCAGTGCCTACACTGAGTAAATATAACGAAAAAAGGGCGAAGAATTGAAGAAAAGTAAATATCAGCCAATGAACTTCAAATTGACGAAAAATTGTCAATATGGCTATTTGAATTCATTAAAAAAATGCGGTTATTTGAATAATAATTTATTCACATTGACAAAAATAAATTCTTCACATTGATGAATATAATTAAATTTTAATACCATATTTAAATTAAATTAAAGAAATTTTAGTTGAATTGAGGAAATAATTACGTTGAATTGTTATAATACTTCATATATCATTAAGGACCAAAGCAAATATGAATTATCGAATATCTATTGTTCTATTGCAGTGAAAATTTGATCAATATACATCGATTTGTGATTTGTAAAATTTGTTGCTTGATCTAGGACTGAGGAGAACTTTTGTGCAGCAAAGCTCACCGAGCGAAAGCAAGCTTTAGATAATAATTTAATAGTGCAGAAAATGTAATATACAACTGAAAACAGTTCAATGTCAAAGGACTGTGGTAAACCTTTAATTAATTTCAATCAAATTAATTATAATGTTCTATAAAATATTTTCCTCCTGTATTTATATCTATATTTTCTTTATATTTTCTATGTCATATTTCATTTAATATGACAAAGAAAATATAATGAATTATTTGACGAAATAAAATAGTTAAATAATCAAAAATTTTATTCAAATTAACTTCATTTTAGTGTGTATAATTGAATAAATTTGTATGTTATTTTACTTACGATATAAGATATTTTTCGATAATTTTCTAACGAAATTTTATTCAATTTAAAATTTTTTTCTAAAATTGTTTTAAATAAATATTATTGGTATATTTGAAGAAAATTTTTCAATAAATTCCATGAATTTTTTCGTTAAAGTTCTACGAAAATTTCTCGATATTTGGTTCAGTGTTTTGTCACCTGAAAAACACTGTAAAGTATATTAAGATACTTTACATAACAATTATTTTCATATTTCAATATCTTTGTTTTCATGTTTTGGCAATAAATGTGTCACAATAACCCAAAATCCCATAATTGGGTTAAATGTATTTTCTCAGAAATCAAAACTGAACCATAATAAGTTCAATAGCAACCTAAATTTGTCTGTTTTTTTTTTATTTTTTTGTTGTTCTTGTTCTCTATTTCCAAGAATTTAACATAAAAACCTAAAAGATTTTAGCTAAATTTACTTTCGCTTAATAAATTGTCACAAATAATAATTCAATTAATAATTTAACAATAAATCATTCAAACATTCAGTACACAAATTAATGAATATTTGTGTCATTAAAATCACAATTTTATGGCATCATTCAAAATTTCACACACCGCAAAATAAAAACAATTTTCGTACGTTTCATATTTTTTTTATTCAGAAATTTATAAAATTAATAAGGAATCTGAGAAAAAGAGGAATCCAATTGAATAATTTTGCATGACAAATTAATGATTTTTATTGAAAATACAAAAACTCGAGAAAAATATTTAAAAATGTCAAATGCATTTAAATGAAATATTTAGTGTTTAATTTTATGTTCTTTTATTTTATTCACTTTATTTAGTTCTTATTATTTTAAATTTTATTTAACGTTTTCAAGGCTTCTTTGGCAACAAAGTACACGACACTTTACACTCACTAATGAACCCATAAAATCCATAAATAATGTCATAATTAAAATTGGCGGGTGACTATAAACTCAAATTCAAATATTCAAACTTCACAAAATACAAAATAAGTTTTATATATTTGTCAAGTTTATGGGTATAAAGATTTTCAACTGAATGTCAGTCTGTCTCACTGACTGTCTGCAAGTTTCTCTTTATGATTCTATGGATTATGGGTTTGGTTACCACGGGAACCACCTACATATCGAATGAAACCAATATCAACGATCTCATGTGTATAACGATCAAGGAGAGCGAGAGAGGAAAATATTATTAAGTATAAAAATAACAAGAAGTCCAAATGTTTTGACCAAAACAAATTTATTCGCTTTATTAGATTTTAATAATAAATTAATAATTCTGTCATCGTGGCGGGATCAAAAACTGAACATGAAAAAACAAATATATTTTTTTTTGTTTAAATATTTATGAATGCAGCCAAACATATGTGAAAATTACAATTGAGATTTCACAAATTTAAAATTTAAGACGATCATATACGACAATTTTGTTTGGTTTCTAGATTTTTTAAAAAGATACGTTAGGATTAGTGTATTCAAAAACCGAAACCGATTAACCGTTTTCTTTTATGCATTTCAGAAAACCGACCGGTTTCGAATAATTTCTATTTTCAAATTATTCGACATGCGGGTTTTTTCAGTCGGTTAACTGGTCTTTTAAGCTTTTCAATAAAATATTCAGCTTCATTTCTATCTATTCCGCCATAACTGAGAAAATAATTTTTTTTCATTTCGTGTGTTCCACGAGTAAATACAATCTTTGACATAATATTCTGAATCGATTTCGCTATGTTCGTCTGTTTTAGACATAATCACGACAATATAAATTATTAAATGAAATTTTTTTTCAGCAATATACATTTTTAAGTAAAGAGATATAGACCTATAATTTAGATATACTCAGAAAAAATGTTTCTGTAATGGAATTAAATAAAGCCATGGCATCTAGACACATTATTTTAAATACGATACCAGAAAACAAAAAAAAAGCTTTTATTCCTCACCCATTAAGGGCATTAAACAGTGCTAGGGAAATATGATGAAATTTTTTACAAATGGTTTTTTTGATATAACCGGTTAACTGGTGTTTTGACATAAACCGTATTCGAATCTGGTTTTTTTTTTGAAAAGCCCATTTTTCGAATAACTCGAAAACCGGTTTTTCGAAAATATCGGATTTTTGAATACACTAGTTAGAATTATAATATAAAGCTTCAATTAATATTCGTAGATTGTATATAGATTAATAGAATTATTCTAAAAACATAGAAATTTATAAAACTTATGAGTGTTTGTAGGGTCTTTTAATTTCTAAAAGAATCCCTTAAAATATGTTCTGTGCAGATATTATAAGGAAGAAATCCAAATCAATATTAATATTTAAAAATGATCATTATTTATGGCTAAAATGTGCCTGAAACCGCACCAATACACAATCAAACACTTATACATACACCGGGTAAAAAGGCGCCTTTTCTTGTGCATTCCGAAGACAACCTGCTGAAATATTTACGTTCATTTTTGTGCGAAACGTCTCATAAAACGTCTCTTAATTTTCATTTCTTTTTCATTCTTAACTTTTTGCATCATTTAAATTCAAATGCTGAAAAATGAAATCAAAACAAATCTTGAAATAACTTTATTAAAATTAAATATCCACTGGGTGCTACCAAAAGATTTCCAATTTTTGCATATAAACCTAAAATCAATTATTGAATTTTTCGATCTGTGGCCAAAAAAGAGAAAAAAATGCTCCATGCAATTGTGTGTGTGGCATTTGTTGTGTTGAAAAAAATATTGAAATTTATGATCAATTTGAACCAGAAATATATATTTTTTTGAAAAAATATGCTTAAAACATGAAAAAGTTTTGTTTTCTTTAAAAAGTAAATAAATATGAATATGATGAATCATATTATGAAATAATCAGAATAATATTCAGAATTTTAATGCTGAAATTATATAAACAAAAAGAAACATATATTTCTCAATATATATATAATATAATAAAAACACATAATGCAGGTTCTGAAACATGTGGTTCCATGTCCTGTCCATTTTCTTTTATCGTTCCCTTCTTACGAATCAATTCTCTATTATCGTTGACCTTAATGGTTGGCCGGAATTGTATTCAAACTGAAAATAGATTTTAATTTCAATCGGTTTCTGTTTTTTTTTTTTACAAATCGTCTTCCCTTGAAATCGGGGAATAAATTTACATTAAGTATTGTGAAATTTCATCCAGAGTTTGATATGATCTAATTTTATGAAATTTTATCGTTTTTTTTAAGAAAGATTGATCCGATAAAGTTTTTTTTACTAATATCACTTAATAATATTAGTAAAAACACTATATCGGTTCATTATTTCTTCAAAAAGCATTTTTTAATATTTTACTGACAGGAATTTACAAAAGACTTCTTGCACTTAAGGTAACTTTTCAGAACGATGTATTGAAATTCAATTGTTTATTCGACTTAACGATGTCCTTGTAAACGTTTTGAACACTCTTCAGTTCACAATTATAAATATTTCGATGTATATTTTTGGACCAAGTACAAAACCGATTGAAAATTTTATATTTCAGTTAGCCTCCATACAAATATCTTCCCGGAATGGGGTTTTTAGCTCACAAACCTCATAGATACACATTTTGTTCCATCAAATTCCATGAAGATTGATTCACAAATAATTGTAGCTCTCATAAAATCCCACTTCCGAAAATCATAAACATTAATGAAATATTAAAATTATGATAATATTTCGTATATTTTCGATTAGTAGAAGTAGAAAATATTCTTCTAAATTTTAGGACGATCGGTCCACAGTTTCCTTTTGTATGTGTGAGTATTCTGAAAATATTTTATAAAAGTACAAAGTGTTAAATCAACCGAACCTTTTAGATTTTTTATATCTTCTTAATGGCGTTGGGTATTACACTCTCATCTGTTGTGACTTATTATGTTTCTTGTTATTGTAGTGAAAGATCTCGTACTAAACTTTATACTTTATTTTACAGTCTATTGAATATTGAATTATAAACCTCCAAAATATCATATTTGTTTTTATAGACAATGCGAATGACATTCCTTATGCCAATATCAGTTGCATCTGATAATTTCATAATTCTATGATAATTTTCATTACTTAAAGCTCTACAATTATGAGAGCTATGGAATTGATCTATAACTGAAATTCTTTTAGCAACTGGTTCAATATTAGTATTAGTATTTTTGAGTCAGATATAAAATTTTTTATTGGTGGTTCTGGTATCGTATATAAAATTATAACATGATTTTATTTAAATCCTAAAAATTTGAAAATTTCCATTAAAAACCGGTTAACCGACCAGTATCACTATCGTCCAAGGACTTTCATAATGTTCATGGAAGTTAATAAATTTTTACAATTACAAAAGGTCGAAATTCCAGCAGGACATCTATATTTGCAATAAAATTTCTTCTTGATAGACGTCCTAAGATCTTTCTATATTCATAAATCGAAAAACACACATGTTTACACGTCTGCTTGTAAATATTTATCTCAATCGTTTTTACTGAAATTATTTCAATTAAATAAAATTGTGAATAAAACGATTGAATACTTGTGTTCATATATATATATCTATATCTATATCTATGTATATATATAGTACTCATATTATGGGCATTATTAAATAAAATTCATTCATTTGGTATTTGAAATAAAATTTATTGTTATTGCCCAATGGTCAATATTAATTACGTTGTAAATTATTTGTGTTATAGTTGTCTTATTACAAAATAACCTATTTATTTTTGTTTTATTTTTCCCACCGATTTTTTGGAATATTTACTACAAATTATTCCAAAAAAAATCTAAATAAATAGTTGTACGTGTGAGTATCATCACAGAACTGAAAAAATAACACAACTTGAGAGAGAGAGGAAAAAAGGCCAAAATAAAAAGTCTCGTCTATAATTAGAAGACTTCCACAAATTTAGCAGCATAAACTAGAAACTTTTGACGTCAATTGTTTAAATTTTGGCTCTTCTAGACGTAGAGTATTTTTTTCCATTTTTTAGTTTTGTTTTTAACAATTTTATTTTTGAGTTCGAAATCTATTAGTTTTTATTTCGTTTTTCGGATTTTTATTTTCATCGATTTTTTTCAGTGTTCGCCGGCCCATTTGTATCTGTATATTTAGATCATTAGTTATTTCATCAGAAAGTTATTTCAAATATTTTGTTGTGCTTAGTCTGCCTACGTTGGTATGGATGTGTGCGTGTTTTGAGTTGTCTATTGACCCCTTTGTGTCACCTAACAAATCTTTACAAATTGTTCTCATATTATAATCCTTTTCTATACATACTTGTGGATTTTAAAGGAGTGATTTAGATTTAAAAACAAAAACGACACAAAAAACTACTTCTAATGATTTACAACTGCTTCTGTGTGACACACTTTAAACTCACTGAAAACAAGTCCAATTCTATTTTGTCGGTTGGCAATAAAATTGTGCCACTCACTTAAAATATGGAACAATGAGCCTAAGTGACATGTTTTAATCCAAACGGATATAAATTACTTACTAAAAGCAATTATTGTTGTATGTGTGTGTATGTTTGTAATCTGCTTACTTAGTTAAGTAATCTTAACCCTCTCAATTCCCACTTGAAAATCACACCCCCTTCTTATGTTATTTTTCATGTCATAAAATCACCAGGTAGCGCTTCTTAGGAAAACAATTAAAAATTTAACGCAAAATTAAAATGTTGAGTTTCTGACACTTTTGACAATTTCGTAAACAAACAAATTAAAATTTATGTTAAAACATGTGTGCATGTATTTGTTTTTTACAATAGTATTAGTAAATTAGACACTCATCAAAATAATATGTAAGTAATAAAACAAATTAAACTAAACACACACATATGTGTTTCGAAAAAAAACTAATTTAATTAACTTATCAAATTTCTAAGAAATTAATTAGGACACAGAGCTTTTGAAAGATCCGGGATATAAGTAGTATTTAACAAGTAATAATGCTATATTCGGCTATGCCGAATCGTAATTACCCTCCACCATTGACATTAAGCAAAAATTAGCATAACTTGAAAATATTGCACCAAAAAACTTATTCATACATCAGCTTAAATGGCGATTACGGAAAAAGGTTCCAACAGTGAAATATGGTATACAGAGTTATAGATTTTTATGACCGATTTCATTAAAAAATCAAAAAAAAAAAAAAATAAAGGAAGACATTTCCCACATGAAAGGCAATATTCAAGAAATTATATACATATATTAAAGATCATTATCTAGTTGTTAGAATTTCCATGAAATTGGTTCATATCTAAGGACCTTGTGTGTCTAAAACGCTATTCCGGAAAGTGGGATTGTAAAGGAGTAATAAACAAATATGACACGATAATTGTCAAACTGGTTACAAATATTAAATACAGTTAAAAAATATGGATCATATGGATCATTTCCTGGGAAGCAAAATATGGATCGATATTGGTTAGATTAATAACATATATTCACAGTAAGACAGTTTGAAAAATAATTGAGCCGAATTTCGATATAATTGACCATTACTTACAAGTTTTCCGGGAAAAGACCATATATGGGAGCTGTTGTAAAATATGGACAGAGATTGCACAAATAATTGTTCTGAATTTCCATGTAATTGGTCTTTATTTAAGCGTTTTATAATTATATGGGACCTATACCAAAATATGGATCGATATTAATAATAAAATTCATTACATATATTTAAGACGGTTAGGAAATTAATTGTGTCAAATTTCAATATAACTGGATCACATTTATGAGTTTTATAAGCTTTAAACCATATTCTAGGAAAGGGCCCTATATAGAGGCTAGATGAAATAATGACCCAACACAATCTAATTTCTTTAGGTTTATTATCGTCTCAAAATTAAAATTAAATTCAAATAATTTTCTTAAAAATTGCGATCCATATAGCACACAAATTTTGGGATGTATCAAAATTTTGCATATTTCAGCCAATAACTTTTCTTCTATTGATCCAAAGATTATTTGTACGATAATGAAGAATATATAACTGTATGTTACAGTTATATTTATTATATAAATTCTGTTACCTTTTGATGGAAAATCAAAATAAAAGATTTTGTCTCAGATATCGGTCTATAACTTTTCTACCTATGAATCGATATAATTGGTTTTTTATTAGAAACCGCTTAGGGCAATAAAAAACAATTTGGCCGAATTTCATTAAATTCGAATAATTATTATTCGAATTATATTATTCATGTGTTATTCCATGGTTTTTTAACAGTTCAATATATCTTAACCTTTTTTATACCCTCCAACACCGTAAGTGGTAAAGAAAGTTTTGAAAAAACATTTATTAAATTTGTATTGATGATTTGCATCTGTTAATTATTTGTGAAATTTCGGTTTTTAATTATCTTTCTTCAGTATACAGTTCCTTTCGCGTCATTACAAGTGAGTGAATAACTTCCCAAGAAAGTGCTTTATTGGACAAAAGGTAAGTTTTCAAAGATCTGTATTACTGGAAAAATGTAAAAGGAATAGTATTAGAGGCAAAGTAATTGCTTTCTTAATAAACTCCCTCGAAAAAAAAATTGAAACCAAAAAATTCAATTGTTTTCAGAATTCATTAAAATTAATTTCATGTCAACATTTACTAAATATTTTAAATATTTCTCTAAACATTAAAATGTCTATAAAAATAAAAAAATATATTTTTTTAAAATTTAATATCGCTTCATACATTCATGATTAATAACCTTTATTTTACGAACTAATTACTATACAGTAAATTAATAAGAATTATAATTAAGTCCAGAGAAGATTTTAAATTTCGTACAATTCATATTAAAAGATAAGAGATAATTCCCGAATTACGTTTATAACTCTAAAAGAAATCACACACAAAATGATAGACAAAAACAAAAATGACCAAGTGTGCTGTTGCATTAGAAATATTTCATAGACCTGATACAACATATTGATAAAATACCTAAAAGAACAACGACGATTCATTAAATGATAAGCGATACTATTTTAGTCTATCGCTCGGCAAAACACACTAAATTCTTTCATTTACTCATTCCTCAATGAGTTTTCATTAATTTACCTACTCACTTCAAAACTTCACAATCAAAGATTCACGCTGATTTTTAGTTGCAAGTTATCATTGACATCTTTAGGCAAAATATGGCATAAAGTCCAACATATGGCACAAATATGAAACAGAAGGGACTCAAAATAAAACTAACCAGACGACCTAAGGACAAACCATTCAACCGACTATAGTGAGCGATAAAAATACAAAACAGCCCAGCAGCACAACATATTTATTAGAATCGGTTTTTGAAGAAATACTTACGACCAATTGTTGTTTTTGGTATCATACTGAGTTATTTGCAAAATATTTACGAATATGATACGAATAAAAAGTATGACAGAGTTTACCACATACCAAGCACACAATTCACACATAAGTGATAAAACATACATAAAGTATAATCGAAAAATATCATCAGCAGCAATAACAACGATTACTACAAAATAAATACAACCACTTATAAATTTAACTGAATATGAATAGCATTTACACCCACATATATATATATAACAAACCCATAGATTTTTATGTAGTTATAGTTCAAAATAACAGTTGCATACAGATATTTAGTGTTTTCGATAAATATCGGTTTAAAGTATTGGTCTAAAACATCTACTCATACTACTATACATTTGTCTGTGTGTTAGCAAAAAATTTCACTGAATAAATACTAGATCTGCTCAAATTAAACAGAGAGGAGAAATCGTTTACAGTGTACATGTGAAGTAAGCAGAATTTGTCGTCTTACTTTTCGAGTATGGAAATGTGTTTTTTACATCACTAGTCTAAATCTAGGTGTCAATTTTCAACAAACTACTTTCTTTAAAGTTTTTAAAATTTTGTTAAATTTCAAATGTTATAAAACCAGAAAATATTTTACCAATTTTTACGAGGATCAGTCCATTATTTCATATTGACCCCATGTAACCAACGCTTCCGAAAATCACCTCAAACGCCACACATCTCCCAAAAATATAATTATTTTCATTATAGTAACAGAAAGTAACAGAATAATGCCCACAAAAAAACGTTTTGGCACCACTGTGCGATATATATTTTCTTAAGGACGAACTTAAGTGAAAAGTACTTTTCTTTTTGGAATTTATATAATTTACTATACGATTGTCCATCAATGTTTTTGAACTCTTCTAATAATACTTCAGTAGTGCGTTAATTTTTGTTATCGTTATCAAATCGTGTGACCGTATGACGTTGAAAATATTACATAGAACTTTTAGCTGTTTCAACAACAATTTTTGTCTAATAATCAAAAAAGCAGAAAAAAAGAGTAAAAAAAGAAATACGACGATATCGTTGCTCATTTATAGAGAAGTAAATAAGAAAGAAAAAACAACTAAATAAATATGGAAAAAATAATAAAATAAATTTAGATTAACACCCAACTGGCATACAAACACTTATATGTACATACACACACATACATACGTACATATGTATATAGTTATAGTAAATTTCTGCAACAAAGTATCGTTGAGACTCTTCTGATCACTCGAACTTGTCATAAATTTTAGTTCATTCGCATTTTTTTGTTGTTTGTTTTTTATTTTTGTTTTTGCCTAAGTTGTGTGCAGAGCTTCTAACGTTTCTTGTTGTTGTTGCTGTTGTTATTGTTAATTATGATAATAGATAATGAATAACTAAATAGTAATGTGCAAACATTATCTGTAGAGAATGTGGAGAAGAGTCTTCCAGAAGTTGAAATTCATCGCGAAAACTATCTTCAATGTATAATAAATATCATCTACCGTCAGGAAAAACTGTCCTCTTCGAAGTGACTTCCCGACAACTCCAAGAAACCACTTCAGGAAGTGACTCAGAATTTTTTTCCGGCAGTGAAATATTTAAAATTAATAAACAAATTCCAGATGTACTATTTAATCGGAAGCTCTACTAATTTTTAAACTTTATAAATAAAAACTTTTATTACTCAATATTTTTTAAATTTATGCTTTAATGCATTTTTTCTGGTTCCATCCAAAGTTCAATTTCTTACTGATTTGTTAGTTTTAAATGTAAATCTGAAAAGATTTTAATTCTTCAAATATTTCTATAATCTATAAAGTTTATTTAAAATATTAAAATTGCTACTTAATCACAGTACTTTATTAAAGAAAAATTATTCACTCATCATTTCCAAAGGCAATATATTACTGAACTACTTATTCCAAGTTAAAGGAAAATAGCAGGTAACTGGTGTTTTCTGTTTTTAGGCAGAAAATATAGTAACAAAAACACAAAATATAAGTAAGAGTTTTGTAATTCTTTTAATATTTTCTGAACATCTTCAGGAAGACTCTTCCTTTAATACTCCATAAAGATTTAGTGGCAAAAGTAATGTATTTTGTTTTTGTAATTCCTGTTATATTCCATTTATACTCCAAGAAAATGAAGCGGCAATAAACAATGTATTTTGGTTTTGTAAAGTTTGCGAAAATCTTTCAACAATCTTCCAGAAGTTACTAAGAAGTGGCGTCTGCAACAATTTTAACAACAAAATGTTTGAAGGGTTTGTACATTAATTATGTATATTTTATATTTATTATTTTTTTTTATTTAGATGTGAACAATATTTGATTGACATATATATATATATATATATATATATATATATATATATATATATATATATATATATATATATATATATATATATATATATATATATATATATATATATATATATATATATATATATATATATATATATATATATATATATATATATATATATATATATATATATATATATATATATTTTGTCTATATGTTCACTTAATTTGTATCACAAAATAAATAAAAAAGCGAAATACTTATTTTAGTTTAGCTTTTTTTTAATATTTCTTTTTATTTAGCGCCATAATTGCTATATTAGTTATTATTTTTTTTAACCAACCGATTATTTGCCTGAGAGTAGTACTTCAAAATGGAAAACAAATACAACAAATTAGAACCGTTTGAAGGCATTAAATAATATTAATTTCGAATTTATTATTTATAATTGACTTAATTTTTATTAAATAACAAATTTAATTATTTATTTACAGTGTGCACAATTCGTTTTCGTACAACAACTAAATATATTTAGTTTTTTAAATATATTCCGATATATTGCAAATTATTCAATTAAATCAATTGTAAAATCAGCGCTATAATAGTAATACGAAGTTTTTATTATTATTGAACAATTTTTTTTAAATCACGTCTTATATTAAAAATAATTTCATGCAACGGAGATTTTGTCCAATTAGATCTTCAGATATTCGATTACTAATATTTACTTTAAATAGAGTGTTTAACAGTAAATGCAGTTTTTCTTTCTTAAAACTATACTACTTTAAAGTAATTTTAAAAGATTATTGTTGTAAATTATAATCGTAAAATTCAAGTATATACAATATATTTCACCCCCAAACTGAACAACGTTTCATTTTAAATGAACGAAAAAATGTTTGTCAATGTCAAATTAACTATGTTTTTTACATTAACAAATTTGTTTTCACCACAGCAATTCTTTAAGAAAGTGATATAAACTAGAGACATTTTTTAACTCTCACTTGCATTTTATGGGGGCAACATCTCCCATCGCCTCTATCCGTAATAAATTTAGTGCAGTAAACCCACTTTTATTCTAAATAATCCTGTCCGTTTTACATGTAAAACTGTTCCTTGGGAAAGCAATTAGGATGAAATCTTAATAACCTTTTAAGGCAGTCGACAATCAAAATTTGCTTTGAGTAGGAGTTACAGTGTAAAGCATAAGTCTGAGTACACTAATTTGAGTAAAAAAATTATTTATTTTAAGTGAAAATTTTTAAAAATTATAATATTTTTATAAATTTTATTAATTAATTCCTAATTTATTATAAGAAACACCAAGGAAATCAAAAAATGAAATGAAAACAAGTAAAAATGTAAAGTCGGTCAAGCCCAACTATCTAATACTCTACACCACATTGTTGCTTAATGGTTGTTACGAAAAACGTATATGTGAGATTTATGCCCTTCAAAGTGATATTGCAAAAGGGTTATATATGGAACTTGTGTCAATATTTTGTCTTATATTTTGTGCGTTTATGATCTGAAATCCTAATTCCGGGAGAAACATTTGTATGGGAGGTACCCGAAATACCCGAATCAAAATATAACATTTATGGCTCAGACGGATGTACTTTAGTATAGAGATAGAATGCAGCATTTTATAAAGAGAATACAAACTCAACGGTAGTATAGGGGATGTAAGTTGGAACGAGGTGTGGGATAATTTATTTAATTTATGAAGGAAATAATAAAAAATATTTTTGGAACAACCTCAATAAAGGTGTAGAAAATTTGGAAATTTTAAATGATTATTAATTCCAACAGGAAAATATTCCCTACAATACTTCACTTATGCTCAATTTTTCTCCACAACGTCCCGATATGAATACCATAAAGCAAATTAGGGAAAACATCACTTATGAGTGAATGGCAGTATACATTACTAGAGTTTACAAACAACTGTCAAATCGTTTAAATGAATTACTAATCTTATGTACTGAATTCATGATATCCTACCTTGTATTAGTTATAACATTTTAATACACTTAGACTTTGCATTTTAGATGGTACCAACACTTTTGCAATGCAAAAATATAGCGTTACAAGAGAGCTTTACTTTTTTTATAAATAAAAAAAAAATTATAAAATATATTAAAACAAGTTAATATGTTATAGTCTGTCAAGCCCGGCTGTTTAATACTTTATACCATATTGTTAATTTTAAACGTCGTCCTTGGGCCAAAATAATAGTACGTACCAAATTTCATTAAGATATCTTCAAAACTGCGACCTGTACTTTACGAACAAACTTTACATAATTATAATAAATCATATCTACATATTTATTGATTGTTTGTTTGTTTGTTTGATTGTTTGTTTAAGGAATTGTTTTATTGAACAAAATGTGGGGCGGATAGATTCAGGAGGTAGCCCTTATACAGAGCAAATATTGATCATCGAATATTGAAAGAACTATAACAGCGAGAATTTTCAAATAAAGTACTAACTATTTCAAAAAGGAACTGTTTCACTAGACAAATTGAAGGACGGATAGGATGCAAAATTACACAAGGGTCGGTCCATAATTTCTTGTAGGTTCAATATAACCACCCAGAAAAATTCATTTTTAAACTCCTAAATGTCATATAAATATTAGTTTTATACGAGGATCGTTCATTAAATTTTCGTAACTGCCATTTATAACCAACATTATGGTGTAGGGTATTACATAGTAAAAAAATAATAAAGAAATTGGCACATTTAAATAATTTTATAATTTATAGTTTTGTTCGGTGGCAAAAAAATAAATAAATAAAAATAATTTAATCAAAACAAAGCGACAAAAAGAAATTGACACCAATTTTTAAATTCATATGCACCCTACGCTCTCAAGAACGAAAAGATGCATGAACAAGACATCTTCATATAAAATAATAATTCCATTTTTTAATAAGATTTGCGTAAATTTTAATCGTTTTTAAAAATTATAACAAATTATATTATTTTTTATAATATGACAAGGTAAACTTTACCAAAATGTTACATCTCATATGATTAATTTATATAGATGTGCTTACTTTCCATAAGGTATGAGGAGAGTCCAACAACATATTATTAATTAAATCAATATAAAACTAATAAAATAATTAAGGTTATCAACTACTCAACCAAATGTTTTTTGACAAAATGATTAATTTTTATAGTTTTTTTTTTGCGAATTCACTTGTTGTGAACCATTTAAAAATACGAAAAAATTGCAAAAAATGAAAAAAAGTTTATTCAACCCTTTTTTATTTTAAATTATCGAGGAAGCATTTTATATTAATGCAACTAGAGGTTACAATATGATTTAAAAAATA
This sequence comes from Cochliomyia hominivorax, assembly GCA_004302925.2. NCBI lineage: Eukaryota > Metazoa > Arthropoda > Insecta > Diptera > Calliphoridae > Cochliomyia > Cochliomyia hominivorax. The sequence continues at coordinate 46,659,924 of PYHX02000467.1, read as the reverse complement.
TTTATTTCAAAAATTCTTCTTGATTCGAATGAAATTTTATTCATTTTTATATTCAAATTACTCGATATAATGATGATACAAGAAGGTATAGTCCAAACGATAAAAAGGCAAAATGATCTTCTCCAACTTCCTTGCAATTCTGGTAAACCTATGCACTACGTTTTCCAAAAATTTTTAGTTCAATTTATCGAAAATTTTTTAATATTTATTTGATAAACTTCCTTATCTGTAATCCGACTTACAAAATTTAGATTCAAAATATTATGAAAATATGTATTTTTTGGAAAAGATTCTTTCCTTATTCGAAGATATCTAAGAATAGCTTTCTTCCCGTTATTGTTTCTGTCAGTAACATCACATTATTAATTTAAAGTGAATTTTGAAAAATTCTTTTAGTTTAAAAAGAAATCTACATCACCCAGAAATTTTAACCTTCTTTAAATGGAAAGGACTCCAGTAATATATCATTTTTAACTTTAGTTTATTATTTTTAACAACAAAAGTAAGAAATATTAGTTAGTGACTCTTTAATTTCTCATTTTTTAAATTCGATTACTGGTAAAATTTATAATAAATTGAATTGTATTTAAAAAAATCGATATTAAAATTTTATAAAATTTAAACGAAATCGAAATTAAAATCTTAGAGAATTTCTTTTATCTCTTTTTGTTTCCAATGTTGTACTTGTAATTTAAAAACACTTTTATTTTGCAAAACAAGATGTCCACAAGCGGAAAAGGAGTGTATATTAATTTGACCATTCCGTCAAGATAGTGTATATTAAGTTGACGGAGTCTTAGTTAATGTCAAGAACGATTCATGTAAGACGCCATAGAGTATATATACTCCAAGATCAAATCAATATTTGTGTTAATTTATCCATCTCCATCTGTCTGTTAGAAGTACTCTCTCGGTCGCAATAAAATTTATCTTATATGCATATATTTTTCTATTAATTTCATAATAATAAATTTTTATTGTTCGTTAATTTAATGTACTAACTGTTATGAAAAAATTTTAAATTATTAAGGAATTAAAAAAGTCCATGGAGATTTTTCTTTTATGGAGCAGCCGGCTATCAAACATCGAACAACAAAAAAACTGTTAAAGTATCTCATTGAAAATTTGTTGTGAAGCAAAACAACTGCTAATGTTACAACTGTTCAAACAGTGAGCTGTTAAATAACATTAAGCGGAAGCGGAAATATAATTTAAAACACCCCTTAACAACAAAACACTTTTGTACACACACTGACAGTCAGTTATAAAAAGAAAAGAACACCCTTTAGCTAAGATGCTGTCTATATTTAATAGTTCTCTCTTACACACACTGATTAATAAAAATTGTGCTTTAACAGCACATACATTGAGAGCAACATGCAACAACATCGACAAACACATCAAACACTGTTAAATATTTTTATGTTAAACTATAAACAACATTGCATCCACTTAACAGTAATTTACAACGTCGACAGAGAATTAAAATGCTGTAAACAGCGCTGTGCTGCTGACGGTAATAATGTTAAGAAGAGCATTTCAAAGTAAACGACGTTCGTTGTGTTTAGTTGTTCATGTTGAATATGCACTACATTGAGCTGCTAGCAGTCAGTCAACTTATTTCGTTGGTCTGGATTTGTGTTTGTTGACTGTTTGTTGCTGGAAATAATTTTAACATTTTTAGTGTGTGCAGAGACACATACGAATGACAACGTTTTGTTGTATTTTCAGCGGATACTTTTAACTCTTTAGTACTCTTTAACATACATATATACATGCATTCATACATAGCATACGCACTTTCAAGTTAAACCAAAGCAAACGGTTTCTTCTTGTTGTTGTTATTTCGTTGATGATGATGAATAGAAGTGTAAAATGTGGAGATGATGTTTGAATTGGTTTGTTTAGTGTTAAAAGCGAAATGTAAAATTGTTTGAAGACCATTTGAATGTGGTATTGTTGTTGATGTATGTTTGTGTGTGTGTGTCGTAGTTTTTAGTATGTTCTTGTTACAATTGGTTAGAACACAACCAAAATTATTCATTCAAATTTCAGCATTACTACGAGCAGGTTTAAAATCATTTTTATTATTTTATTATAGTTCAAAAGAGAGCGAGCATGTGGTGGTTGTTGGCTTGTTGGCTGGCAGTGCGTTTTGTTTTAAATTAAATACTTAAATTTTCTTATATGTTTTTTTATTTTTCGTTTAAATGGTCCGTTTTGTCTACGCGCTCGGTCGGGTTCGATTCAGTTACAGACACACAATCACTCACTCACCCAATACTGTTAACGATAACGAGCAAGTCGGGCCACTATTACGACTACTACAACGACAACGAACGTGTGCTGCGAGTATTTTCAGTTTCAATTTAGATACGAAAGCATTTGGGAGTTACTTTGAGATACGGCGGGTATTCAGTTTTTTTTTCTTTCATATTCTGAAGTAAAAAATTATTTTTTTAGAAAAATTTAAAAAAATAATAAACCGTTAAATTTGAAAAGAATTTTTGAAATTGTAAAAATATAAATAAAATTAGAAAACCATAAATAAAGTGGGCGTGAAATATGTATTTTCTAGACAAAAACTATTATTTTGCCGAAATTTCTACTAAAAGTCTAAATCTTATGCTGAAAAAACCGAGCGACCGGCACATGATTTTGAAATAAAAAAACAATCACAATCACAAACACACGTCAAAAAATACAAAAAAGAGAGTGAATATTAATAAAAAATAATAAGTGAGCAAAAATAAAAAGTGAATTTGTTTTTTTTTTTAATTTATAACAAAAAATAACAACAACTTTTCAAAAAAAGAGCAAAAAAACAAGATAAAAGAGTAGTTCCTAATAGACCTCAACATAATGGGTACTCTAGGCCTAACGGAGCTTTGGCACATACATTTGAATTTAGTGAGCGAATGTGTTTCTAACGGTGTGTTTGCCAAAAAAACCTAAACTAACAACAAAAACAACAGCTAATACTGCAACAACACAACGACAAACACAAAATTTAAAAAAACGCTAATTGCAGATAAAACCAAAAACAATTACAAGAAATACTCAGTGAAGAAAAGAAGAAGAGGAAGCAGCAAAAAAGTGATCTATTTAATTTATGCTGCTTGTTAAAAATTGTTGTTGACCAAGTAAAAACAACAAAAAAAAAACGTCATATCTTTCTCGTGAGTTTTCTAAAGCCGTGAGTGAGTGAATGAGTAAAGTGTGCAAAAGTGTTAGATATTCGCATGTGTTTGTGTGTTTGAATGTTTGTTGACCGTTGAGGTGAGATGTTAATGATGAGTACGCGAAATAAGCATAACAGCGGACAACATAAGTGATACAACTTAACGACAACAGAGCTTTGCAAAATATATTTTTTAGTGTGGCTGCTGCGCCAAGTACGTTTTTACGCGCCTTACGAAAACATAGATAAGCGGTACTCAAAAAATATATTATTTTACTCTATGTAAATAATTGTTGAGAAAAAAGAAAGAAAAAGAAGAAGAAAAAATAAAAAAGATAAAGAAATTGTCATAAAACTTTTTCCGGTTTTCCGCTAAAACGAAAATATATTTATTAATTAAAAAAAAAAATAATAAAATATATTTTTATATATAAAAAATCTAACGAATTCATGCTACGACTACTTAAAATTATTTAAACGAAACGAAATTTATAATTGAATTGAAATAAATCATAAAATTTTCTTTTAAATACAAAAAAATAATAAATAAAATCAAATTAAAAAATTGAAAAAAGTTATTTTTTATAAAAAAATATATCGATTGTTTCTTAAGCAAAAAAAGCTCTAAATAAAAGTGCTGAAGAGAAAAAGTTTTAAGTGTTTTTCGGTTAACATAAAAAAATAATTTACATAACTAAAAAATAAATTATTTCAATTGAAAGAAAACAACAATTTATAAAATTTCAATTTTTTTTAAAGGTAAGATTTTCTTCATCTGCAAATGTATTTTTTAGTATTAAATTTTAGTTCTAAATTATTTTCCAAGAAAAATTAAAGAAAAAATCAAATGAGGAATTTAATTGAAATAAATTTTTATTTCGTGTCTGTTACGACAACAATTTTGTATTGCGTAAGGATTTTTTATTATATAGTTTCAAGTGATTGTAGATTATTTACAAAAAATAATAATACAAAAATATTTAAAATTTATTTTAATTTTTTTTATTTCAAATGGTATGAACGTTTTCTTTCATAAAACTAAATCTAAAATACACTTGAGTTTTCTAAATTTTATTTTAATGTTGTCAATATTTAAAAATTTAACAATTTATGTTTAACCCTCTAAATGGCGGAAGAAAAAAATAGAATTTTTTTTTTCGTAAATTATTCAATGTGGTTTTTATATTGAATACAAGAAATCAATATCAAAACCGTTTTCTTTTTCTGCCGATTTTTTTAGATAGTTTTGTTGGAAATTCTCCTTTTTAATTTCAAATGTTTTATATTAATTAAAAAAAAAACTCACTAACATCTAGATTAGATTTTTTTCAATAATCACAATAAATAATTTATTTGATTTTCTTAAATTATAATTATTTTTTAATAAAATATTTAATTAAAATGTATAATTTTTATAAAATATTAAATTTTAAATAAAAAATTTATTAAGATAATAAATTTTTTATTTAAAATAATTTAAAATAATAATTTTTTATTCGATTTTCTTAAACAAATGGAAATAATTATAAAACATATATAAAAATTATTTTTCTAGAAAGTGTTTATATTGATTTTAAAAATCCGGAAGTTTAAATAAAATTTTAAGTTTGTTAGTAAAAAAATTCTTCTTAAAAAATACTTTAGTTTTAATTAAAAAAAGTATTTTTTAATTATTTTAATTTTTATTTATTTTCTTCAAAAACATTCACTATTAAATTTTAAATGAATTTAAATATGAACTTCTTAAAAAAATTAATAAAACTTTTATAAAAAGTTTTCAGTAAAGTAAAAAACAAATGACATTATAGTTATTTCCTGAATGTTGTTTATATATATATATATATATATATATATATATATATATATATATATATATATATATATATATATATATATATATATATATATATATATATATATATATATATATATATATATATATATATATATATATATATATATATATATATATATATATATATATATATATATATATATATATATATATATATATAATTTTATTAATTTCTTAAAAAAATTAAGAAAATTTCATTTATAAACTTTTAAAACTTTTCTTCAAAAAAAATTGATTTTTATTTTCTAATATTTTATAAAATTTTTCAATTTAAAATTTTTTTAATGGAAAATAATTTTCAAAAAAAAAAAAATGAATAAGTTGTTTACACAAAACTCATTTGTTAATTTTGTTTATATTTCAATATTTTTTAAATAAATATACTAAAAAGTATATTTTTGAATTATGAAAATAATTAATTTTAATTTGTCAATTTCCAAATATTTTCCCTTTCACCATATCTTTGAATATTTTTTCTTTTCATAGAATGACTAATAACAAACATTATTTTCACAAATTTTTCTTTAAATTAGAATATATTTATTAGATTTTTCTTTTACTAAATATTAAAGTTTTCAAATTTTAGTTAAAAAATATTTCTAGAAAATTTTCTCAATCTTTTTAAATAATTTTTTTTTAAATTAAGAAATGATTAATTAAAAATATTTCATTAAAAGAATTTTAGAAATTTGTCCACGTCTAGAAAAAAAATCTAAGAGAAATTGTTAATTTTAAATTAATTTGCAAATAAATGAAATATTTATAAATTGTTTTTTACAAATTTCATTATTTTTATTGAAATCTTTCGGTCTAAAATATTTCAAAATATTTAATCGATTTTTTTTTTTCAAAATTCTTAATATTTTTCAAAATTTAATTTTATATAAAATTTAATGTTTTTCGTTATTTAATGTTTTCCCAAATGATTTTCTTCTATTTCTCAATTTAAACTTAATTGTTCTCAAATAGTTTTCAAATCGTTTTATTTTCAAATTTTAGTACCAGAACGCACTCATAAAATTTTGCATTCTAAATGGGTTAAACTAAAAATATAATTTGGAAAATATTAAAGCTTTTTAATTTTTGTTTTTTTAAGGTAATAAAAATTCAAAAGTATAAAACAAAAAATCAGAACATTTAAATAGTCTTTAGAACTTATTTAAATATTTGTTGTTTGCCCTACATTAAAAATGTATGTTTGAAACGTTTAACTATTTCGTATTTCCTATAGCTGATTTTTTTTATTAGATAAGAAAGTGAATAGTGAAAAAAATCACATCATTATTTGAATTTTATTTCATTCATTCGTTCATTGGATTTCACAAAAAAAACACTTAATATTATAAAATTCTACACATAAATTTAAATAAGAAACGTAATCATCTTTCAAGATGTCACTTTAAGGTTCAATAACATCGATGGGTGGTAAAAATTATATAAAAAATATAACAGAATCAAAAGAACCAAAAACTCCCCTTTTTCACATTTATTAGATCGAAATTCATAGTTATATTTTTCCATTTTAAATAATTTCTTATTTATTCTGCAAAAGTGTTAAATATTCTGATTTATATTAGTAACACCAATACATGTACACGGAGAAAAAATTGTTACAGTTGAAGAATATCGTTAATAACATATTTGTTTTTTATTTTAAAAGTAAAATTTTTGTTTCGAAAATTTCGTTAAATCAAGTAATTTTTTAATCAAGATAGGAAGATATTATATGCTTTATTAACTAGTTTTAAATTTTATTTATTTATTTATTTATTTATTTATTTATTTATTTATTAAAGTGTTACAAAAAATTTCCTTTATATTATTTTCGCATAATTTTTCTCTTTCTGTTTTTTTTTTTAATTCGTTCTATCGAGTACTAAATTATTTGATATGTTTTCGTAACACAAAGTACTCAATGAAAAAGGTATGGCCGTTTATTGTATCGCTAAAGTATGTACTCAAATTGAAAACTTTCAAAATATATATTTTTTTTTATTTCTCAAAAATATAATATAAACTTCTTTTGAAAAAAAAAACTGATACAAAAATTCAAATATATTCGAAAAGTTTTGCATACGTTTATTTATAAGATATATAATTCTCACTATTGAAAAAATCAAATTTTTTATGTATAATTGGAAACAAATTTTTGTTTTGTTTAAAACTTAGATATAGTTTCAAGAACCCTTAATATATTTGAGTTTGACACTAACAAAAAAGGAATTAGAATATTCCAAAAATTACACTAGTGCGACTTTCAACGAAAATTGCGACCATTTTAATTGCACGCAATATTTTGTACACCTTTTCAAACAGCTTCACTTCTCACCTTTTTTATAAATTACATTCTTTTGTATAAAATTAAACAAATTGATGTTGCTTTAGAATGTATGATTATAAATAATTAAAAAATAAAAATGCTATAAAAAATGATAAAATGATAAAAAGATTGATTTTTTTTTTTTGTTTTAAAGATCGATTAATTTAAGAAACTGAAATTCTAAATAATTTATTTTCTTCCAAGCATAAAATTCAAATAAAATAGGAAAATATAATCTTTATTTTTATTTTGTCATTATTTATTGTATCATAATAAAATCACTTTGACTGCTTTCTCAATTTCTACTGAAATTTTATTTAATTAATAAATTAAAAAAAAAATAAACATATGTAAAGTCTAATTATTCATTTATTAGAAAGTCATTTTGACTCCTTTTTAGCTATATAGTTATAGATAGAATTAATTTTATTTAAATAAAAAACTTAAACATGAAAGACAGAATGAAATATTTGCCATTAGTTATCGTTATTATTTTATAAAACAGCCATTTTGACTGCGTTTTTCTAGTCTTTCGCTTTATAGGAATTTGATAAAAGAAAAACACCTTAACTATTTCTTTGAGTGCATAATTAATATGTTGTTGAACTCAACAACAAAAAAACATACAAATACAAAATTGTAGCAAAAAAAAATAATAATAAATAATAATGAATAATAAATGCTAATACTAAAACAAATAAAAAAATCAAACGCACAACAGCTACGCAAATGTTTAAACTTGTAGATAATAAAAAAAATATAAAACACACACACACTTACACACAGATACAGTGATGATTAGAAAAATTTGCAAACTTTTGAAAAAAATATGAGCAAAAAAAAAAAAAAAACAAAACAAAATAGGTAAAATTACACATAATAAGATCTACATACATATATTAATAACAGTAATTGTGTGTGTGTTTCTTTCTTTTTGTGGGGGAGGCAGAGGAGGAGGAGGATGATAAGGAGTAAAAACTATATAAAATAATATTTTAGTTTAACCGACTATTAGGGCACAAGAAATTTAGAAAAAAAACAAAACAATGAAAACAGGAAAGAAGAAAAATATTATTCACTTTTATTTTCATTAATAAGTATTTGTTTAGTAATGGTTTGTTAACTTCACGTATGACATAAAAACATTTTTATATTATAGAAATATTCATGTTTAGATGTATGTTAGAGGTACGTGCAGTGGAGTATAGGCGTTTTACACTTTTTTCTATTTGCATGTAAAGAAAAGTAGATAACAAATATCTGCTTCTTCCTTTATATTGTTTATTAGTTTAGTTATTTGTTGTTATTCTTTTCTTCTTCTTCTTCTATCCATATATAATTTAGTAGTGATTTGTGTTGTTGTTGCTGTTGTTGTGTTCTATTTTGTTAAAGGTTTCTTCTCCTTCTTGATCTTTTTTTATTATTATTATTTTTTTTTTTTTTTTGCAAATACGACAAAACTGGCAAAATAAAAAAAACAACAAAATAACAATAATGGATTTCAGTCAGTCGGTTACTGTGCATAAATATTTCTCTGTTTTTGTTCTTTTTTTCTAGTTTTTCTATTAACTTCATTACGTTTGTTTGTATGTAATAATTGTATGTGTATTGTAAATTAATATTTCTCTCTATTATGATTTTTTGTTTTGTCTCTTTATTAAATATTTACATTTTGTTGTATAGAAAGCGAAAGTGTTATTTTTACAGTTTTTTTTTTCTATTTTTAAATTCAAATACAAGGTACACATTTTTTTGAAAAAAGGCAAACACGCACAAAAAATAACAACAACAAAAAACAATATTAAATTGTGGATAAATCAGGTCTATTAAATGTTGAACTTAATTTATAGCCCAGGCGGTCATTTAAAGTTTTTATATAGAATTTGTTGTTTTGTTGTATTTAATCCATTACTATTAAATGTTAGTGCAGACAACACGTGCATGCGAAAAAAAACGCTCTAAATAAAAACAATTTTCTAGTTTAATGGTGTTTGGAAGTAAAAACTTAAAACAATTTTATACAGAAACTAGATTTTTATATTTAGCTTCTTAAACACTTTTCTTTAAACTAGTGAATAAATTAAGTAAAATAAACGAAAATGCCAGTTAAAATGTTTCACGTTAATAAATTAAATTTTAAAGGAGAGCAAAACTTTGCAACTATCGGAAATGACAGGAAAACAAAATAGTAATGCCAAATAGTATGAAATAAAAAATCGCTAGAAAAACAATTTGAAGAAGTTTTTCATTTTAATTACAAGAAATAAAAGTTCATAACTCTAAAAACAAATGCAAAACGTGATGACTCTAAAACCGAATCAACTCAGCCTATGAGTTTTCCGTTTTATATTTATTCCAAAGATTAATATATTTGCCATAACTGTTTATTATGACTTTAGATCAACTGAACTTTCTAATTTTGAAAATTTACACATTATAATAACCAATTTCGTTAACCATAACCATTTTCGTTAAATGGTTTAAAAATCTTAGCGCACTACCCTTTATGAATAACTATTCATGGATGAGTGTGTAATATAATAAATTGATGAAAAATCGCAAAAAATTCGGAAAATCTTAACGCCATAGTTTGATTCATAATTTATATTATTTGTTATTACTCAAACCCCAATTTACTGGGTTTTCAAAAATTACGTTATCTTCATGAAGAAGTTTATAGACCATCTTGCAATGCTGTTATTTTTAAAACTTCCATAAATTTAATAAATTCATTTCCTTAAAATTAATAGAAAAATAAAAGTCCATTATGTATCTATTTTAAAAATCGTATCTAATATTGACTATTTTTAAATTTTAGAATTAAAAATACAATTTCGAAATTTTAATTCAATTAAATTTTCATAAACAAATCTAAAAATAAAATCGAAAATTTTTAATTTGTATTTAAATGTTTAATTATTTTGAGATATTTTCTTGTATATAAATTTCCTTACAACCCACACATTTAAAGGGTTAATAAATTTAGAAAACAAACAGTTCTTATCATTATCAAAGAAATCATAAGAATCATTGCTGTTTTCTCTAAAAACAACAAAAATCAAATAGAAATAAGAACATTAGATAAAAATTTTCTTTTGAAATGAAGAAAAAAAGAAAATTCATTCAGAAACAAAAAATTTTCAACGAAAAAGTTCAAAATTTTCGTTTCATAGAAAATTATGTGAAACACAAAAGTATTTTAGGCAAAAAAAAGAAAAGACAAATAAAATTTCTAATAAAATATAAATAAATAAAAAAAATATTTTTATTTAAAAAACGTGTTAAATAATAAATTTGGATTAGGTTTTAAGAGATTTACGAAATTTCCCACAAAACATACACTACATAATATTTTATTTGATATTAAAGAAAATAATAGAATTTAGTGAAAACTATACATATTTACACATACGTATTCTTAAAAAAAATTGAAATGAAAAGAGAATTTAAATTAAAAATATACTAAAAGAAGAAATGTCGCCAACATTAAGATCACACTTGCCAAAAAATCAACAAAAACTTAAATACTAAAACAACAACAAAAAATAAATGTTCTAAAATAAAACGATCTTTTTTTTTTGTGTGATTTGAAAATTTTAGTGAAAAAAATCTAAAAATCGAACGCACAACGAACTTTATTTATGTAAAATGCAAAACATAAAAAATACAATAGAGAAATAGTGAAAAGGCAATTAAAAGCTTTTTTCTCGCTCTCACTCTCTCCCTCTCTCGCATTAGATCTGGAAGATAAATTAATATTCGATTTAAATGAAAATTTTTTACGCAAACATTTATGAAGCACTTGCGTTAAAATTTTGTTCCCGATTTTCTCGTTTTAGAGTCTAAAATTTAGACAAAGTGCTTTTTTGCGCAATGTCTATATGAAGAAAATTAAAAGTTGACATTACTGTTGGGGAGAGAGTAGATAAAAAAGATGAGAGTATGAATAAAGAGCAATAGTAAAAAATGTTGAGGAAATATGTTTTGAAATTTAATTTCCACTTTAAAAATTATTTAAAAATGATTTCAAACAAATTTTATTGAAAATTCTTTAAATTTTAGAAAAAAAGATTTTCCTTGTCAGGAATAATTTTGAATGTCATATATTCTATAAAAGTAATGTTTTAATAGTTTTCTAATTAAAAAATTAAAATTCGGCTCACCCGAATGCTCCAGTCAAATATGTTTCGATATTCTTCAAATTCCGAGTCGAAGATGTTATTTTATTGAAATTTCGGATGAAATTATTCCACTCTAAAAAGTTTTTAGCCCCACTATTCCATATTTAAAGATTGGAGAATATAACTCTAAAATTTAGAGTTTTATTCTTGTACTAAATTAAGTATATATTACACAATGACACTCTATTAGTCCGATTTAGATGAATTTTGTGATGATGATGTACCACGGTTAATTCTGTCGCAAATATTAGTCTATAACGAACTAGAGTTCTTAATAATGAAACTCCTACAAAGAATAATATACAATCTGACCCTATTTCATTGAATTCTTAGATGATTCCCTCCGAAGTTACACATGGAGGTATATACCTTCTTTACATAAATTATTTTCCGATAAAAATTTCCCCGTAATAAGGAAATTAATTTCCTGGGATCGTTTTCCAATGGAGAAACCCTAGTAAGCGTGTAAATTCTAAGCTTTATTCAAAATCATATCAGTGATGATCACGAGACTTTCAGTTGCTTAAAATGACGACTTGGAATTAATGACTTGTTTCTCACTGTGTGGAACAACATAAGCGTTTTCCACTGAACAAGCTTGGAAAGCATCATTAAGACTGCGTATTGTAAATGCGTTTTATCATCATCCGATTATGAGGCTTTTTAAAAGTTTTAAAGTGGTTAATTTCGGGAAATTTGTCAAACATTGATTCAAAGAAATGTCACATGTATATGGTCAGAAAATTTTGATTAAAACTACGGCTCATAAATTAATGTCATATATTTTGGTTGTGAATAACATTTTTAAATATTGAAAATTTTCCTTGACTTTTTCTAAAAAGTACAAAATTATGTTAATTGAATTTTGTTTCATTTAATAATAAGGTGAATCGCTTTGCTTTTAATTTTTGACATCAGAAAGGAAATTTTAATATTTCCCCCCTAAAAAAATTGATTGATCATTATGTTTTTTAATTTTTATGTTCATTCAATAATGTTTTAAAACTTAAAAAGAAACATAATAACAATTTAAAATAATTTTATATAAAAATCGGTGACAATTCAAAGAAAACTATTGTATAATTAAGCTTTACAAGCCTTAATTAAATACAATATTTTTGATTGATAGTGAACATTTACAGAATAAATCGATTTTTAATTAACATATTAATTGGATTATAAAGTAGCCGACACCCTATTAAAAGTGACATTTCAATTCTGTTCAAGATTTATTATCTAAAAAAATATTTGTTTAATAATAAAAATCAATTATCTTAACACAAAAACATAAATAATGTTCAAAAATATTAAATGAATTAGTTATTGTTACTTAAAAATATTTTGACTTCATTTTGTTCTTTGAATGTTGGCATCATTGGAATGTTTGTGAAGTTTTTCATAAACAATATTGCCACATTTCAAAATATAATCATTTACTTGAATTCCTTTGAATTTATTTACTTTTTTGTTTATATTTATTTTTTATTTATGTAAAATAATTAATTTCTTTAATTCTTTTACTTTGAATCTTATTAATTTATGTGAATTCATAAATTTTAATATTTTTTAATTAAACAAACAAAAGTTTTATATTTTCTGCTCAAATATCGAAGTATATTTTATTTAAAATTTATGATTTTATACAAAAATAGGTTAATTGGACGGTATTTCTTTAATAGATGAAAAACAGTTCTGGTTGTTTAATCCTTAATTGGTCAAGAGAATGTTTGTAATACATTGAATACTTCTTTATAAATCTTTTTAAAAAATTAAAACAATTTTAAAAACAACAATTAAGTTTTCTTTTATAAATTAAATCAAAAGTAATAAATTAATTAACTAAAGAATTTAAATAAGGATTTTTTAGAATAAAATAATCTGAATTGGCAATTTTTATAAAAGTAATCAGTAGATTTCAACTCTTGAGTTAAATGAAGCATCTTTAAGATCTGCTCACTGCCTATAACACTTAATGGTTAAATTTTCGAAAATAAAAAATTGGGTCAAAGGTATGTCAAATTTAAAGGGAATAAATTTGACGTTAGGGTATGACTCGCAATAATGTCATACATTATTGTTATGGAAATAATACTAAAATCTTTATTTTCGGATAAAATAAAATATTAAATAACAATTTTTCAAATTTTATTTAAAGTTCCCTATTTTTAACCAAAAAACAAAATTTTTTCCCACCACAAATAAACTAGTGCTTATTTCCTTTAAATTTTTGTGTTACAGTGGATGTCTAAAAGGACGAACACTCTTTATTACGAATTTTCAATAAATTGATTAATAAAAATTTTGCAATGACTACTCTTTAGTAGCAATAGTGGGACATTTTTTATTTACGTATGAGTGAAGTTTTCATTATGTTATTACATCATTCTATTAGAGAAATTATTGTGAAGTTTTTTTCTGTTTTAACTGTCAAAATGCTGCATGTAAAACAATGTAAAAAAAGGAATTTCTTTACAAGAAAAATTAAAAATTTTAGCGGAGCATGAAAATAAAACATCATTATTTGATTTGATTGATAATTTCAAATAAATATGGATTTTCCAAATCTAATGTATACTTATATTTGAACTAAAACATAAAACTACGAATTTTCCGGTAGTACGAAAAGGCCTGATAATACATAATTCGTACTATCGGATGTCCACTGTAATTGCTTTGTTTACATTTTTTGTTTATTTATTTTTATTTTAGTTTTCACATTTATTTGTTGACATTATATTAGGATTTTTGATGTAATTTTTGTTGTTATTGTTAATAGTCAACAACAACAACAAGTACTTGCCAGGTTAATACAAAAGAAGAAAAAAAACTATCATTGTAAAAAAAAAGAGACATGAATGACAGTCGGTGATCATGAAATGTGTGATCATCAATGAATGTCATTTTACCTTTTTCTAAACAATTCATTCATTTAACTATAAAGCAAATACAAACAAAACAACGTTTTGCAAGTGATGAACTAAATATTTATTACATATAAAACAATTACTTCCGGTTGCTTTAATATACAAAAAAGAAGAACAGAAGAACAGCAAGAAAAACACTCATAAACTATAATAAAATTGAGAACATACAGAATTCTTAGTAAATATGATTATATTACAGTAAATATAGTGATGTCTATATTTCTGGCTGTCTGTCCGTACGTATGTCGAATTGTCTAGGTTTTGCCTGCCTGCGTGCTTAAATTTTAATGAAATTTAATTCATTTATAATTTTTCTAAATTTTTGCTATTGTTTTCTTTAATGTTTTTTCTTCTTCTCTTCTTCTTTTTTTTTTTTTTGGTTAAAAGATCATTTATTTATTCATTACAATACATGATTTGTTATTTATTTGGTTTTTATTGTATCCAAGAAGTTATAGCAGCAAAATTGCAAAAAAAAAACCTCGTTACAAATAATTTGTGGTTTTTCCAATATAATAGTGAGTTTTGCTTTATTGTATGTTGGAAAAAACCAGCCACTGTATTGAAATATCGATTGGAAGTAGAGTAAAATGAAGCAGACTTTAATACAAATAAAAAATATACAAATTTAAACAAACAAACAAACAAACAAACAAACAAACAAACAAAAATTCGCAATTTTTGTATAAAAACCCAAAATTTAGGCTGAGATTTTAATTTCTTTAACAATAATTGACATCACTGTTGAATATTTTCCATGTAATTAGTTGAAAATTATATAATTTTACCATATTATTTAATAATAACATTTTTATAAATAAAAAAACTATATTTATATCCCACTTTCATATTAAATTTTCTGCCAAACATTAATTTCTTTTAAAAATTCCACCATGAACAGTATTTTTATTTCATCTTTGCATTTTGTGCACTCCACGATTATTATGTCCTCTACCGCCACAAGTGGTAAAGATTAATCATGTATATATACTCTTGTATATATACTCTTGAATCAAAATAAAATCTGAGGCCATCTGTTCTGTTCGCCTGTCTGTTGTTGGTATTCTGAAATCCACAGTATTTGACAGATCACAGCATTTGACAGATGTTGACAAAATTTTTGTTATTGTCCTGTAAAGTTACCTATTTGAAACCATTAAAATCGGTTTAGTAGATTAAAAGATATAGACGTATATTTGAGGCAGCCTACAAAAACACACTGGTGTTTTTTGAAATATTTTGCGAGAAGAGTTTTCAACATCTGAGTGCTATCGTTTCCCACTAATAAAATTTCTTATTAAAATCACTGATGGAAAGTTTAAATAAAAGAACCTTTCAGTTTCACAAAGTTTTAGTAAAAATAATAATTTTATTGACATTTTGAATTTGTTTTAAATTTATTTTCAGCAATTCTTTAGTTTGTTCCAAACATTGGAAATTATTTTGATAACAGTGGATTCCCTAAAAGGGAAATTAAAGGTAAAATATGGGCAACTAATTTCGTCAGAAGAAACATAAACAAATTAAGTACAAAATTTCAAAAACTACATTAATTATTCAAATGTTTACATTTAATTTACTTAATTAGTGTTGCGTTTTAGTTACTTAACAAATTCCCTTCGATAAAGATGAACATATTTTAAAAGCTTTAAATGCTTTTTATGGGAATTGACCAATTAGACTATTTCTGATAGTCCAGTTTATTTTTGTAATTCTAAAAAAGGATGCCAGATCATTAACCTGTTTTACTTCTTATAAAAGCAAACATTTACAAACATTTTAAGAGCTAAGAAATAAGGGAAACAATTTATCTTTTCCTAAATTTTTAGGTTTCTAAACGTTTTAAAAGCTCTATAAGGAAATTAACCAATTAAACTATTTTTGATAGTCCAGTTTATTTTTTTAATTCTAATGGAGGATGCCAGATTATTAACCTGTTTTACTTCTTATAAAAACAAACATCTACATTTTAAAAGCTAAGAAATAAGGGAAACAATTTATCTTTTCCTAAATTTCTAGGTTATGTCCACTTATTAACACTTTCACTTGTTCTTACGAAACAAAAACAAATTTCTAAACGTTTTAAAAGCTCTTTAAGGAAATTAATCAAATAAACTATTTTTGATAGTCCAGTTTATTTTTTAATTCTAATGGAGGATGAAAGATCATTAATCTGTCAAACATCAACATGTATTGCAAAAGCTAAGAAATAAGGGAAACAGTTTATTTTTCCCCCTAAATTTTTCGGTTATGTCCAGTTATTGACACTTTCACTTGTTCTTCATTCGAAACGAAAACAAAATTCTATGGGATTTAAATTATGTAAAATAAATGTTGATAGGAAATTAAAATTAAAAATTATGGAAAATTACATTTTATAAATATTAATAAATTAAATAATTTAAAAGCTTAAAATATATATAATTTTTACCATCAAGATCGATGGATCAGTTTATTTACATTTGTAATCAAATGAAAATTAAAGCTTCACTGAAATCACAACTTAAATCACATGCTTTTACATATGAAAACCCTGGACTTAAGTTATAAATTTGAATAAAGTGTTTGAAAAAATACTTAATTTAAATAATTTAATCATTGTCTCTAATTTAATATAGTCACTCTCGATTGCAATAGGAATTAGTGATAAATAAATTCATTAATTATAAGTTTAAATCTTAACAAAAAACTGGTTTTTATTTCTTTTCACATGTTTTCTAAATGTCAACTTTGACACATATCGTATCGTATCATTTCGTATAATACTTTATGGTCAACACGAAAAAGAAAAACGATAAGCCATGCTAATGTTTAAATTATATAGTAACTAATGATATGATTTACGAATTTTTTATGTTGTACTAAAAATCTCTAAAATATTTTTTTTAATAATTTAATATGTTTTTTTTTTTTTTTTTTTTTTGCAATTATAAGAATTTTATGTAAAATCATTAGCATTTTTGGTTACGAAATAAATAATAAATTTTTCTAAACGTTTACAAGATCTTTATCACTTGTAAGTTCAATACGGAATTTTATAAAGATCTCAGATTAAAATTCACAAATAACACAAATTATAATGCGGACAAAAATTATCAGATATCTGATATTTGAAGTAATACCAGTTTCGGATATTAACATGTATTTCCAGCTTAAGGCATTTTTTAATATGCTTCATAAAATGTGGCATTAACCATATATAAAGTAAGGAAAGGGTCGAGTTTTTATAATATTATAGTATTTATAAATATATATATATATATATATATATATATATATATATATATATATATATATATATATATATATATATATATATATATATATATATATATATATATATATATATATATATATATATATATATATATATATACATATCGTATCGTATCATTTCGTATAATACTTTATGGTCAACACGAAAAAGAAAAACGATAAGCCATGCTAATGTTTAAATTATTCAGTATATAATTTAAACATTATATATATATATATATATATATATATATATATATATATATATATATATATATATATATATATATATATATATATATATATATATATATATATATATATTTCAAAGTGAAAGTAAAATGAGAAATATTTTGAAATATTCATAAGAAGAGATTTTTATTCAATAACAAAATATTGCAAACAAACAATTTTTTTATTGAACTAACAATATTTTTTTACTTGAATAAAATGAAGTGGTGATAACAATATGTTTAGTGACGATAACAATTACTATTGTCATTAATATTGCGGTATGTTGCCGCAAACATAATTTTTTCTACGTGAAGTTCGAATTTGTTTTAAAAAATTCATTATTTTATAACTCTGTACGAGAGCTTATTAGCCAACATTGTTGTTACAAAAAAAAAAAAAACGAAGAAGAAGTAAAAAACCAAATCACATTAATTCTCTGTCAGACTTTTTAAGTTTGTTTGTGTTTTTGTATTTTTTTTTTATTTTGTTTGTTTTTGTTTTATACTCATTAGAGACTACAAGTACCCAGCAACAACAACAATAACAAAAATAATACGTTAATATTTTCCCATTTTTTCCCCCATAAACATTATTATATTTTTTATTTTTCAAGTAGTTGTAAACATTTTACAACTCATTTTCGAACAAGACTTTTATTGATGATCAAGTTAAATAAATGAAACCAAAAAAAAAATAATAATAAAATGAAATTGAAAAGCAACAACACAAACCTACCGCAATGTTAATTTGAGTACACGAGTTACCAGTTTTTCTCCAAAAAATACATAAGAAAACAACAAAAACTAAATAATGAAGAGAAAAAATAATATAAATTTAGTATCGATATTATTAACATTGACTTTGATAACCGTTAATTATCAAATTAGCTCATGTTTAATGAATAACGACAACGACGGCTACGGCAATTCGAACAATCAATCGAACTCTACAAACGCACTAACGATAGAAAGTCAGACAGATGGAGAGAAAAATTGAAGCAAACGATCGGTAGGATTGGAAGGTAACAATAATTTTGCTTAACCTAATTATAGGGAGTTTTTAGTATGAAATTACACTGGAGCGGTTAAAGTTAAGAGGTACTTGTAACATTTTATGCAAAATCTTTTAAAGAAAGACAGAAAATTATATTTGTTTTACTGAAATTTAAATAAATTTATTCCAAAAATTATTAAATGCGAAAGAAGGTCGAGATTTGTGTGTATTTTATTGCTTTTTTACTAAAAATTCATAAATATTTGTGTACAGATACTTGAAGATAACTATAAATCGACTGATAACCTATAATAATTAAAGTGCTTCAAGAGACAAACTAATAGAGTAATAAACACGTTTTTTTTTAATAAAGAGAGAAAATAGAGCGAGAAAACACAAAGGATTTTTATAAGAATTTTATTAAGGATATTTTGCTCATATTGCCAAATCTCAAAGTCTTCAACTTTATATTTCTATAAGCGAAACATAAAATTTAACTATTATTACGCTTTTTAAGTTCTTAAATATTTTAGACAAATCCAAGTTTTCAACAGTACAAGAGAATTGAATAATGTTTGGAGAGTGTTAACCGATATTTCAAAAATTATTAACTGATAAAGAATTCAAATTATTTCGATTGGACTTTCTTTCCTTGTATAAACTTGTTCCATAGAAAATTTTGCTAATATATGCAATAGTTAGATCTCTTGTAATCAGTAGGAATTATAGCTGAATTTCTGGAGTTCTTTAAGATCTATTTTTATCAATGGAAAATAGGATCCCAATTAAAGGAAAAAGCATGCTTGAAATCTTATCTGATAGGTGATTTTAAGGTCTTAACTGTTGAAGCAGTTATATAATTATTAAACATTAAACTTGTCTGTTTAATATGTTTAATATTTAATAATAATTAAATGCATAGAATTATAATCGGTAGAATTGAATTACAGGCGAGATTGCTGTAATCCGTTGACAACACTGAATATTTACCAATTTATCATATCTATATTTTTTCGATGTTACAAATTTTTTATTTTATCCTTCCCTCAATCGAATATTTCTCTCCAACAATAGATTAGAGAATTATTCACAAAACGATGTTAATTTTATGAAACCCAGTAAGCTTTCATCCGTGTCGCTGAGCACTTAAAAAATATAGGAAAAAATCCCATCCTCCTCCTAGTAGTAATCCAGTGACAATTTTCAGTGTTTCAAGTAAAAATAAAATAGAATAAAATAACATAAATCCATAATTTCCGAAAGGCTAATCCAATTTCAATAAAATTCAATTTTTAAATTTAATGAAGATATTTTTTGTGTGATTTAATGAAGATATTTTTAAAATTGTTTCTTAATATAATTTTTTCATTAAATATTTTTATAATCCTTAAAGTGTCCCCCGTTAGTTTCATCTGTTTCAGTCCAAACTCAAAACTAAACTTTACTTTGTGAAATTTTATTGAAATCGGCAGTTTTCATTGAAGACTTGAAGACTAATGACACAAAGTGTTTTTTCTTTTGGAAGCAACTGAATTCTTCGCGCAATAAAATCCCTAATTAACTCCCCCCAAGAGCTTTGTATTAAGATTCTGAAATATTTTAAAAATTTTTTTTTATTTGTATAAATAAATATTGAATGGAATTATAACAAGTGTTTTTGTTTTTTCTTTAATATTTTTATATAAATTTTTAAATTTATTTGGATTTGAAAACCTGTTCAACCTTATTTTTTACTTTTTTTTTTTGTTTAAAGTTTTTTATACATCAAAAAAAAAATCATTTTGAGTTCGAGGAAAAAAGTTATTTTTTTACAAATAAAATGTAAATTTAAATTGAAAAGGTTTTTTATTTCTAACAAAAGTTATTTGTTGTTAGTTTTTTTTTAATAATTTAGCACGCTTAAATCTAAAATTAACAACCAATGTTTATAGGTATGTCTGTATGGGTATGTACAAACATAAGTTTGTTTGTATATAATGATGAAATAAAAGTGGTACATTTTTTCTCATTTGGTGTTTTTTTTTGAAGTATAATTCCCAGCAGAGTTCTAAAAGTATTAAAACTTTAATTTGCAATTGTTACGTACGATTTCTTTAAATGTTTTAAGTTTCTTATAATTCTGGTCTTTTAGTTTAAACTTAATAATTTATTATAAATAGAAAAAAAAGCCAAAACCTGAAATTTTAAAAACAATCGTTTGGAGAAAAAAAACTATGACGAATTATTTAAACAATATATATTTTTTGTTGTATTTTGGAGTTTTAAGTCATTGTGGTGGCAACAGTTGGTGTATGTTACTAAAGGTTAAAAACAAAATCCATATAGCTGACGTATAAAGCTTAAAAATCTATAGGCCTATTAACCAAATTATCATACAACATTTACGTTTACTTTATAATAGTCAATGAGTAAGCGTGTGTGTGTGCATGAGTGTGCGTATAAGTGTTTGGATTGCGTTTCAAATACCAGTTCAATATATCTTTAGTGGATTTTTATTCATTGATCATGTTGCTTTTAATTTAACTTGGTCTAAGTATTTGGTTTCAAGAGAATTTATTTTATATCAAAAAATAAATATTTTATTTTTTTTTAGTAAATTTGTTGCTATTAAATTTTATTTATTTTTTTCCCAAATATTTTTTTCGTAAATTAAAACCACCTGACTTGACTTATATATTTCATATATATATCACGTTTTTTCTCTCAGTTAGTCTTTATATTTATTTAATACCGGCTGTGAGTTTCTGTGTGTTTGTATAAATTTGTTTCTCTTCTCAGTTGTTTTCGTTACTTTTTTCAATTTGAATTTATTTAAACCATTTGAATTTGCATTTGAAAATAATCAATTATATTGAATTTCTCTCTTATTTGATTTTATTTTTATTTCTTATGCTTTTTTTCCTTTGACAACATGTTTTATTATCTGTATTTTTCGGTTTTTGTTTTATTTAAATTTCAATTTTATTAATTTGTTTATTTAAAGTTTTTTTAATACATTTTTTTCTGGCCAGATTTGTTTTCAAAACATCTTATTAAATATAATAAGCTATTTTATGGGTTTTTTTCTATTAACAATCTAGATTTAAGGCCCCCACACAAAGCGGCATTTTGCTAAATGAACTGAATTTATTAAAAATTTATGCTGCTAAATTGTTGGAAAAGAATTTATAATGATCGAAGATAAAAAATACTAAATGTTGTAATTAATATTGTTATTAATATAAAAGATTAAAATATATTATTAACAGTCAACAATATGACATTCAAATATGTCATCTAATTAATGGAGGGCTTTTTCACTTAAAAGAAAATATATATAATGTAAAAAGAAGATAAATCTAAAGCCTACAAATTTATTAGGTTATATAAAAAGTATATGTGGGTTTTAATTGTTTGATGCCTTTGTGGTCATATATCAGGGTAAGCTAACTGAAGCTGTCAAAAGAAAAACATTTGAAAGTGAAATTTTAGACTGTTTAGGATGAAAGTGAAAGTAGAATTCATGATCAGTATAGACAATTTGGATATCACATCAAAATTACACTATAGCGGACAACATTAATGTTTCCTGTAAAACAGTTTAGAAACGGTTAACCGAAATGTGGGTACAATTCTTAAAATTAAGAATCTTTTTTCATAGATATAAAATTAATATTAGTTGAAAAGTACCAAATATGGAAACGTTTTCTACCCCCAGAACATTTAAATTTCTAAAAGTACCAAACTACAATTTTATTCTTTAAAAAGAAATTACCAGACACATATCAGCTTATCCCCTTTTATGCCCTTATATACAGATAAAACTCTCATACAAAATATCATAACTCAAAAAATTGTATATCCTTCAGCACTATAGGCGATTGAGCTGATGTTTATAACATACTTAGAATTATTACTGAAATTGGAAATGTTCCAAAAATTGCAGGTACCTCCCGGAATAAGGTTTTATGCTCATAAAAGTCCTATATATAAAATGATTTTAACGAACTTGACAGAAATAAGTCATATGATATTCTAATTTGATGTGTCTAATCATGCAAAGTTCGGTCTAATGCTTCTCATATATCCCATTCAAGGCCCTTTTTAAATATCACTTTCGAGGGTATCAATCTCACATATAGTTGCATAAATCTCACATAAATGATAGTAAACTTACGAATAAATCAGAAAATAAAATCATGCGTGGGTTGTTCATTATTTTATTTATATTATTTTCATTAATAGTCAACATTGTGATGTAGAGTATTACATAGTCGGGCTTGATCCGCTATAATATTCTTACTTCTTTCGTTTTTAATTTAATTTAACTTTTGAGGTGTTCAAATTTTAGAATAAAAATATCCACATACTTTTGACATGATCAAAATTTTTTAAAATTTTAAATCCTTTAAAAAAAAAACATTATTTGAATTTTTAAATTTTGTATTGTAAATATTCCCCTTTTTAATTATATTCCTACAAAAAATTATTAATAATTTGTTTAATTTAAATATATTCAAATGAAAAAAATTCAAATGAATTTTATAACGCCATTTTATTTGAATATTAAATCAAGGCAGATTTTTTATTTATTTTAGTGTTAATTTTAAACTTTTAATTAAAATATCTTACAAAATATTTGGCATGAAACAGTAAATCTTTTACTTTAATTTAATATGAATATTTTAGAATAACTTTTTTTTATAAAAATTTACATAAATTTCTACACAAATTTTAATTAAAAATCAAATAAAATGATTCATAAATTTCATAATTGTTTTTGTTTTTAATTCAAGCAAAAATTTATCAAATTTTTAAATGTGATAATTAATTAAACGAAATATTTGTAAAAATTATTATAATTTTTTAAATTAATCGATTAATTATTGAAATTGAAATTTCAAAAAAATATGCACGCGAACGAATTAATGATTAAAAATATCTTTACAATTATATTTCGAAAAAATTTAACAGATATTCCGAAAGCCTCCATTTCCGATATCGTCAAAACTTAATTTTGAAAACATCTGTTGAAATTTTATCACTTTTCGACATGAAGAATTTGTAGAAAAATTATTTAAATATATTCGGCTATATCGGATTTTATGAGCCCACCAGCACGACTGGATATGAAGGTTATAAGTTATGTTTCGAACATGCAGTTTACACTCACATCTAAACTCAAAAAAGCATACTATTTATCAAAGTTTTCCTTAATAAGCCATAAATTGGTTATATTTTTGGTTATAATTTTTTTCTATCGAACCGATTTTTATCCTTTTTGGAATAGCAATGAGGTACATATAGCTTAATCTTACGGCATTTTTTTAATTTCATTCCAAATTTGTCGATTTATTATTGAAAATTCTGCGGATGACCTTCTCTTTAATTTAAAGGTGCCTCAAAAATCGATCTAAATTTCTTAATATTTTAAACCGATTTTACTACTTTTAAGTAGGAAACTTCTCAGGATTTAAATTTCATTGAGCTCAGTTAATTACGGACGGATATAGCTAATCGATTAAGATTTCGATTTTATATATATATATATATATATATATATATATATATATATATATATATATATATATATATATATATATATATATATATATATATATATATATATATATATATATATATATATATATATATATATATATATATATATATATATTATGATGGAGTCTTAAATAATTCCTGTTTAGCGTTACACAAAGTTAATATATCCTCTTCACCATTTGTGGTTGGATTTTTAATTCGAAATCTCTTCCTCAATTCCAGACTATTTACAAACCTCTCTTATTTAATTTTCATAGAATTATGTTCCTGGTTAACCGAATAATTATTTATTTGGTGATATTTCTCTAGTGATAAAAACACTCTTTAAAACTTGTTTAAATAAAAAACATGTGGCAAAATTTTTGTTGGGCGTCTAATTATGACAACAAAACTTTGGATTTTGTTTATGTCAATTTTTACGTCAATTCCGATATTTTATTTATATTTATTTGCCAAATGTGCTAAAACATTGTTGAAAAAAATGTAATTATTTTTTTGTATAACGATTAAAATTATAGTGGATTTGGATAATCCATATTAATTTGAAATTTCAAATAACGTAGTCTGTTAAAATTTTAAATTTATCTTGTAAAGAAATTGTCCTTTTTACTTCCAACATTTTAACAATTCAAATCACAAAATACTTAGAAAAACCAAAAAATCACAATAACTTTTCTTAACGTGTTTGACCACAAAATAAAGATGTAAAAACATTATAAAAACTTCATTCCTACCTAAAGAGCGTTTGTTCTGTTGGTCGTCTACTGTAAAGTGTTTGCAAAAAAACTTGTCGAAATAATATTTTTGTTTTTTATTTATTTTTAAACTAAAACAAATTTGAATATTAAAAACTACCAAGTTCAAAACTTTTGCTTCTAAAATAAAAGTGTTAAAAACAGTTACAATATAAGAAGTTAAAAATTTTAATAATTAAAGTGTGAGGATGAAAAACTCTTGTTAACCATAGTAATTTTGTTCCATGTCAGGCCAAAAGTAAGTGGACACATTATGAAATCTTATAATGGATACATTATTTTAGAGCCCGTTGTAAATGATTGACTTCATTTGACGCAACTGTAAATTACATGCCATACCAAGATTTCTTTGACTTCAGAAACATCATATAGACCATTTCTTCCACCTGAACCAGGTTTTCTCTCAATGGACTCTTAATAACATTGCAAAGAGTTTGACGGCAGACCTATGAATGTGTGGTCAACTTTTATTGAAAATATTTAATAATTTTTAATACGCACCTTTTTTCTGGTCACACATTTTAATCAGAATAACAAAATTTTCATTTGTTTGACATTAATCATAATAACTGTGATGTTAACTTGAGTAAAAAGTTTTAATTATAAACATGCGTTACGCATTTTTCGATCGCAGTAGTTATCTGAAAAAAAATTAATAAAATTTTTACGATCAATTTTAAAACCTTTTAATTTATTTTAAAATAAATCAACAACAAACTGCTGCTAAAATATCTCCACAATTTTGAAAATTTAATTGAAATTTCCCTCATTTTTTTCTAAATAAATGTTTTGGTCATTGATTTCATTAATTATTTCTAATATTATTTTCAAAATTCTCTTATTTATTTGCCACACAGATGCACACACATACACACTTGTCAATTAAAAGATATAAGATTATTTTGTTGATTTGTTTGATGAAAATTTAATTGGCTTAAAATATGAATACAACTTATTGTACATCAATTCAATTGTTAATAAAACAAAGAATTGTCCACATAAAGAGTCTCAAAAAATAATAATAATCATAAAAACAAATAAATGGAAACGTATCAAAAACAAAAAAATTAAAAATTATAATTAATAAAAATTAAAAAATAAATAACACAGAATATGAAACTGAGACAATAAATTAATTGTTGGGCGTCAAAATAAAATCTTTTTTAATTAATAAACTAAAGAATATGAAAATATCTTCTTGTTCTTGCTTATAAATTTAAAAGTCACTTCAATCACCAGCGCTAATAGACAATTTAATTTAAAAGAAATATTTCAGCAAATTTGTACAAAATCAGCAACATTTTTAATAAAAAGAAATAGAAATTGTGATTTTTTAATTATTTTTTAAGAAAATTATTTCAATTGCTGTCCCACTGTTTTTATTAATTAAATAATTTACAATTTTACACATTAAGTTTGTCAAGATTTTTTTAATATATTTGAATTTTATGTTAATTTGTGTCTTGCAAAAATTTATATTTTGTAACTAAAATCAAGGTATTTTTAAAAATTTCATGGATGTGTTCACACTAGCGTTAAATTTTTATTAAGAAAATTGTTAAAGATTGTAGAAAATATGTCTAATATCGATTAAGTACGGATAAAATATGGAGTTAAAAAAGCCTGATCAGATCATAGAAAAAGAAGCCCTGTGATATCTTAATACAACTTACACCATCATAGATGGTTAGGATAATGTGTTTGTGCATATATTTGAATGATAAATAAACAACATACCGTTCGATTCAGAATCACTTTTTGAGTTAATGCCCGTACATCCGTCTGTTCGGGTATAAGTTCATGTAAACACAATGAACAATTTCAAAGTTATCTTCATGAAATTGTATATATAATGTTATTTTTATATTGATATTAAGACCTCAGGTAGCTTGCATACAAATGTCCTCCCATCATACGGATTAAAGTTCATAAAACCCATAGCAATGAAAACATTTTTTTTAAATTTTGCACAAATAGTTGCTTTGTTAGATCCTGATATTGAATTTAATGAAGATCGAACCAAAGATGGCAATACATCAATTTTGTTACACATCCGAAAAATTCTTTAATATAAACAAAATCCAAACATGTTCTTTTTGAAATAATAATATTTTATATATTTTGGATTTATACAAACAAATTTTACGAGAATCAAATCATAGTTTCCAAAGGTCTCATATATCTGTATTATGGAACATAAAAATTATTTGAAAGCCGGTGTCTTAGTTTGTAGAGCATATTATTTTTATTTTTATTAAAGACTTTAGACTTTAATATTAATTTTTATATAAATGTCTTTTTAAAAGTAAAGTAAGCACCACATATTACAAAGTAATGCAGACGGTAACTAATGAACTTCATCATCTCATAAATAATCAATTCATTAATAATTTCTCAATTAATATAGATTTCCTATTAAAGAATAATAAAATAAATTTCACTTTTATTAAAAAACTTAACCAGTTTTTAACCAAAAATCTAAAATATTTTTCGAAATAAAAATATTGTTTTGAAAAATTAAATAAATTTTAAATTTAACATACAAAAACTGTTACATGCCTTATTTAACTTTACAAAAAATGCCACACATACATTCACACACACACACTAACACGAAAAGACATTATGCAATGTGAACAGGTTTTTTCTTTCTTTTTTTATGTAAAAAATTAGGAAGAAGAATTTTTGTTCGATCATTTTAATTACAAAAATTTTGTCATGTATAACAAGTGGCAAAATGACAAACATTTTTTCAAAAATGTGCAATTAAAAATAAAATATGTAACTAAAATTAACCAAAAACTAAAATAAAAAATAATAAACACACATGTTTTACAGCAAGAAAAAGAAGAATAAGAAGCAGAAAAAATTATTTAAAAATAAAACCAGAAATTATGATCATTGATGAAAAACGGCGGCATTAAAATTGAATTGAATTTAAGAGATTTTTTTTTTTGTTTTTTGTTTTTGTGTGATTGTGATTTAATTTCTATTATTTTATGGTTTAGTTGAGTTTTTGCCAATATTTAAAAAAAGAATTTTATTCGAAAAATAAGACACAATTAGAGAAATATTTTTTTGTGGAGGTAAATGTTTGACGCTAAGTGTAACTGAAATTTCCTCTGATCATCAGGGTTGTCAGATTTATCGCCAAATAATAAACGCAAAATCTCCAAAATAAAATATTGATAAAATTGCTAAAAGTCGCCAAAATAATTTATTTCAGATTAAGTATAATAATATTCTATAATTATAAAAAAACTGTAAAATTGTAGGGAAAATATTTGAATTTGATTAGAAAAACCCTAATTTAGGTTTAATTTTCTGTCAATGAAAATTGATACTTTAAACGGTTCAACTCTAGATAAAGATAAATTTTTAAATTTATTTCGAATTCATAAATGAATTTTAGGTTAATTTAAAAAAAAATAATAATAAATAAATAAACATACATACTTTGGAGGATCACCGACTACACGCATTGGACTACAATCATCAATGTGGTCAACTCAAGTTCTCAGCTCTAACCATGTGTAATATTAATAAGACATGTCTAAGAGTTTAGTTACAAGTTAAAGTTTGTAAAATCGCAATATCGCCAAAAATGAAATTTTAGTCGTCAACGCCAATAAAAAATCGCCACGTTTGACGACAAATCGCCACATCTGACAGCCCTGCTGATCAGTTGAAGAACTAAGAATAACAACAAAAAGGGATATTCAACACTTAGAATAGAGGCTAAAAAGAGAGAAATGTATTTTACACTACTTTATTTTGCCAATTTATATGAAAATGAACATGAACAACAACAACACTTAAGTAAAAATTATTACAACATTTAAATGGTAGGAAGAAAATGTACATACACTTACACACAAAAAAAAAATAAATAAATAAATAAATCATTGATATAAATGATATATTTTTATATTTAAGTTTTATAGTTGTATTTTAGCATACAGATGCATCTGTATTTGTATGTTTAGCAGCGACACAGTTTCGTCTTTTTTCATTAATTTTTGTCGTTTTTTGGTGTTTTGGTAAATAAATGAGAAAATTTCACTTTTTCATGTAGCGTGATTTTTTTTAGATTTTTTGCTGATTTTTTTATGTCTACCAAACGTAACAATTTCACTTTCCTTTACCTCCTTATTTACTCACTGCATGTAAAATACATCCATTAATACATATACACAAACATACATATAGACAACATGTCTATGATGTTTAAATGCATAAAATGTAAAAATATGTTTTTGTTGTTGTAGTGTTTTTTTTTTGTATTTGACAACAATTATATGTACTTAAATACAACAACATTAAGAAAATTCTATTATGTCCACTATATGTGTATTTGAAGATTCTAGCTGTCATTACCTCCTTGTCACCCACTGTGCACAAAATAAATAGTTTGTATGCAATAGATTTGATTTGATGTGAGACACTCGTTAGCCTACAAATTACACTCGAATTTTTTCTCTAATTTACTTAAAAATGTTCAAAAAAAATAGAAACTACAAAAAAACTTTTTTACACCAATTGTACAGTGAGCGACAGACAAAACGACATTTTCAGTAAAAACAGACATTTTATTTTTGTTGCTAATTTAAGTTTTATATACTAAACTTTTTTTCGTCTGCAATGTTATTTTGCACATTATTTTTAAAGTTCTAATACGAAAAAAAGTGCAAAAAGATTTTAATTTGTGAATTATTTTCAATTTTTTATCTAATTGTTTTTACAAGAATTTTAACCTACAAAACTATATAATTAGATATAAAAATACATTTAAATAAAAAAATAGATTTAAATTCGAATGATCAAATAATTCTATTTAAAGTTATAGATTATTAATTTTTGTTATTGTTTTTTTTTTCTCTTTTTAAATTATTGTTAAATTTATTTTATGGGGGCTATTAAAGAAAAAATAGCGTTCATATACTTTCTTTGAATGCCAAACATGTTTAAGCATGAGAGTCATAAAATCCAAATGGCAAAATTTATTTTTACGTTTTTTTTTCAATTAAACTCGAAAAAATATTCCATTATGGAATAATAAATTTTGATATTATATCGAAATAATATTGAACATACATAAATATATAAAAGTGTGGCAATATTCTAAACACATCATTGAAAAAAATTGAAAAGAGGTGAATTATAAAAAATGGCAGATTAGTATTACGGTTTCTCTTTTCCCTGGGGTTTTTTGTTCTCTGTCGGTCCCTAGAGAGAAATTAGAATAATATTTTCTAGAGAATAGTTTTCTAATGAAAACAACTTAAATTATAGCAAAACAAAAGTAGGATTCATATTTGACTGGTTGATATTCGTATCAGCAAATATGATTCGATATTCGTGAAATTCCGAGTCGAAGTTATTATTTCTGCTTTTCCGAAATTTTTCGATATTCATCAAATTGTTATACTTATGGCAATAAAAAATAATATATGTCGAATTTTGCATGGAATTATTCCACACAAAAGAATGTTTAAAGCTTAACAACTTTTTACGGAATGGAGTGGGGTGTGGGTGCCAAATATGAACCAATATTCATTGAAAGCATATATTAAAGGCAGTAAGAAAACAAATTTCAAATAAATCTATTCCATATATAAAAGTTTTTTAGTAAAATATATTATGAGGGAATATTCAGGAAATCGTCTTTTAAAATATTTAACACGCTGATATTCTATTAATCTGATTTAGATGAGTTTTGATATGATATAGTGCGGTTAGATTCAATCTCGATATCAGTGTGGAAGCCATACAGCAGAAACAAAAACAAACAATCTGACCAAGTTTCTTTGAATTCTTAAATGATTCCTTCTGGAGATACACACGGAGGCAATATATCTACTCTACTTAAATTACTTTCCAAAGATTCCCAATAGAAATTTATCGGGATTTACAAAAATGAATTCCCTGGGAAAATCCCGGAAACGTTTTCCCGTGGAGAAACCCTAGTACGAATCTTATTTTGGAGTAACAGGACATGACTAAAATGGTTTTACATTCGGAATTCAAATTCTTTAAAATTATACTTAACAAATTCTTGATCTTCGACAGCGAAAGAGAAATTTCTCCTTTGTCTACAAAGGAGAAATTAAGTAAGCTTTTACATACATCCATTCATAGTGCATGCTGAAGGTTTTACTCTCACTCTGCCAAAGGAACCGAGTAAAATCCAACTCCCAGATTTTAATAAAAATTACATTTTCTTAAAAAACAAAATTTATGTAATCGTGATTCTAATCAAGGAAAGTGTAATGCCAACATTTTTTAAGAATGGTAAACCTTTTTGTAAAATGAAACTCAAAAAACTCTCACATATTTTTGCTCTGGGAGAAAAAACATTATAAATAAACATATAGAAAATGTTTCCTTCAATTAAAGTGTTCTAGTAAGATTTTAATTTTCTAGTATTTTACGGCTCAAACTCCCAATAAAAATCAAGTCATATGACATAAATAAACAATGACTAAAAACTGTCACTTTGACTATTTTAAATATTCAAAAGAAATATTTTTATTATATTTTAGAATTATTTATAAATCACAACTAACCTCAATTCGCGTCATTAGAATACATAGTTTTGCAACATTGTACAAATATTATTTTTTTTTTAAAGAATTACAAATAAGTTGTTCATTTCGCGCTTAATTTAAAATATTCACAATCACAATTTGACAACAACGAAAAAATACTTTTGTCATTTTTTTATTTAAAAAGAACAGAATCTCATCAAATTGGGTATTAAGAATGAAAAACATAAATTTTCATAAAAATATGACTAAAATACGCTTTTTAATTCAATAATTGAGGAAATTTTAATAAATTCACGAAAACTTTAAAATCCAAAAAAAAAAAACAAAAAGTAATCGTGATTCTAATCAAGGAAAGTGTAATGCCAACATTTTTTAAGAATGGTAAACCTTTTTGTAAAATGAAACTCAAAAAACTCTCACATATTTTTGCTCTGGGAGAAAAAACATTATAAATAAACATATAGAAAATGTTTCCTTCAATTAAAGTGTTCTAGTAAGATTTTAATTTTCTAGTATTTTACGGCTCAAACTCCCAATAAAAATCAAGTCATATGACATAAATAAACAATGACTAAAAACTGTCACTTTGACTATTTTAAATATTCAAAAGAAATATTTTTATTATATTTTAGAATTATTTATAAATCACAACTAACCTCAATTCGCGTCATTAGAATACATAGTTTTGCAACATTGTACAAATATTATTTTTTTTTTAAAGAATTACAAATAAGTTGTTCATTTCGCGCTTAATTTAAAATATTCACAATCACAATTTGACAACAACGAAAAAATACTTTTGTCATTTTTTTATTTAAAAAGAACAGAATCTCATCAAATTGGGTATTAAGAATGAAAAACATAAATTTTCATAAAAATATTTACGCTTTTAATTCAATAATTGAGGAAATTTTAATAAATTACGAAATTTTTAAAACAAAAAAAAAAAAAAAGAGAATGAAACAAAAATATATAATTTAATAAATCTTCTTTACAGAGTGAACATAATATAGTTGAAAATTTATGAGATTATTATTTTTTAAGTAACCTGCTGAGTTTATTTAAAATAACTGAGTTTCATTATTTTGATAAATTTTATTTTAAAAACTGCAAACTAAAAAAAAACTTTCTAAGTGTAAAAATAGTCTTTTTTAGATATTTTCTGGTTAAATTTAATTTTAATTTACAAACAATATCATTATTTTAATGTATTTTCTTAGATACTGAGGATTTGTCTTTTCGCTTTGCGCTGTTCGCTGGCACTGTGTTCATACTTTATTTTCCGTTTTCTATTTCTATTACTAAGAGACAAATAACTAAAAATAACAGTGCTGTCCACTTAAGTGCTTTTTAAATATGTATTATTAGAATCTATCAAAGGTTTTAATGGATACAGTGATATTCTTTAAAGTTTTTACTAAATTATTTGTATTGTTCGTTATGGAGGGTACACAATGAAAAACGTAAAAAGCGAATACTTTAAACTGAGTATTCGTTAAACTGAGGAACTTCTGTATTAACTTCTAACGGCTTTAAGCACAAAATACACAGAAGTGTCAAAGATAACAGTTCAAATATTTTAAATCAGCTCTTTCTTCCGTTACAAAAGCTATATGAAAAGTAACTTGTGACAAATTGTGTGGGTGAGAGATCTTTCGTGACATCACTTATTGTATACATTGGTTTTAAGTTCTT
Organism: Cochliomyia hominivorax; assembly: GCA_004302925.2. NCBI lineage: Eukaryota > Metazoa > Arthropoda > Insecta > Diptera > Calliphoridae > Cochliomyia > Cochliomyia hominivorax. The sequence goes on along the minus strand of PYHX02000467.1, from coordinate 46,626,442 downwards.
GCTCCAAGATTTTATCATTCCTTAAGTCATGTATTAATACGCTTATTAGATAACGTATGTATTTATGTTATGATACTTAACACGTATTTTACTAAATGAAATTGTAAAAGTTTTGCTACGTGCATAGAAGTTTGTTTGTATAAACATTTTATGACTAGTACTTCTGTCAAAATGAACTCCCTAAATGCCACATCTGACGCATCGGACATTAACTTTAAATGTTAAATAAACTTAAAAAGAAATAAAAAATTACATTAAAAATATATTTGCAAACAACATGAAAATAAAAAAAGAAAACTTTTTAAGTATATAAGTATGTATATAGATGCATATATACAATACAAAGAAAAAGATCAACAAATATTGCGTGTTGTGTCATTATTTTTAACATGTACCCCAAGTAGGGAAGCAACATAAAAACTTTAAAACAAAAGCAAAAAAAAAAAAAAACAAAACATTATAAAATATATACTAAGTATTTGTAGATATGTAACCAGAAGAAAAACGAAGTAAATACAAATTTAAATATTTGTATTTCTCGTAAAATTACTTAAGATTTTTAATTAAAATTAAAAAAAAAAAAAAAAAACAAAAAAACAAAAAAAAAACAAAGAATACTGTCTTTATGTTAAGTCAAGCTGTCGTCACCTTTAATTTTTTTCATAAATACCTGAAAACGTGGAAAACATTAGACCAAGTATTGGTAGTAATAGTTTGGTTCATTTTATTCTAGAACTTTATTTGCGATTTTTTATTTTTACCATCAAGCAACATATGCCGCCCCATGGAAAATTTTTTTTTTCAGAAACATAAAATTGCTTTTTATGTCTCACCTTCTGCTTCTTTAATAATATATTTTTGTTTTGATATTTTTCATCTTTCGCTGTTAGAAAACAAAAATTGTGCTTGTGCGACTGACTCTGTTACAATTTCAATTGATTTCAAATGGTTATTACTTAACAACTGTCAGAATTTAAAAGGTATGATTTCTTTGTTTCCGTTTCCATAGGCACCACTGTATATCAACCGTTAAAACTGTGGAATGAACTCCCTTTTCCCGCTCAACAAAATAAGAATAGTTTGTGGTAAATAAAAAATGGTAAAAAAGGTAAGCGTTTGCAATTCCCTTTTTGACAGAAGCAAGAAGAGAATGCCTTGGGTGGTTTAAATTAATTATTTCATCCAGTTAAATTGCTAAAATAACGGTTCTTATGTCACATTATCGAAAACAACAACATCACATCACAAAGGATAATAAAATAAAAAACGTTTATACCTCCGATAGTTTAAATAGTTTTTCAACTAAAACGTCAAGTGTACGACGTTATCTCATAACGAGAAATAGGTGGGGGAAAGATCAATAATTACAGGCAACGATTAACAACTTTTAGTGAAGAGAAGAAACAAATTACGAAAACTATAAAAGTGTTAGAAATTTAGGTTTAAATAAACGATCTATAACTCTCAGTCTTCCAAAGTAATTGGAAATATAACCAAATTTAGGAAAGAAACATTTAACTTTTTTAAATGGGAAATTTGAATGGCTTTTTAGTATAATTTCCTCAGGATCTGTAGAAAACAATCAAAACACAAAGGGTTGGAAGTTTCTGGTAGCTCAATTACATTACATTACATATTTGCAATAATGTTGCCATACTAAAATTTTATTGAAATTTTTAATCAATATAATCTTATGATTTAATTCCTTTAAAATCCAGTCAAATGTGTTCTCTTTTGGCAATGTACTTGCCACAACTCGTGTTGTATATTTATTGTATTTGATATTCGAAAGTATCGTTTTCATTATTTCTAACGAACGAACAAAATAAAACAAACATCTTTGTGGAGGTCATTGCCATCTCATGCAGAACATGGTGAATGCTGAGGAGGCAGAAATATTATTTACGCGAAATTTGTTCAAACATTCTTACATTGCTCTTCTTCTTCAACATGTTATTCAATTGACCTTTTTGTTTGACCGTTGGAAATAGCAATAAATTGGAAAATATTATTTAAATAAAGTTTAAACAAATTAAAACGTAATATTTATTTTTAAACACGCGAAAGGGAAACAATCTAAATAAATTTATATCTATTAAAATTATTATTATTATTTTTTTTAATTTTTAATATATAACCTAAAAATGCCTCTCACTTTTATAAACAGTATCTTTTGATGATTCCAGTTATTAATTGAAATTAGTCTCTTTTACTTAATGGTGTTTAATATAATTACAAAATTTATCATTCAGTTACTTAAATACCATTAAAATATCACTTTTAATCCTTTTTTTTTTTTTTGTTTTTAGTTAGTAATTAAGATGACATATATCATTTTCCTTGTAATCTTTAAATCCCCATTAAAATGAAAAAATTTAATTATGCTGTAGGTCATGTTCCGGTACAAGTGTTATCTGTTAATCCTTTTATTTCTTAAGAAAAAAGCAACAAAAATACTTCACAAAAATAACAACAATTTGATTAATTTTTTTACCGGTTTTTTTGTTTTTTCTCATTACAGCTCGCGACGACAACATCGACCTTCACGACAAAAACATTTCAACTTCATCTTTCACGGGCAGCAGCAACAGTTGCCGCACAATCAGAAAAAACGATGAAACTTCATCTTTTTTTAATGGAAATCATTTTGAAATCACATCAACTACAACAAAATATTGTGCTAAACAACAATAATATAGTAATTGTTTAAAAATAGTTTGTTAATCCAAAAGAATCAAAACGAAAAAAAATAAGTATATTTAAATCACTTTCTAAAAATAACAAAGGGAAGAAATTAAAGTTTTTTTGGTGAAAAAAAGAATTAAAGTGAAAAAGTTAATCAATTTTAATTTGAAATTTTTTTGAATTTCGTGGGTTGTTTTGGCAAAAAATGAAAGCGCCAGTTAAATTTGAAAAATGCATTATCAACGAGGAAGACGAAGATGAAACTCATAAACGATGTCACAAATTTTTTGTGAATAATGCAAACATAGTAATGAAATGCAAAAGATATGTCTATAATATGATAACCTAAACGGAACAACACATATTTAAATCGATTTCATTACTACAGACATATAAAAAAGTTAATAAATAAAAAACAATTCAACCCAAATATTAAAAAAAGTTATAGTAAAAAAACGAAAATTTTATGATTTATAGAAAACAAGATATAAAAATTTTATGAAATATTCAATAAAAAAAGAAGAAGTTAAAACAAGTTTAATTAAGTGTTAAAAAAGTTTAAATATAAAAAAAAATAAATTATTTAACAATTTACGCCAACCAGAAAATTTAATCATTTCGCTACCTTAAATTTAATAAAAGGCTAAAAAGGACAACAATTCTAGTATTGTAAACAATACAGTGTTTATTTTTTGCGTCTGTATCTGAAGAAATTAAATTTTGGGGCGTTATTTTTATTTTTGAGAGCTTAAACGAAAGCGATCAAGTAATCAACATTTTTGCTCAATTATGCGAAGAAATCTGCGTTTAGACTGGAGGGCTTTGGCGCTGCTGGGTGCCCTCCTTTCGATTATAATCGATTGGCCGGGTTTGGTATATGCAATGCCAACAATATTGCCACCAGTTGCTGCCATAACAGTAGAAGCCGCACCCACAGATACCCTAAATATAATTAAAAACGATAAAATATTAAACTTTTTTCCTGCCGATTCAAAAATCGTTGAGGCAGACGTCCATCAATCACAACAAAAGGACAATAAAATGAAAAACGTTTATAATACCGAGAATTCAAATAGTTTCTCAACTACAACGTCAATGGCACTACCCACGCCTACTACAACACCATCATCAATAACGACATTATCGTATAATGAGAAATCGGTGGGGGAAAAAGATAATCAGCCACAACAACGATTAACGACGACTAGAGAAGAGAAGCAGCAGGTTAACGAAAACTATAATAGTATTAGTGATAAACAAATAAACGATAATAAACATAAAGAACACGAGGAAATAACTGCAATTCACCGTAAAGAACATCGGCAGCAGCAACAGCTTCATTCACCAGCAACTACAGAATCAGCCGCCGTAGAAATGGTGTCATTATTAAATACTCATACTAAAAACTCAACAATTAACATGATAAGTTTAACTAAGTCCACCACCCCTAGTCCCATAACCATACCATCCTCAACAACTGAATCATCAGCCAAAATACAATCCACCCTAATGCCCACAATATTAGCTGAACGATCAGATGATGAACAGCATTCTGACATCGTCAATAGTCATTTAAATACTGAAAATTTAAGTAACAATTTTAAATTTTCATCATCTCATTATATGGCCATACTATCAAGAACTGAACGCAGTATACGATCCCCCTCCTCCTCCTCCTCCTCATCAGCATCTTTATATGCCAATAGTAGTTCAGGGGATGGAGGTAGTCGTAACGGTAGTAGTAGAAGTAGTAATTCAGGTGGAGCGGGTGGTTTGGTGAGACGATCATCTGATATGAGTGTTTTGAAATCAAAAAGACTGAATAATTCTAGAAATTTACATCATAAAAATAATTTGGATCGTAATGAACGTTCCACAGTATCACATCTATCGGGACCATCACGTAAAATACAATTGTATATAAAAAATCGTTTCATACAATTGTTACCCGATGGTACAGTTAATGGAACACAAGATGAGCAATGTGATTACAGTAAGTATGAAAAAACTTTTTTTCTATTTAAATATTTTTTTTAGATTCACTTTCATAATTTAATTATAAATAAAATCAATTCGCTTTAAAGTTAATGATGAATAGATGTTTGTCGTTAGTTTTACAAGCGTAGTTAGTAGACAAAAAATTTTTCAAATTACCAACTATTTGTTTACGATATTTGTTTATTAATTTTTCGATTCGAGACCATTCATTTACATTTTATAACATATAATTTGTTTGTTCCCCTGTGTAACATACTTGGCCATTGTTTTAGCGAAACTTTTTCGTTTTATATAAGACTAAGACCGTTTTCCCTTCAAAAATAAAAAAAATTTCCATGACGTTAACTTTTTTAAATGGAAATTAGTAGGCCCCTAATCTATTATAATTAACTAAAATGTTAAAAGTTATAACAATAGTTTACACAAGAAATAGTAAGAAGACAAAGAAACGAAAAAGGCCTTTAACCTTATTAAACATAATTTACAAAATTAACTGATGAGTATTTAACAAAGTTTTTAACATCAACTCTAATGTTTATTTTTAATTTAAATTAAAAAGAAGAGAAAAACAGAAAAAATTTTGTTTAAAATTATTTTGTGCGTAAAATAATTTACTAAAGTGTTATAAAATCTTAACAAAATGATTAATGGCTGTAGATTTTTTCCCCTCTTTTTCTTAATTTTTGTAAAATTTTCGTAAAAGCCATAATTTTTACACACTTTTTTATTGTTACAATATTAACTTATTTCGTAAAGAAACTTCAAAGACTCGTGTTTAAAATTATACCTTTTCTGTGAAATTTTATTATTATGTGGAATATGTGGAAGAAACAACACAAACTTCAGACAGACATTGACACAGATTTTTGTATTTTAGGCTTGAAGAAATAAAAGGAGAATCTAAAGAATTACTTACAATTATATATCGGAACATAATTCATAACTTTTGACTCTGAGGTTTACAAAAGTATTGGAAAGTTTTTTTTTCTTATGACAAACAACGATTTATTGAAGTTTTATTAACTTTATTGTGTTTTAAACAGGAGTAAGTGAATGAGTGAGAGTGCAAATGAGAGTGTGAAAAAACCTTATACAAATGTTTATTTTAAATAAAAAATGCAATAAAAATAATATTGCATATATCGGGCATTAGGCTACTGGGTCTGAAATACATGTTCAATTCAATGAAACACAAAACAAACAAAAAAGCACAAACTTGATATCACTGCAAGTGTCTTGGGTAACGTTGACTGCATGTTTCGTTTTTGTCGCCTGAAATTGTAATTCAATTTATGCGTGTTTACACGGCTTAAATTAGATTAGGTCACTATAAGATTTATGACTTAAAATCATAAAACACTTCATTTTATCTTTAACAAAAACATTACAATGAATACATAAGAAAACGTATATCATTTATTGAATTTTGTTTTATGGTATTGAAAACACATGAGTATTATTGACGACTCTTGCTCTGAATTTAGTTAAACTTTAAACGCTTATTTTCGAAAAGGATTTTTTAAATTATAAAAAGAACTCATCTGTATCTATGATTTAAGATGTCAAACATATAAAGAATGGAACTTCAAATATGTTTTCGATTAATTAAGAAAGTCATAATATATCTCTTGAATTTCTAACAGCATCGGAAATGTTGGTGTATACCCTAAATACATCTGTCATAATTGCATATTCTGTCACAAAAGTAAAATTCATTCTCTGACAGTGATGCTAATATATTTACCCCGTCACCCACCGCAAGTGGTGAATAGGATAATACATCCTATTCACCACTTTCTCATTTTAGACCCAATAATGTATAGAATATTAAATATTCTTGCATCAGATCAAAATCTGAGTCGATTTAGCTACGTTCGTCTGTCAGAACTCAATGAAATTTTGTCTGAGTATTTGTTATTGTCCTGAGAAGTTTCCTACTTAAAACCTGTACAATTTTGTATATTAAAAGATATATACCAATATCTGAGCCAACCTTTAAGTTCAAGTGAACAATTTTCGTAAAATTTTCATTTATAAATCAACAAATTAGAAAAAAAATTTGCCAAAATATTAACTTGTATATATATTCCATTACCCTTTTCAAAAAAATTCAAGATCGGTTCAGTAGGAAAAACGTTATAGCCAAAAATATAACCAATTTTATGACTAATTAAGTGTTTCTGTGTTATATATAAGAAAAACTTTTACATATTGTATTTGTGAGTATTTGTGAGAGTATGTATGTACGAAACATAACGTATTTACTTCACACACATTTATGGTGGAGAGTATTGATGATTTCGCATAGCCGAATATAGCATTCTTACTTGTTTTTACGCCATTTAGGGAAATACAAAATAAATTTAAAAATCTACAGTTTTCTTACAATTTAGCAAAGTTACCCGTAATGAAATATTTCAATATCCGGTATTAGTGATGATATTAAAAAAATAAAAAAACATCGAATTTAATATCTTATAGCATTGGGAAGCATTTAATCCCTTTAATTTAAATAAAACATAAAACTTTTTAAAGGAATTAGAAATTTATTTTCGTATCAAATTCTATTGATTTTTCTTAATAAATTTGTGTGAACTTTTTTGTTTTGTTCAGAAATCATCAAAATGTCTATAAGTACATGTGGAAGTGTAAACATTTTCAAAAGTCTAACCAATAACTATTAAATAAAACACTTTAACCAAAAAAATCTTTTTTTCTTGTAGCTCCCTCTTTTTTAAATATTTCCTAAAAATATAAAAAAACACAACTGAATACAAAAATATATTTATATAAAATAATTTACACACAAAACAAAAAATAAAAATAAATATAATCAGATAAAAACCGTTGAAACTCTTACAAAATACAAAAAGATAGAAAGAGATACGGGCAAAAAAAAAGTTTTTTGTATCTTTTATTTTTTTCGGTAGGCCCATCACCTGTTTTTTTAATGTCAATCATATAAAAGAGCCTATAAGAGCTTAATGAACAATGACGCTGATGGTGATAGAGAGATCGTGAAAATGTTGATCTTGATGATGGCCAGACAGATTTTGGTTGATTTTTTATATACATAAAAACATATTTTTGTAATAAAGAGAAAAGTGTGTTTGTATGTGTAAAGCATAAATATTTTTGGCGGAGGTCTCTCAAAAATGTTTGGCTATTGATCACTTGGTAACGGTAACCAATTATTTTTAGCCAATATACATCATCATCATCACTTTTATCATTATCGGAGACTTCCATGATAATATTCCTCAAAAAGAAGAAGAGGAAGAAGAAAAAAAAAGAATCTTTTGTATTTAAGTGTTTTTGGCAAAATAACAACAACACCAACTACAAATTTGAAAAAAAGCAACAAAGGCGTTTATTGTTGTAATAAATTTTATATTGTTTGGTCATTTATCTTATTATAAAGATCATATTGTTATTATTGTAAGTTGGTGGATGGTGGTGGTGGTGGTTTTGTCTTTTCCAGCCACTTTATCGTGTAACATGAGCCAATTGACTTCTGTTACTTTTTGATTGAATTATTACTAAAGATCATTTAACTGCGATAGGGAAACTCTGTTGTTATGCCATGATTCATTTAAATTATGTTAAAACATTTAATTAAAAAGGAGGAAACAAATTTTGGCAAAAAAAAAAAAAATAATAATAATTTATTAAAATGCAATTTTCTGTTTTTCCAGCTAAAAATATTAATAATTTTAAAACGCTTAATTATAGATTTAAACATAATAATTTAGTAACTAAATATTTTGTTTTTCTTTTAGTTCCATGTGTGTGTGTGTGTGTGTGTATAATAGAGATATTTGAACTAGTCTTAATAACAAATTTATATAAAAGAATGTATTCATTCGAAGATTTATGACACACGTGTCATATTTATCAAAGAAATTTAAATTTTATAAAATTTATTTTATTAAAAATAATTAAATAATTTTCTTTCTTTTGTATCCAAACATGATTTAATCAAAAGAGAAACCATTTCTTTTTAAAATTTTATGTAGATTATTTATTTTATTTTCTATGATTGAAATAAAATGATCAAAAAAGTCAACAACTTTCGTATTTTTTTTTTTTTTTTTTGTTATTAAATGAAAAAAATATTAAGATGTTGAAATATAGGCATTTTTAAAAAGATTAAACTTAAATGGGTTTATTATTTTAAGGCTTTTTAGCAACTCTATTAACAGTGATGCCAATCGAATGGATGTTAAGTTAATCAGCGTTAAAAAAGATAAAATATTTTTTTGGGAATTCTTAATAAAATTTCCTTTTAGTCTGGAAATTTTTCATTTCTCTTTAAAAATCTTTTAATTTAATCATAATAAACAATTCTAATTTTATAGATCATTATTATAATTAAAATCAGATTTTTATAAAGACAATCCATTAATAATATGGATTTTTCTTAATGGAATAAATAAAAGTTTTTCTCAAAAATTTCAAAATTGTTTTTCTTTAAATAAAATTTCAAAATATTTAGTTAATATCTCAGCCATGAGGGTAATCAAGACATATTTAGACTCATTATGCGAATGTCATATGACGAAAATGTAGACAATAAACATTTGTCTTCCTAACTTGAACATCATAATCAATATAATTTATTAACATTTAAATATTTATTTATAACAATTTCAAAAGATTTGAAATTTTGTTTTTGAAATCTTTTGTTAATTTTAGATCCACTTGACGTGCCTATTGCCACCCTAAAACTAAATAAAATCGTTCAACAAATCTAGACAATAACATGACATTAAATATATAGAATTATATATATTTTTTATTTAAACATAATTTGTCGCTGAGTGTAAATTTGTTTTTTTTTTCTCTTAATTTTCAAGAATGGAGGCTCCTAGTTTTTGCCAAAAAATATTTTTGAAACACCCACTCAACTGGCTAGATATTCAAAAAATAAAGTCTGCCTCCTGAAATTATTGCAAATGAACATTGAATTTTTTTTCTGTGTGAAAATTTTAACAAAAATGAATTTTTGTTAAAATTTTTAATGTTAAAATTGTTTCATAGACTTGATGTCTCTTAACTTTTGAAATATTTTTTTCTGGTTTGATTAAATTAATTTAAATATTTTTAAACAAAACATTTTAAAAATTTATTCACAAATTGTTGTCATGGTCTACGTGACAAACTATATTTTTTTTAGTTTTTTTTTTACTTTATCTAAATATTTTTGATGTAAAAGAGTTAATTTTATTTGAAATGTATTTCATTAAAATATTAACATATTTTTTAAATAAATTAATTTTTGTTAATATTAATAATGATATTAAGTATTTGTTTAAAAAAAAGTCATAAATAAATATGTCGGCTGTTGAGTGGTTTTATTAAAACAAATAAATAAATTTACAAATATTCAAATAAATGGATTTCAATGTATATCGATATCGATATTAAAACAAAATAGTTGCATATTTTCCATATTCTGAATAAAACAATTGTAAATCAAATCTATTAAAAAAAATTAATTGATTTTTTTAAATTAAAACAATGGAAGACAATAACCAACAATGACTTAAAAAATTTTATCTGACCAGATCTTAACTTAAAATTTGTTTAAAACGTTTCAAAAATTTTCAAAATTCCATTGAAAAACATAATTAGAGTTTTTTAAGTTAATGAAATATTTTGTTAGCCACTGTTTTGTTATAGTTGCTAGACTTGAGATTGTGTAACAGGTTTATGGACATTACCAAATATTACAGCTGTTTTACAGTAATGTTATCAATTACAATGGAATTTTCATATATTTAAAATCGTTTCTTTGTTGAATGTAATGCAAAAACGGGTTTAAAAAATTTAGTTGTTTTTATAATTTTTTCAGTGTATTTTTTTCAATTTAAAAGTAATATAGTTTTTATTCTTTGTTTACATTCACCTTTAAAATAATGCTAATGGCTGCTATAAAACCAAATGTAAAAAGAAAAATAATTATAATAAAAGAGGGAAATTGAAGTTTATGTAGAAACCTAAACTTTCAACTTCCTGATTTATTAAAAATGTTAAAAATATATAAAAATATATGCAAGGTCTTGCAAAACTTATTATAGTAAACTATATTCCTAATTCTAGAATATTCCAAAATTTTTTGAAAATTCCCAAATAAAAAAATCCCCTCAAAGATTCCAAATTAACAAAATACTACAGAAATTTATGACAAAAACTAATAATGATGTTGTCGTTTTTGAAATGTTTTTTGTAAATCACAAAAATAAAATGAATTGTTTAAATATTTTTTTGGCGATTTAAGGGATTAAGAAGAACAACAACATAAAAACATTTGTAAAACACATGAAAAATATCAATAAATATAAATTTTATTTAAACATTCAAACAGTGATTATTGAGAAAAAATTGTTGGAATTGTTGGAGTAGAGAGAAGAACGCTTATAATCAGGTCACCAGGCTAACACAAAGACCAACAACAGTTAAATCCCAAACAGCAACAACAAATACGCTAAAGAAATTATATATATTAAGATGTAAATTGTTGGACAACGTGGGCCCAAAGGGCTTTTCTGATTTCACTCAATCAAAAACACACTTTATATTTATATTTTTTTTCGATTTTTTTTTTTTTTTGTAAAATACAAATTTATGATATTGTTGCTTTTTGTTGTTGTTATTGTTGTAGTTCTTTTATGTAAAATGTTTAATTTTATTATTATTTTACATTTTCTGTAAAATGAAATTGTTAATATCTGTGTAAAAATTGTTGTATTTTTGTTGTTATGTTTGGGTAATTGTTGTACGTGCTTGTATGTATTAAGGTGTGAAAATTTATGATAACACACTCACGCGCTTGCTTGCTTTCTTGATTGCTAGATTGTCTTGCTACCTTTGAGAGAAAGGGAATCCCGTCTACATTTATTGACCGCTTAAGTGTGTCTGTCTGTCTGTATGTCCATCAATTTATGGAAGCCCCAAAAATTAAGTTATAATCGCACCTTTAACACTCACGCAGCTTTAAAAATGAAGGTAGGGAATGGCTCAACAATGCTACATTGTTGAAAACGAAATTGAAAATTACAATTAAAACGAAAAACTACAGGGAAAACGATTAAAAATGAATGACCGTTAAAATGGAAGTCATCACATTTCAGCAAACAGTTATATAATTATTTATTCTCATATAGAATTACTTAAATCTTGTAATCTTAATTCAAATTTCATAAACTCTAAGAGTGAGGTTATATTAAGAAGCCTTTTTGACCTCTAAAAATAAAATAACAATTTTCTTTTCTTATCTGTCTTAAATCTCTTTCTAGCCTTTAACGTAAATCTGTTGTAAATTGTATTTAAAAGTTAAGCTGTCAACTGTCTATTTTCTTTTCATGTCCATCATTGCTTAGCGACTAAATTGTAATTCATCTTTCCTAACATTTCGAATGTTATGATTTTTATATTACTATTCATGAAAAAAAGGAACTTCCGCCAATCTGCTAAATTCATTTTAACAGAGTTACTATAAAAAGCAACAGCAGCAAAAACCAAACGCCCCCTTTATTTTTTGATAAAATGTGTACGTGAAAACGTCAGCCGTCAAATTTACAAAAATGTAGCAAGAAATGTGATTAACATGAAACACAGTGGATAAAGCAATTTACATTACAGCTGTATGACATTTTAGTAAACTACAGAAAGCTCCTGTACGTCACTTACTTATTATTATTATTATTATTATTATTATTATTATTATTTTTTTTTTTGTCCTTCAGTAATTTGTCAGTTATCAATTTTTTTCTGACAAGATCAATCAAAAATTATATTATAATTTTAATATTTAACAATTTTTCTTGTACACACTTTTTAAAATTTAAAGTCATATATCAATTTAAAAATACTTTCACTGTGAAAAAGGTTTTTTTTGTATTTAAAACCCGATTCTTAAAGAGTTTTCAAGTCAAATTTTCTTTTCCATTTTTTGGTAAAGTGTGAGTAATTAAATGTTCAGATTCTTATGTCGTTTGCCGACAAATCTGTAATAAAACTTGTCTTTATGAAACTGTCAGTTTTATAAAGTTTATAAAATATTTTTTAATTATGTGAGTGAATGTTTATGTATGTAAAAGTGACACTGTCATATTGAATGTTCAAAAGTTTTAAATCATGTCGGTTATGACGGTTAGAGAATTTTAATAAGAATAAACTGACAATTCTTAAATTTTATAGTCGTATAGAAAATAGTATTGTATAGATATATTTTTTTATTAACTCAATTAGAGCTTATTAAAAGTCAAAAAAGAGGGAATTGAATTCTAAGAATTTTATTACATTGAGGAAATTATTAATAGAGTGTTGAACAATTATGTTTAATATAATAGAAGAACGGTTAATATTCTGTCAAATAATCCTGTGGATAAGATGACAAGTGAAAGATAGAAAACATGCTCTTTATATGACTTCATCCTAAAAAGGTATTAAGTTCTACTATATACATTTTATAAATTTTCATATTATATGGTATTTATAATTTTGTCAGCCACTGTAGTTAAATCTATAAAAATATATATAGGCTAATTGGTTGTAGTTGTTATAACGTTTGAGTAATTTTAGTTTTTTGTTTTTGGTGTGCGTTTTGCTGCTATTTCATGTTTATTAATTCAATTCTAGTCTAAATAATCGTTAACATCACAGTGGGTGTTATGCCTGCATATAGAATCCCATAACAGACCAAATGACTGACAGATGGACAGACTGACGTACACACTGACCGAATTCATTGGGTTACTCTATTATAAACTAAGTATTTAAGTATTTTAGTACTTAAAAACACAACTATGCCACTACAATACATTTTCCAGCATTTCTCTGCTATTGCACTTGCAAAGTGTAATTTTGCTTTTTTGTTGATGATGTTAAAATAAATTGTCTATTTGACATTTAAGTAATGTTGTGCTGGAAAGATACATATGTTTGTAGAAAGAGAGTGTAGAATGTTAGTTGTCCTCTTGTTGAACATTTAATATAAAATTTATATATAGTAACCGTTATTTAGATACGTATATATTTAAATGTAGTTAGTAGTTCTTTTGCAAATTTTACTTGAAAATATTTTTTATTGGAAGTTTAAACTGTCACTTTATAGTCACGTTTGTTTTTGTTTTTTTTTTTATTTTTGTTATTTTAATTTAAAAACACATGTTTATTTCGGTTTAATTGGAGCATACAGTTTTTTGTGATGACGATGATATTTATTTAAAAGGATTTAGGATGATAATTTCTTTATGTGGAGTTATTTCTCTCTCTCTCTCTCTCTCTCTGTATTTTTTCTTTTTTTGCGCAATTGTGATTGATGTCGGTTTTGGTTTCAGTTTAATTTAACTATTAATTCTTTTTTCTTATACCCAGTTTGTTTTTATTTAATTGTTAATACATAAAATAAAATAAATGTTGTGGTCACGATAGTTTGGTTATATTTAACAATTTTATTTGTTTGTACGATACAATTTACAAAATATAAGAAACAAATAATACTTTTACTTTTAATTACTATTTTGTTCAATTAAATTGGCAAAAATGTTTCTTTTTATCTCAATAACTGTCAATTGGATAATTGCACACAAACGTTTAAATAAATAGAGGAAATGATTGCAGTTTTTTCGGGTAAAATATCTTTGCACTCAAGCGGTTTTATTTGATTTTTTAGGTTATAAATTTATTAGGTTGTGCGGCTAAAACGAAAACCCAAAATTAATAGAATTTCTTATTTGTTGTCATAAATAATGTTTTTTTTTTTAAATTCAAAAAACTTATTTTATTTTTTTTTTAACTTCTTCAACTATAGAAAATAAAACCTTAAACATAATTTAAAATTCAAGTTGAGTTTTTTTTTTAACAAAACTTAAAAACTAAACTTCATTCAATTTAAATTTAACAAGGTTAAATTAACAAAAATTTTTCAAATAAACTACTTTTCAATTGAGAAGACTTTAAAATTAAATTTTAATTTAATATACAAGTACATACTAATAGTAACATAACTGTTCTTAAGTTAATTTAGTCCACACTTTAAATTTCGACACATTTTTGTTGTTGTTGTTTTCATATTATGTGTTGTCAACAGATAAACAAATAAATGAAGCACAAAAATGTAATAATTTCACACATTTTTTAAGAATTCAATTAAATTAAAGTTTAGTTTTTTTTCTCTGTAAACCACCATATAATAGTTACAAAAATGTAAAAAAATAAACATGATTGATCTGAATAGACTCAGTCAGATAGATAGATAGATAAATATATATAAGAGCTTAGTTAAAAATAGTTGTATATGCAACCCAGTCAACATTTTTGATAGCTAAAGCTTCAGACCTACAATTTCACTAGATGATTTTAAAAAACTTCAAATTTATATTAGGAATTATGGGATATTTTTGCAGTTAAAACTAATAATATTGAAATTTACCTCATGCGCAAAAATATGCTGATTTTAAGAAAACTAAAAGTTTTGTGGAGGAAGGTTTTTTCTTCACCTAAAACAAAGACATAAACTTTTTTCACCAATTCGGAAAACAATTATTGTGTGTGTATGTGTGTGTGTGTTTTTTTTTTTTTTGCATAACTGGCTATAGTTCACCTCGTTATCAAATCCAATCCAAAATACAAAAGTTTATAGTTTTGTTTTGAGATTTAAATTTAAAAACAATCATAACGCACTGTTCATTTATTAATACCTCTACAATGAAGAAGTGCAAAAAATGCACATTAATTTAATGCAATTTCTGTTGTACACTCACACAAACGCTTGTAGCACTATAATTTAATATTTAAGAGTTTCACCTATGAAATTTAACTCATAAGAATATTATCAATGCCGATTTCTATTGAAATATTTTAATATTTAGAAGTATTGTATGTACACAATCCTAAAGGTAATTTTTAAACTTAAAGAGTCCTATAATTAATAATTATCACGAAGACAAGTCGGGTTGGCACCTGTGCTCTATATGGTTATCAAACACTGCAGCAAATAAGTATTACTTAAAGTTTGGTGAAAAAAACTTTTAGATGTGTGTGTGATCCGTATGCACGGATTGGTCCAATTGAGAAAAAATTATCATTTCATTTTCAATTCAAATAATTTCAATTCACCGAGTTTATTCCTCTAATTTTCATAGTAAACTTCAGATTTTTTTATATTGAAGTCAAAAAAAGTTCGCATAAAAATGTTTGGCTGGTTATAAACATGCAATGCTAATGTATATGTGAGTGATGTAGAGTATGTTTGACAACCTTCAAATACATTGAGAGCAATACGTGTACAATTCATTTGTGAGTCAAAGCAATTGACACTTTTATTTCAAATAAACTTTAATTTTTATTTATGTACTTTTTATAAACAACACTGTAAATAATAAATAATATATGAAATATATATTGACTATTAAACAACATCAAACCCAGAGAGTATTCAAAACAGCAATAAGGATAATGTTATAGTTAAAATTATAGCACTTTTATAATAAGATGCCATCTAGAAAAAAATTACCAAGACTTTAGTAGTTAACAATTTAGTAATAAAATATATAATAATTATAATAAAGATATGATATTTAGTTACGTATTACTATTAAAGTTTAATATTACCACAATTATACATTATTCAAATTCAAATGTATAGAAATCTATAACGTTTGCTTTCAAAGATTGAGCAGTGTGTCAACGGCCCAGACACTGTCTCGCCACAATGGGGTTTTTATTTTTATATTCAAATACATATTTACGTCCATATTTGTATGAGCATTTGTGCAGCTGACGAAATAAACTGTGACGTTGCACATTTTTATTTGTATTTTTTTTTTTTTGTTACTTCTTTTCTTTTGCGATAATAACTAAATTATGAAAATAATACATATACGAAAGTAGTTATATTTGTATATATATTTTTATTTTAAGTAGACAACACTTCTCGACAAAAAAACAACACTAATAATAAATGTAGGTTGTTGTCTGTCCAAACGTCCGTCTGTTAGTTTGTCATTGTCAACATGTAATAAAGTAGTAAGTTGTAGGAGCATATGAATGAATTTTTATAGTGAATGTAAATAAATTAAATCATCATCATCATCTTTATTATCATGATTATTATAAACATCATTATCACCCATTATTAAAATTAAACGCATACGCACATTTTCTTCTTTCTATAACAAAATATTTTTCAATGATCATGGACATAATGTAAATTTCCATACAACAACTTGTTGTACTCGTCGTACACTGTCAGCTCCATCTGTTCAATTGGGTTCACTTCCTACTTTGGCACATACAAGAAAGCAAAAAAAAAAAAAAAAAAAAAAACTCATATAAATAAATAGACTTAAAAATACAGATATTCAAATATTTAGATTTAAATTTTATAAAAAATTAAAAACTCTGTTAAAGTATTAGAAACAGGGATGAGGAATTTAGTACCATTGTACTTCTCTACAACAATAACTCAAGTACCCACGCAATTCAATAACTTTTATTTCTTATTTTAAAGTTTAACGAACTTTTACTTTAAAAGGAAGTAGACTAAAGTGTTTTGGTTCCACACATTTTTCCTAAAATGCTTCTTTTTTTTTTTTTTGTTTTTTAATAAGAATTTAATATAATCCTGTTATTTTGTAGCTTTTAGTACATTTTTTCGTTATCCCAATTTATCATCTCTGTTCAGAGAATACTTTTTTCACAGTTTTCTATCTGATTTGTTCGTCTATAAGTTACACGATGTGTTTTTTTACAATCTTGTAGATTGTCTCTGCAACGGAAGTCATCTTGTTTAGTATTAAACTATTAGATGTTTTTTTCGACAAAAAAAAGATTGTTTCTTATCTAGAAATTTGCATCAGATTTAATGATAAAAAGACGACGTATTTTAACTCATTCAACATAAAATACTTGAAGGCTGTTATACTTACATAATTTTTGTTTAGATTTCGAAGAAGAAAAAGGGTGTTCTATATGTTAATAGAATTGACTTCGTGGAAAGCATAATTAGTTTCCTGTTTTTTGTAATATTGAAATTTTATTACACTGATTATACTAAAACATTTATGGAGTTTTCATAATAAAACACATCTTGACGATTTAGCCAGAGTATTTGATAAATTTATATATGAAGGGGTCTTCAGGCAAATATTGTTGAAGCTTTTTACGAAAATTGGCATTTAAATCGATATAAATTGATAATATTTTGACAAACTGAGCTTAAACGAAATGTTAAAACACTTATACATGTTCATATACATATAATTCTCATTGTTGTAACCTACATATACTATTAAATTTTGCCTTGTTGCTAAAATACTGACATGTTATAATTATGTTCAAATGTAAAAATTATAATTAAGATTTGAACATAATCATTATTTTATTATATCATATTATATTATTCACAATTTAAGACACACGGATATATAAAATCCGCATTATTAATAATCCAAATTGCCCATTCATCAATGAATTTATGAGCCAATGTTGTTACAATACATTTTCAAGGTATCTCTTTTAAATAAAGAGGCATTTTTTTAATTAAAAGTAGGCGTTTCTGAAATAACTCTTCATATTTCAAATATTTGGTAAAATTCCAATTTATTTTCGTAATTTTAATAATTTATTTAATTTTGCAAAAATCGTTTTCTACCTTTTCCTATGAAATACCCTTTTTAGTTGGCCACACACTTTTTTGCTCTAAAGCCATAGTATTATTGTTGTTGGTAATGTTTACTTTAAGTCATAAACAATTGCCTTTGGGGAGGTGTTGCTATAACAATCTACACTTATGTATTTTTGTTGTTGTTTCATTTAAAAACAAATTTCCATGAAATTGCTGAGATGTTAAATATGTTTTACAACAAACCACCAACATTAAATAATGTGTTGTTGATCATTCTTAAACACGTATCATCAATTTGTAGCCTACGCAATAATAATAAAAATACAACAAATTATATTCAATAAACGCCACTGAAAACAACTACAACAACAATCGTAATTATTATCTGCAAGTCAAGCTTGTTCAAAAACAAGCGAAAAAAACACTTAATAATCTAAAAAAAATGTCAGATGAAATAAATACTTGTGAGCTACCCAAGTTGCCAACTATGTTAAGCTGCAGTTACCAACCATATAAATATCAGTTTTATTTTTGTTTTTGTCAATGTTATTACTCTGCATGTGAAACTGAAAAACCAATTTCTATTAACACATTTTTGTTTACAAAAAATTAGCTGTTGTTGGTTACCTTTTTGCTGGTTTTGGTTTTGATAATTTGTGCAAGTTTTTTTACTTTTTGGTTCAAATTATATACATTTGCATTGTTGTTGTAATGGTGTTGAAAGTGTTATTATTTATGGCTAAAACAAAAATAGATTTTGATGAATTTTGAACTAGTTTTTGTTTAATGTAAGTGATTAATATCTAACAATATTTTTCTGACATTTTCGGTTTTCCTTGTTGCCCGGATACTCTATGACTATAATTGTAATATTATATATTTTGTATGCAAACTTATACATCATTTGCCCGGTTAAGAGGATTTATATGTTAATGTCCTCACTTATGAGTTTTAATGGATACTTGCGGAATTTAAATAAAAAATATTGTCAACATATGTAATTTATTAACAAATCAAACAAAAATCCATTACTGATATTTTGTCACAATATATAAATTGTCTTTTCCATTACTTTTTTAAATTGTGACATTGAAAATAAGATGAAATTTCATATTTGGACACAATTGTAATTTTCTCTAAGAAACTAATTTAGTTCGTATTAAAAATAAACAAATTTCTGAATTTTTTAAAATTCAAAATTAATCCAAATTTTAATTGATATTAATTAAGACTTAAATAGTTTCATTATTATTATTATTATTATTATTATTATTATTATTATTATTATTATTTTGTAAAAGGTTTTACAGAATTTTGGTAATTAAAAGATGTTTCATTTGTAAAAGAAGGTCCAACCACGCATCTTATTATGTCGATTGATTCTCAAGTTTAATTAAACTATGCTTAACTGTGGTTTAATAATCAACCACAAAACTGTTCGGTACGTAAATAAAATTTTCACTTTTTAACTTAGAAAACAATTTTTAAACCAAGAACTTTCAATTAAAACAATTGAAATAAAAAAAAAACAAGAAATAAAAAAATCAATGATTGGAAGTTTTATTGACAATAATTATTAATTCATCTCTGCTACAACTTGTTTTTCTCCTTATTTATACTTTATATGACTTCATTACTCCCCATTTGGAAGAAACCAGCTCAGTGTGTGGTTTTTACTTCCCTGTTTACATATTATTACAATGGAGTCGTCTTGATGTTGACAATTGATGATCATGATGTTTATTTTTTCCTGCAAGAACTTTCAATCACTGTCATTAAACTTTTAAAAGATTCTAGGTCAGTAGTATCTGGATTTAAGAACAAACTTACTTTTCTTTCTTTTTGCAGGGGGAAAAAAAGGTTTTGGTGAACTGGTTTCAATTTATTTTTTTAATGAAATTTTTACAGACCCACTTACATAAAATTATATAATGATAAACCATTTTAAAGTTTATTGTATTTAATTTTCATTTTCAAATCAAATATAAAATAAAATCAAGGCAATAATTTAATCAAAAAGAATATAAATCTATTTAAGTATTATTTATTCAATTAAACACACAATGAAAAAACAAAAATTATTATATTTATTTTAAACAATTTTCTCGAGTAGGCGTTACAATTTTCCATGACATTTAATTTATAAGATTTCTGTGCTTTTGTTGCATTTATTTCTTTCATTATTTATTTTGGAATAAATTTGCAGGCTTTTTTGGGAAATTTATAGATATAAATTAAAAATACTTTGACTTTCATTTTTACTATGAAAAAACAAAATGTTAACAAAAACCACTTGTAATAATAAAACCTCTTTGGAACATAAACAACACTTCAGCATAAAAAATAACACAATGTTTACACTAAACAATAAATACGCACACTCACCTAAACACAATTTAACCTCATATGTAGTATGCAGTATGCTCATGTCACATGTCAACAATGTGTCAAAATAAATGCAACCGTTTAAAAGAAAAATTTATAAATAAATTATTTGGTATCTTTTTTTTTGAAAGAAACGAAATGAAAAATATGCAAAAAATACAAATAATTTGCATGTTATAACAACAACAACAACCATAAAATATAATTTTGTTATAATAAAAATATAACAATGTTGAACATATAATGTTATACATGCAACAAAAACCATAAGAAATAATATTAAAAAAATATATATATATATATGTACATATCAAACTCATATGCTAAATACAATAAATGTAAAATGAATGAATGTCACAATTTTTATTCTATAAATTCAGAAAAGAAATAAAATAAACTAAAATAAAAATCTAAAATCAAATTAAAATAAAATTTAAGATAAAAACAGCTGACAAAATGTTTGCGTGGGTGGCAAATAGAAGAGGAAGAAGACCTTTTTTCGTTTGGAAATGCTTCTTTTTCGCCGCTACTGTTTGCTATAAAAAATGTATTTATGATGTTGTAAAAATGTTGATGATAATGAAAATTAAAATGGAGATTTATGATGTTAAATTTATAAAAAGTTTGTTTAGTTTGATTATTATTAGGAAAAAAAAGAATATTGAAAAGATATTGGATAAATTGTTACAGGAATGGAAAGTCTATGTCAAGTTTTTTTTTTCAATTTTGTAATTCGACTCATTTAACAAATAAATCTTATAAAATATATTTTCAAACATTTGCTCATAATATTTTATATTTGAAATTGGAAAAACGGAAAATATTTTAAGTATCAATATTTTGTAAATGCAAAACGGAAATTTTTAGATTTTCGGAAAAAATAAAACAAATGAATAAAAGAAAACAAAAAATTTATTTTAAAAAGATAAAAGTTCATATCAAGCTATAATATATGTAATGTAGAAATGAGCGATATTTTACTTTTTTGTCGCATGCTCAAATGTATTTGTTTTTATTTTGAGGCAGAAAAATTATTCAAAAGCGGTGCAGAGCATGAATTCGCGATTCATCTATAATTAAAATTATTAATTTCTTACGGTGCATAATGTGAACTCTATGGAGACTCCCATGTTCAAATAAAATAATAGTTTTAAAGAACAGCGATTTAAAAATCAAGGTATCGCTCATATCAATGTAAATGTAAACTCTAGAATAAATAAATTTCTTAAAAGCTTTAAGCGGTCTAGTGTAATGAAAATGATAGTTACGCACAACGCTACATATTTACGAACTTTTTAATCTAATATTGTTATTCTAATTTTTAAATCTTAAGGGCGTCCAACCTGAAACATTATTAAAAAAAAATAATAAAATGTTTTCAGATTACTATATTTTATTTTTTATTATGATAGAAAAATCAGTGATAATTATGCGTGAAATGTATACATTTTTGAAGAAAATTTTCAATACAAACAAAATTTGAAATCTAGAATTATATGTCAAAAATTATCTGGCAAAAATCATTCAGTTCAGTTTTTTTATCCGATAAATCATAATTGAATTCTCCTTATAATTTCTGATTACATTATAACATTGCGAGAATGATGAATATTTCAATTAACAATAAATAAGATCTTACTTTTGAAGAAGTATGATCTGATGACGCCGCAACTATTTATGGGGCATTAAAATCAATCGAAATGATCAATTTCAAATTTGCAACACAGTGACTGAAGATCCACACAAATGAATTAAGTGGGAAAATGCATATCATTTTAAATTGTTTCGATTATTATTAACCAAACATTTCAAGAAGTATATTTTTATTTAAACGCTTTGTTTTTGTTAATTTATGTCTACATAATTGAATTTCTCAGACCTCTAAATTAAAATTAAAATTAAAATTAAAATTTAAAAAATATATCGAAGTCAGACTTACAATTTAAGTGTTTAACCACCCTTTAGTTAAACCCCGTTTTAATTTAATGGTTATAACGTAACATTAAGAAAAGTAATAGTAACTTATACCAAATATTTTAATTTTCTAGATTTTGAGTTCTTTTCTTAAAATTATTTTTAAATTATAAATTAATTTATTTTCTTTTTTATGTTTTTTATGTTCTTAAACTTAATCATAAATCATCAATATGTGACATTTCTTTGTTCATACCAAAAATCATTTATAGTACTTTTTTGTTATATGTCTATCAATTGTCGTTCTAAGTATTAAAAATAATTTTTTTTTTTTTTTTTGGCCGAAAAAGTGTTTTATGTGTATTTCGAAAACTTTGCTTTTTTAAACTTTAATGCTTTCGAAATACCCTCAACAAGTACAACGTGAAAAAGCAACAACAATTTCATTGATCTTTTTCAAAGAATAAAGAACTTACAAAAACTAAAAAAATTTTACTTTTTAAACACTAGAAATATCTAATACCTTTTGAAAAGTATCTAGATAGTAAATCTCAAATACAAAGAAAATTTTATTGAAAACAGTGGCACTAAAAATGAAAATGTTTTTGTAAATAGTAATCCATCATTAACATTTGTATTATAGTTTTTTCTCTTGGTGTATTTCTCGTTTTTTGTCTTAAGTTTTATTTAAAAATTTATATTTTTCAAAGAAAAATTCTTATCAGTTTCAAGTGTTGAAATAAAGGAAAATCTAAATAAATTAAAATGAAATAATGTCTATTTGTATATGTATAGACATATTTGCTAGATGGATGTTATGATGAATTCAAATTATTTGGAATTTCACATTCAAATGGTGCAGTTGAGGTTGTGATGAAAACTTATCAATCTTGGATTATTTTTTAAAATATATAAATATTTTCGAAAATGTGGTATTTTGAAGATTAAATTTTAAAATTAGTTTTTTTTTTTTTTTTTTTTTTTTTTAATAAAAAATAAATAAATAAACTTGCCACAATTTTAAGTTATTGCTTAAATTCATAAGCAGTTTTACATTTCTATAAAACAATTGTTATTCGCCTGTCAATCTCTTAGGATAGGTAAGTCATGAGGCTGTCAAGGTTAAAAATGTGGCGAACTTTGATCTTGAAGGTTCCTTTATATTATCTGTAAAAATATGAATGGATACAGAGGAAATTAGAGTTGAAAGTTAAAAGTCTAAGCGGAATGATAGAAAAGGAGTAATAGGCCAGATTATTGTTAATGGTGGAAAGAAGAAGATTATAGATAAATAGATAGATAGATAGATAGATAGATAGATAGATAGATAGATAGATAGATAGATATGTATTTTTTCAAAATCAAGAATTGTTGCTGTTAAAATTATATAAACAAACTATTAAAAACATCATACCACACATATTATCCAGTGTAAACACTGGAGAGAAAAATGTTTTAACAACTACTATTTCAATCAAATTCAAATCATTTTTTTGTTTGTGTAAAAAAAAAAAACAATTTTACCTTGATACCATATAACCAAATTTAAAATACTTATATTTGTTTATTAACTTAAATATTTAAAAAATGATTTAAATCGATCTTCACCTAATAATGGCATTTTTTGGTATGAAGCAACCTTCAAAGAGATTTATGATCTTGAAAATATCAACACAATTTAAATTACAAAGTTTATTTAAAGAGGGGAGAGAATGAGACTAATGTAACCCACCAGATCTTTTCAATATATATTTTTCACC
Source organism: Cochliomyia hominivorax (assembly GCA_004302925.2). Classification (NCBI taxonomy): domain Eukaryota; kingdom Metazoa; phylum Arthropoda; class Insecta; order Diptera; family Calliphoridae; genus Cochliomyia; species Cochliomyia hominivorax. The sequence continues at coordinate 46,602,067 of PYHX02000467.1, read as the reverse complement.
GATCACTATGAATAATAGAATTTTAAAATTTATTGTGCAAAGTTTTTTATTATTATTTTTTTTTCTTTGAAAATCTCTTAAAAAGATAAATATGCAAAAATTATATAGATTTCATTTAAGTTGTATTTTTGGCCCATAAAACTAAATTGGAATTTGTTTTATTGACTGGAAAATAATATACAATTTTCTCTGCAAATGTTTCAAAAAAAAAAGCTTTATATTTTTCAATTGAGAGAAACAATAACAACTTTGCTACACCTGCTAATTGAATGGACACGTGAAAATAAATGTTTAAATTAAATAAAAATACAAAAAATAAAATTAAAAAAATACATATATATAAGAAACTCAAATGTTTTGCCTGAATGATACAATCTTTAAAAAACAAGAAGAAAACAAAATCCAAAAAATTTTTAAAGTTTTTTCCCAAACAAAATTTGTATCAATTCCACCATAAAACTTTGTAAGAAAGCAAAAAATACTAAAATATAAAAATAACAAAATTTAGTTCAAAAGTTTTTTTTTTTGTAAAGCACATGACTTTAATTTCGACAAAAATACCTTTAAAAATTAATATGGGGATAACAAAATAGAGAAAACGACCATAAATCAATCTGAAATCCAAAAAATGACTTCAGAAAAATCATTTTAAAGTAATAATTTTAAAACATATAAAATGTTAATGTTTTGATATTTACTGTAATAATTCATTGATAAAAAAGAGATTTATTTGGGATCATATTAATATTTGAAGAAAAATTTGTTCAATTACTACTTGAAATTATTGTTAAAATAAAAATGAATTGAAAATCGATTTCTCAAGTTACAGTTAAAGCCTCTTTCATATTTTAAATCCTTTTATGCCCTACGCCACCACAAGTGGTAAATCATTTTATATGTAATACTAATCAATCATGCACCAAATCAAAATCTGAATTAATCTATATCCGTCTGTCTGTTATAAGCAGCAACATCGGTCCTGTAACAAAGACATGGTGACCATGTGATCATTTAGATGCGACATCAAAGAATATTGCATTCTTACTTGTTTATTATTAAACATTCAATTTTAGGCATAAACATTTCAATTACAAGCTTTTGAAAAGCATAATTTTGTGAAATAAAGCAATTTTCAGTGTATTGCTTTTTAAGCATATATTTGACATTTTAAAATCTGATTCAATAAAAGATTATAGATCTAGAAACTTTACGAGTTACGAACTCTAACTTCTCATCAAAATCAAAAAATCACTTCGGATATTCGCTTTTCTATTCGATTGAGATGCTCAGATACTTCAACATTTCGTACAGAATCAGTTTTCTGAAATAAAAAACTGAATTAAATATCAATTTTATAAGATTTTTTTTTTAATTTCTTTCACATTGCCTAATTGTATAACTAAAAAAGATATGAATAAAACGTTGTTTTAGTTATGATTTTGCTTTAAAAATTAAAATAGTTCATTTAACATTGTTTTAAAATATTTTTTTTTTCAACAATTTACAAAGGTGAAATAACATAAAACCATCTTAACTTAATATTGTAATAATCATGAAATAACATAGTTTATTTAAATTTTAATTTAAATTGATGTTTGAAATGACAACAATAATAAATTAATATTCAATATAATGTTAATTTGACGATATCAGAAATATTAAATTGTGATAAAATTATTTAACAAAATTTATTTTTTTCTTGAAATATAAATATAAATTTTATTTCTAAATGTATAAAAGATGTCTTCCAAAAATCAACAATTTTCAATGTTAATTTTTCATTAAGTTTTTTTTTCGTATCTATGAAAAATCTTCTATTTTGAAACTAAAAAAATAGCTTATGATATTAAATTCTAAATTATTATTTCAAATCATTGAAAATGTCATATAAAATTCTATTGATTAAATAATAAAATTAATTATTTTTCAAAAACATTTACAAAGTCTTTAGAACAGAACTAAATTCGACACTTTTTATATGAAAACTATGAAAAAATGGTAACCCTAAAAAAGGTCATTTATACTTTATTGTAATTGAAAAAAAATATAATATTTAGAAATTATTTCGGTCAAATAAAAATATTATTTTATTAAATAATAATTATTTATCAATATTAAAAACAATGAAAAAAATACATCATTTATTATCCCCTTAAAAAAAAAGGAAAAATAATATTGAAATAAAACAATAGTAAATCAGTGAAAGTTTTAATACTTAAAACTTAATAACAAGTACATTCATTATGCTTAAAATGTAAAATATTTGATTGTAAGTAAAAAGCATTTTTTATTTAAATTTTTATGTTGTCTGCTGCTGCAGCTGCAGTTACAGAGACCATAATACAAAATTATAATCAATGGAACGAACAATTGAATTCGACCAAAAAAGAAACGAAACATCCATAAAATAATACATGTATATTGTATAGATGTGTATATAGTGTGTAGTACTTGTAAAGTGGGCTTCCTACATATGTAATTCCACACTGGGAGCAACATTGCTGCCAGTTTTAATAGCAGCTGATTTAATGATAGTTGCATGATGGCATTACTTTACATGTGCTTTTTGGGAAAACAAAATAACAATACAAAAATTTAATTAAATATAAAGTGTTTAATAATTATTTAATTTATTAACTAAAACTCAGTGTCTCACTGTCTGATGGATATAAATAAAAATTAAAATCTTATTTCATCGAAAAAATCAGACATTAATAGCGTTTGTAAAAAATTATCTGAAATAAGAGATTAAGTGAATAGACCACAAAAAACAGTTAACCAGTTTTTTGCATTCTAGAAAACCGAACGCCTTCGAATAATTTCTATTTTGAAATTATTCGACATGCAGTGTAGGATTATTTGATGAAGTTTGTTACAAATGGTTATTTTGATAAGAATCATTATTTATACATTTCAGATAAAGATAGATCTCTTTTAAATAATGATTTTATCTGCAAATTCATAATGATCAAACAAAAACCTAAAACCGTATTCGAAACAGCTTTTTTTGAAAACCCTCTTTTTCGAATAACTCGAAAACCGGTTTTCTGAAAATTTCGTTTTTTATACACTTAGAGATATGAAGAAATATTAAAATTGAAAGACAATAAATGAATTAAAAAATTATTAACATTTTGAAAAATTGCCAAATTATTCAAATATCAAAAGGAACATTTTTTAAATTGCCAATTTAAATTAAGTTTGACAATTAATGTTAATAAAAATCTGGAAAAAAAATTTATATATTTTGGTTAGAGTTCCCAGAAGAAAATTTTATAATTTATAGGATTTTTAATTTTATTTAACGTGTAGACATCGTGTTAAGAATCTTTAAATACTTTTAAGTAAATTTTTAAATAAAATACTTCATTTTATGATTCTAAAGTTCAATTTTAAATAAATTCTTTTTCTTTTCATAATTATGTATATTTGTATAAATATACTTTTCACCACATCAGAAACAAACTATAAAAATTTATGAAAATTTAAAGCAAAAAGAAATAGAAAGAAACTTATCAAAAACCATAAAAATCGTATTTCTTAAATGGAAAGAAAAATAAATAAATAAATAAATAAATATTGAAATATACTTAAGTTTTCTCAATTCATTCACTCTCTCACTCATTCAGTTTCCTTAGTAAATTAAACATTAATGATCTTGCTAATAAAGTCATAACATCAGCAACAACAAACACACCAACTACATACATATCAGCAAACAATTTAACACGAACCAAATATAATAAAACAAAAAAGCATCAATATTAAAGTTTGTTTACTTTATAAAGTGAGTGTAGTACAGTGGGTTGTACATTGTGATCGTACAACGTAAAATTCATAGTAAAATATAAAAAAAATCCCAAAAGTGTAGGCGGTTTGCGGTAAGAAATTAAAAAAAATATATATTTATCTTCCTTTTAATATTGTAGAACATTTTGCACTATTAAAGAAAACGGGAAAAAATAAAAACACTAGAGCTTTGTCTAAAGATCTTGTCAAGAGATGTTGATGTGCCTTAGCACATATGAAAACATGATTAGAAAGGGAAATGTGCAGCCTAAACTTAGATTCTTAAAAGCCTATTGACGACAAAGTAGCGGTATTGCAAACTATTTTGTAATTTTACATTACATTTTATTGAGCTTTGTCTCTCCCCTGTCTGAGGAAGTAAGAAAGAAAAAACTTGATTACACTCTCTTGTATTTAATCTTAGGTTTTTCAATTTTAAGCAAATAAGAAACTACAAAACTATACCTATAAAGAATTTTAAACATTTGATATTTGATCCCATTTCAAAAGGCCTTAATATTAAAAGCTTTCCCCAAATTTTCCGTTACCACTAACTGAATGAGCAACTTTCTAGCATCTCTTTATGATCTCTATTACCAACACTACTACAATGATCACATCATCTTAATCATTTTCATTTATACAATGACTTGAGTGTCGTCTATGTTTATCAACTCTTAGAATCTAGTCTACAGCAAAGTATAAACAAAATCAGCCTTTGGAAGAAAACGAAAAAGCTAAAAGTGGGAGTATTTTAGTTAAGACATCACATCAGTTGATTGAGATTATTAACTGGAATTGCAGTTTTTTTTTGTTACAATTGCGACTTGTCCATGAAGTGTTCTTCAAATGAGAAGGCGGCTGCAGGCCTCATAATCTTTAACATCGAGTGCGAAATTGACATGCGTATCTAACAGTATAATTACCAGGCAAATATTGGCAAATAAGTATATTTATACGAGATACGTATTTATTCTAACTAACTAACTTGCTATCTGACTAACCGACTGACTGACAGATAGACTGCATAACTATAACTATTCGAATATGTGATGTATATAAGAATGAGTGTGTGTTGAGTGTAGGGGACCAAAAAGAGAAAAAGTAAAGTGTAAAGCTTTTTATAAGACAATTTATGAGCTGTTAAAAATGTAATTTTGCTTCCTCCTGCTAAATAAAATAAAATAAAAATTGCTAAAGTTAATAACGCTAAGATAAAACTGGTACAGATATGAAAAACAAAAAGAAATATCATTTTTATGATCTTCAATATGAGAGTTTTGTAAACATAGAAAAATATAACACTTTTCAACAACTGAAATGAAATCTTTAGCAACACTTAAGTAACGGTTAAAATAGTGACACAAAATTTAATATGTCAGGATGAAATTTGAAATTCAAAACCCGCAATTCCTTAAATAATTTTCATTTATTTATTAAATATTTTATTACATACAAAAAATAATAAAACGCGATTAAAAATCCCTGCATCTGCCCTTTTTAGTAAAAATAATCCTGTTTTTAATTTCCTTGAAGAAATATAGATCTTTGATTTATGATCTTCATTATCGTCAACTGTTAATCCAAACAATTTATCTTTTTCATTTTTAACTACCAAAAATAACTAAACATATTCTTCTGTAGTTTATATTAAAGGGTTTCAGAAGATCTAAATAAAATACCGAATATATATTTATTTTAAAAGCTTTAGAATGGAGATCAGAGCGGAGGCAATTGCAAAAAAAAAAACGAAAATGAGTACTAAAGTGATAAATCTTGTTATTAGTTGTTGGTTATAAATTAATGATGTTTCCACCATGTTAAGGCACGTTTTAACTAGACAAAAATATTGCAGAGATTGAAGAAAAATTAAGGTAAAAACCTAAAGTATCTTTATGAAAAATAGCAAAAATAAATGGTAACAGCAATATTAAAACAAAAATAAAAAATAGAATTATATAGTAATTGTAGTCATAGTGCTATTTTCGTGCGGATGTTGTGTGTTTATGCGGCAAAAGTGTTTTTTGAAGTCTAATCGTGATGAGAAATCCGGTAACGTGCTAATGGTTTAAGTCTAGGTCTAGTAATATTTTCAAAACAGATCATAGGGTTGTATTTATAGAACTGCCTATTCGCTCTAACAATAAGTACTTTATTATTATTATTTTTTGTTTGTTTGTTATTTACAAAATATTATGTTGTGTATACTCTGGATACAAGAGAGAGTAATTTTATATTAAAAATGCACAAAAATCACAGCACGTTCAATTACAATGTCTGCATTTAAATGTGGCGTTAAGACCACGCGGAAAAAAATAATAATAACTTGGCCATTGTATGTCTTTTAAAAGATTTGATAAACAGCAGGTGCTCTGTTTTGTCTTTAGATATATATAAGACTAGAAACGTTTTAGTCAAGGCTTACAAAAATGTTAACTGATCCTTTAAACTAGTAGTCTTTTTGTAATGTCTGTCCATGTAGTCAACTACATATTTAAGTCTCTGTGATAATTGATTGAGTAAAGTTAATAAAGTTATCAAACTGTCAAAGTTTGTTGTTAGAGACTTTTATTTTTAATGCGGCAAAATATCAAAAACCCTCCTTTAAAATGTGGCAAATAGAAAAATGGCAAATCGGTATATAAAAACATTCTTTTTGTCATGAATTAATAGAAATTTAAATTAAGTCAAATAAGATTTATTAATTAAACTTACTTTTTATTAAGGACAATTAATAGAAAAAGGATGCCAGACTTTTTATTTCAAATTTGAAAAATTTGATTACATTTTAAATATTTTATGTGTATTTTTTAATAATTAATAATTAATTATAAATATCATATATATTTCATGGCATTATCACTTAATATACTCAGCCATGCTATATGTCATAAATATTATTATAACAATTATTAAATACCAGTTATTTCAAATGAAACTTTTTAGTCTCTTATTCTCTCTGTTTATCTGTCAATCAGTCTCTATATCATATCGTACAGTTGTCATAAATGTGATTTTATGAATGTGCGTGTTATTGTTTATTTGTATCTTGTATTATTATCCCTTTTGGTAATTTCATATGATGATTTCATTTGACAACTCGTTTACACAGATTTAATCTGATTTATAATTATTTATATTGAAACTAAAAGCTCTCTCATGCACGATCTCGTATGCTCAGACATATAGATATTTTTGATATGAATACTTAAAGCAAAACAAAAGAATAAACAAGCTTTTAGTGATCGTTATAAAAAAGTGTTAAATGTTAAGAGACACGAAAAGTTGTAAACAAAAACGCTTAAAGACATAAAGTGATGCCAATTACTTTAAATTAGATATATAATTTAAACTTAATTAAGGAATAATTTATTTATACAAAAAATTTTATTATGAAAAAAATGTTAATTAAATTAATTAATTCCGCTAAGTTTATATATTATATTCATTTATATTAAATAGTTGGCAACTCTGGAAGATGGACACTTGTTGAATATTGAAAAATATTACAATTTACATGTTAAATATTCCTTACTTATTTATAATATTATTATATATCAACCGATATAGATTTACATTTAAACATGTTTAAATTCCTTGATAAAACAAATATTTTTTAATTGACAGAAAAGGGCGCTTGCGAAAACTCAAAACCATTTAAAGGTTAGTGCTAAAAACAACATAGCTTTGCGTATTAAAAACAAACTATGAACAAATTTGCTTAACCCATATGAAATATATAGGGACTCATGTCGTTAGGATGATCACAACAGAAGCTATATATATCATATATATTTTTTATATGATCAAATGTAACCAAAAATTTGTTCTGAAGCATTGTCTTCTGAAATCGGCATTATCGATCAATTTTACAATTTATATTTGTATATCCTATAGATTATAAATAATGATCCTTTCTAAAGAATTTTGAAGCTTTTCAAAAGGTTTTAAGTATTACAGCAAAAACCTTAACGAACAATTTCGCCACATATTTATTTATGATGTCACATGTTAAGACCCTTCTTATATCTATATATGTAAATTTTGTATTGAAAAAATGTATCAGCATTCTCCGTAAAACGTTCAATTATTCGATACGATAACGAGTCAATATTGACACAAAAAGTCAATACTTTTCGCAGAATGAAACGGACGAATATGCAAAAGAGTTCTCATACTTCTTTTTAGAGACACAATTTGCGAAATCTCACTTTTGTAAAAGTTTTCAAAGTTGTGCGAAGAAATGTCACACTTTAGATAGTAAAAAACACTTTCCGTTAATATGTAACTCACATTCATCATCTTGAAATATAGTTGGACTATACAGTGCAATGCATCATTTCTCACTTTCCATTTCTACACAGCAGTCCAAATCATAAACCCTTTAAAGGGTTAATCATAAGAAACCACACAGTAGTTAAAAGAAAAAACAAACCCAGAGAAAATAAATATAAATAATACTAGAACTAATGAAAAAACATAACATAAAAATAGTTTAATACCCAACATATAATAAACGTATTAAGAAAACATTATAACTAATGATTACCAACCAACATAAAATTACAAGAAGAGAAAATTCTTTTGAAAGCAAAAAAAAAAAAAAACTGGAAGAAAAAGGTGTGTGTGTTGGTAGTAATAATGGCCTCCTAGCCACAACTGAGACCACCTAAAGGTGCATTTTTTAAAGCGTTTAATGTAGACAAACTATCAACAACATTCCCTAGTAAAATATTTATAATCATAACAAAAACAACTTAAAAAATATATGTAAGTAAAACCAAACTGAGGTATGTTATCGATGTAATAAAAATTAAAAACAACAATAACAACAACAACTACAACAAGTGTGTGTAAAATTGTAACCATTCATATATGAATCCCTTATATTTTCTCACTTTTTTTACTTCGATATTCCTGCTAAAACTAAAGCTAAACAATAAGTGGCGGCGCTTACATGACTTTAACATGTCTGCAAATAATTTTTCTCTTCTTTTCTGATTTTTCTTTATTTTTTCAATTTTGCGCATTTACCAGTCTTAACAGACTTTTAACACATTGTTGGCAACTAATTTAAATGGATCGCATGTCACTTGTCTATAGTGTTTCCACACTCTACACAATATTTTCTGACTTTCAAATTTGTGATGTTTTGTTTTTTTTTTTTTTTTTTTGTAGTTTTAACATAGAACGAAAATTTAGTGATTTTTATATTACAACAGACAAATGGCGACAAAATACTTGAGGATTATAACAGCTGGAATATAGGGAATATTATATGATATTTAATTAGAATAGAAGTTTATATAAATTATTAAGGATTTTTTAAAGATTCAGTTTTGAGAGTTCAAAATAAGACTTGATGTTAGTTTTTCTGAGACCCTTTTATAAAGAAGATATAACGGGGTTTTTTCCAAATTCTTTTAAATTGTCTAACGAAAATATATTTTAATCAACCTAAAACACCACCAAAACTTACGATTCTAACTAACAACTTTTGAATGGCCCCTAAACTTCGGTCAAAGCTCTTCTACTTCACGATCATCAACAACAGTTTTTGTTGTTAAAGTATTTTCACATTTCCTACAGATTCGATTTGATGAAATTAAAAAAGGTAACTTTAACGGCTTCATAAATATCAATGAACGGCTCAATTGTTGTCCGGGGTTTCACCATTTACCACATACACACGTTTTTAATTGGAATGCTACTGGTGAATTCCATAAAAAACTTAATTTTAACCAAGGCTTCAAGGACCCCTCCTTCCTATACGAAGATAAAGCTCTTGATCTGAAGTAACTGGAATCATCGTGATATACCCTGGCTTTATAGCTTCAAGCTCTTGCCTTCAAACTTCAAACACCTAATGTTTTTTTTTAGATATAATGTTTTCAAACTAGATTTCTGCAACTTGTTGATTTTAAAGCTTTCAAACGGGATCTTTTTAAACAGATAAATTTTATAATCTATAATTCTATTCAATCTACTAAAGAGCGTTGCATAATACTTAAATTATGATTTTATATTGAAATACTCTTGATTTTGTTTAACCCTAAATAATTACTCTTTGTAGTACCGATGATACTCTTTTTAACATCAGAGAAAGAAAAATATTTTTTTTTATTTAGATTTTTTATTTTATAATAAAACGTTTAACTGTTTTTTTTTAATTATTGTCTTTAAAATTAAAAAGACGTTACTGTACTAAAATGAAGAGTAGCCTTTCAGGGTTAATAGCTTTTCTGATTTGAAAACATATATCCTGAAATCATTATAACGAAATAGTTCTCTCTTAAATGTCGGCTTTCATCTAAACATTTATCAAATATTAATCTATTGTTTAATATTTATGTGATGACAACACTGTCATCACTTATTATTTGACAATTTTCCCATGTCAACAAATGTCATTTAAATTTAAATTGTATTTTTTCTTGTTTTGCATTCAATATTATGACATTCTTAAAGATTTTATATTAATAAAAAATTATTTGTCATTTTATTAACATTTAAGTAAGATTAATAATTTCTAAATTTATATTAACACATATTAAAACATTAAAAAATTGTTTAACAAATTTCACTCTTCAAAGTAATTTTTGCGGCGAAAAAATATTTCTTTACATAAATAAAAGTCTAAAGCAATTTGCTTGCATTTTTTCTTAACAGCAAATAAATAATTCCATTATGACTTTGCAAAATCTTTAATAAAACAAACAAACAAACATTATGACGTTGTAAACTTTTATTATTTTTTTCTTTATACATATTTTGTAAATTATCCACCCATTGTGCGTGAGCGATGTGATGATTGTAAATGACCAGCAATTAATGCCTGTTGTGTTTAGGAACGATTAAAGGATCATAGTTGTTTGTTTTTTTAACTTGACCGACCGACTACTGTGACGATAAAAACTTAATCAAACAAAAAAACATAATAGAAATCTTTGTTATGGAGATTTTTTAAATTATTTTCTGAAACAATAAGGGTCTTGAGTTAAGAAATTAAAAAAAATATATTTGTAATATTTTTATTCAATTTATTTAATTGAATAGATTTTTCTTCCTAAAAAATTAAAAACAGATTTGGTGAATTTCTATAACATTACGTATAAGTAATAATAGTGTTGCCATATTTTTGAAATCAAATTAATTAGATAACATTAGTCAAATTATGTTTTAATTTTTCATTTTATGATTAAAATCATGACCTTACACAAAAGAAGACAATATTTTGTTTATAAAAAAAATATTTAATATGTTTTTGTATATTGTAATAATACGATTTTGTTCATGTAAAATTACATATAACAGCCGGTAGCTTATCGTTACAATGACACACAAAAAAAGTCAAATTATTATTTTTTTAGTGTTTAAAAATGATAAGATTTGTTTTTTTTTTTTTAAATTTAGTTTTCTTATTAAAAAAAGTTTCAAAATTTCGTAAAAAACAAATATTTAAATTATTTAGTTACAAAGACAAACATAAAGTTAAACTAAATAAAAATAAAATTTCAAAAGCTACAAAAATTAAATCAAGTTTTTTCTAAAACCTCTAACAAAAACACAAAACATCAACATGATCATAAATATTGTCATGATAATCATGATCATAGTTTTAAAAGTACATTTTTGTAAAACGGGGACTGAGAAAAAAAAATAAAAATCCATGATTATTATTTATTTAAAATATTAAATTACAACGGTTATAAGTTAGTTTAACAAATAGATAGACTTAATGACTGTCTGTCTGTCTGTCTGTCTGTCTGTCTCTCTGTCTAACTAACTGACGTCAACAAACAACAAAGTGCTAAACAAATATTTAGTGAGAATTAGTAGAGAAAACAAATATAATTAAATGAATAAATGAATGAATGAATAAACGAATGAATGAGTGAATGCACAAATGAATGAATGAATGAATGAATATTATTATTGATGATTAATTTACAAAAAGTTTGATTTAATTAAAATAAAAACACTTGAAAAGTTTTAAAAGAATAAATTTTTTATGTTTCATTGTGTGTGATCTGTTCAATTGTTAGTTTGTTTTTGTTTTAAGTAAATAAAATTTAAATTTTCCATTTCCTACTTTTTATTGATGATTTTTCATCGTTTTTATTATTAAAAAGAAGAAAAAATCATTGATTTCTTTTTATTGATTTTCTTGTCTATTCTGGATGACATTTTTTTCGAAAACGAATCTTAATGGAAAAAAAGGCTCTTTTCATCAAGTTCATTGTAAAATGAAATTGAAAATTCACTGTGTCAGTTGTCAATTTAAAATTATATTCATAAGGAAAAGCGCAAAAAAGCAGAAATCATCAATAGAATCAGTGACAGCAATTCAAACAATTGACCATTTGTTACTTGGAATTGACAGTTGAGAAGATGACAAAAAAATTTAAATAAAAATATATTATTAGAAACCAGAAATCATAAATAAATTTTTAAATTAAACCTTTAAATGCCATCTAAAGAAATTTTGTACTCTTTAAGCAAACACTTCTGAATGTTACAAAGATGACAACTCTTCAAAATTTGACAGTGATGTCAAACTCAATTTCAGAAAATTCCAGTCTTATGCTGCACAAATCATAGAATTTTGATATTATATTAAATCAGCTTTTTAGGAATATAAGTGGAATTCAAGAAAATTCTGTTTTGGTTTTATTTATTTCGGCTACTTTTTGGAACAGTTTGTCACCTTCTTTTGAATTCTTTGACATTCTGGAACTGTATTTTTGTTCTTTAATGACCTTATATCAGATTTACGTGGTTCGCTTTTTATATGGTTCAGAATGTTATATGAATTTTTCCTAACTCTTGTCAAATTGTATCTTTATCTAAATATTTACTTTACTTTTATTTGCATTAGAAATAAATGTTAACGGAAAATTTTATCTTAAAAGAAAAAATCATAATTCTAACACTTTACTGTGTTCGTGTTGCTTCAAGGGTTAATAAAGATGTCGATTATTATTTAGTTTTTTTTCCTCTGATTTGATGGACACAATATAGTATTGAACTTAGAAGACACTTTGTTTTCGTTATGCCAATATGTTTTTGATTAATAGAATTTATTTTCCATTTTTATTTTAAACTTTTTCAATTTCAATTTAATTTTTCTTTTCATTTTAAAGTCAAGAAGAAGAAGAGGAATCTGATGAGGCAATAGAAAAAAATGTGTGTTAGAAAATAAACTTTCTTAAACAACTAAAATTGATTTGAACGAATTTTTATGTTAAAGATCAGACAATATCTGATTAGATATAAAGAATATTAAGTGTTGGCAATAAAAATGAAAAAAAAAACGTATAAAATATGAATGAATGTAAATCATGAAAATATTTCACTTTTTTCTAATTTAAATAAAAAAGATAATAATGAATATTAAGCTAAAGATGATGATGGCAATCATAATGATTTCAAGATATTTATTTTATAAGCTTCCTTGTTTGTTTATTATATAGAAACAACAACAGTAACAATAATAATAATAATAATAATAATAATAATAATAACAACAACAAAAGGCAACAATAACATGTTTATCATCAACATATTTGCAACTTCATCATCAGTAACATCATCAACATGTTGCAAAAATAACAGCAGCACATGAAATATATAGAAGAAAATGCGTTGATTTCTTTTTCAAATTTTCAGCAGCTTGTTGTTGCAATATCGACAAACATACAAATACATAGACATATGTACATATATGTATATGTAATATACTGTAGTATGTAAAAGTATTATTTGTTTGTCTTGTCATAATAAATTTCTATCTAAAATGTAAATTAGTTACTTGTTGCATTCAACACATTGCAATCAATACTTATGTATCGTATCTACATATACACATATGTATGTCTATATCCATAAATATAGGCAAATTGTTAGTTTTTCTTTAGTTATTTATTTCTTTTTTTTCATTTTTAATTTTTTTTCTCTTTCAATAATTCAAATAAAAATCTAATGTCTGTTAAGAGTATTTTTTTTTGTATTTTGCTTCAGACGATGGCCAACATAGAAGGTCATTAACTAAGCGTTACTTTTATTAAAATTTTTGTTATTTTATTATAAAATATTTTTGTTGTTGTTTGCAACATGTCTGCATACTTTTTTCTGTATTTTCATAAACAAATATAAGTTAATTGCACAGATCAATGTTCATAATTTTAACAAATATTATTAAAATGGCTTTATAATCATATTCCAGACCCTCTCGTTCCCCTCTTGATATTTGCATGGGGTCTTAGTTATTTGGTCATTTCAATAAATCATTGAGTTGAGTTATTGGTGATGGTATTTAAGAGGTTCTTCTTGTTCCACAGTGGTGAGTTTTAATATTTTCGCTGTGGTTATACGATTCTAATTACAATTATGATTTATACTATTTTTTGCAGTCAGACAAACGATTTGTTGTTGTGTTCTATACTTCTCTTCTGGTTATAAATTAATTAATTTATTTATTTATTTTTTTTTTTTTTTTTTTTTTGTGCATCTTCTACTTAAAGCATTTCATAATCTTTATTAATTTTTTCCCTCTTCTAAAGCCAAGACAAATTACGTGATGAGTTTTTACTTTAAATGTATTTTATTACATGGAGAAAAATTTAATGAAATAGTTTTGAGCAAATAACAGTAAAGTTCATGTGTTTGTCACTGATGCCAACCAACTCTTTTCCATTTTCAAAAATTTGTTATCAATGTCTGATGATATTTTGAGGGACTTTTCTCTTTTAAAAGGAACAGTTTTTCAAAATATGGAATGGATGGGAAAAAATGTGGGAAATTTTTGAAAATTATTTAAGCTTTCATACAAGGTATATAAACTAAAAATTCGATGCAAACGATGTACAAGAACTTTAATAGAGTTGAAAGTTTCGCTTCAGTGATGTCAGTTAGACCTGTTCTTTCATACCTTCGAGAGATTCTAAAACTGAACACCTCATTGTCGTTTTAAGATTTAAAACACAGTGATGAACTTTTGAATTGTAGGAAAGAAATAATGATAAATTATTAATTAATTGTGCGATTAGGGCTTTTCAGATTGTTTCGAATGCATATGACGTGATTACGACAATAATAGCTGAATTGCAGAAGGCTCCGAGTAATATTTCGAATGTTATGTAATATAATAAATTTAAATTTGATTAAACTGTATTATAGTGGAAAGGAACCGATTTAATTAAATATGGTAGCAATTAAAAGGTTTTCATAAATTTATAGGAGTGATTTGTATTACATAATCTCAACCTCTTCCCATGTTTCACCTTTTATCCATATCTCAATTCCGTTCTACAGAGCTTCTTATTTAGGGTTGTTATTATTTTGTGCAAAACTAATTCGCTCAGTGTATTACTTACTACATATGATCTTTTAAATTCAAGTCTATAATATTTTTCATCTTAGTTTATTTTTCTTCTGTAAACTTCCGTCTGAAAAAATGCGTATTTTTTCGTTGTATTTATTAAAGATTTTCTTTTTTTTTCATAATATTATTTTTTGCATATGAATACAATACTTTGAATAATTATGTTAGATTTCAAATACTGATAAACATTTTGTTGATTTTAATTTGAAATACGGCTCTGTCATCAATTATAATGATTAATGGAGATTTTAAACTTTATTTAGATTTTTTCTTTTTCAATTCCTTCTATATGTACAATGTCAAGAACTTCATTTTAGCCATAAAATAAAAAAGTAAATTATGACTATAACCATAGATCGTATTAAAAATGAATGAAAGTGAATTGTTTTTGTTGAAAAAGAATTAAACTCCTTAAACAAATTAACTATTTATTTAATTTGTATTCTTTATCTTTTTTTCTTTTTAGGTAAGTTAAACATAATAATTATGATAAATAAATTAAAAATGTTAATGTCTTGCAGAGTAAGTTCCAAAAAATAACAACAACACACACATAACATAAATAATTGTAGAAAACATAATAAAAATCATAAAATATTTGCTAATTTTCTAAGAAAATAATATTTCATAATTTTTGTTGTATTTTCTTAAAAAACATTGTATGATTTAAAAAAACACAACAACAAAACAAAATATCAACAACTATGTTTTTATTGTACAGACAGAATTTGTGGTACAAATACAAATACAAATAATAATTATATAAAATTACAAACAAATAAATAGAAAAACAATAATAAAATTGTTTAAAATGTTTATTTAATCATTCACTTTTATTCTGTACTCACATGCACGTCAGTCAATAACCTCAATTTATTCTTAATACATTGGCATCATTGTTTGCAACATTGTTGCCAATATTGCTCTTATTGTTGTTGTTAGAAATTTTGCGTTTCACACACACGCACCTGAAAATTAATATTTTTGCTCTAATAAAAATTTGTTTAACAAAATTTTTGTTTTTCAATTAAAAGTTTGGATTTTCATTCTAAACGCTTCACGTTTTCTCTTACGAAATCATCGAATATGAGAATTTCGAAAAAATAAAATTTTGAAAATGCTTCAATACTTAAAGTGTGTAAATGTTTTTTTGCGAAATGTTTAAATAAATATTTAAAAAAGAATAATGAGAGGTATTTTTATTCTTATTATTATTATTTTTTTTTTGCAATTTTGTAAATAAATTTAAGCATTATTTACATTGTATAACATTAAAAATTGAGGCGTTTTATGATAAATGATTTTTATTAAAATTAGGGGGAATCATAGAAATAAGAAATAAAGAGTTTGCTTAATAATATTTTAAAGAAATCAGGGTCAACTTTAGAAAGACCAGATATAATTTAAAATTCATACAACAATATTTAAGTTTAAGGGGTCAAATTATTGCTCAAGGAAGATTTGAAAATATCAAAAATATCGTCCATTAATATTTAACCATCACACAAATGTTAAGATTTTTTCGATCTCACTTCTGATATTTTGCAATATTTTATTAAATTCTTTATTGGAATTCAATAAATGATTAATAATTTAACAAAAAAAAACTTATTATTTTCGAAATCTCTGTTAAATTAACCATAAATTTTCGATATTTGTTTATATTCCTTACAATTTATCGACACTGTCGTAATTTGTATAACATGTTTAGACTTAGAAAATTAAAATTTTCTCAAATATAAAATAATTAATTCTGTATTATATTACTCTTAATAATCTCATAATATTTAAAATTTTTTTATTTCAAACATTAAATTATTTATGGTTTAATTAAACTCACCACATGTTTTTGTTTTAAACATCGAAACCATAAAAAAGTTTAAAAAACGGAAAGGGTTCTGTATTTAATATCGCTACTTTTTATAGCAAATAAGTAACAATTAATTTTACTAGTTTTTCCCACACAAAATTATTTATGGCCTTAATAGTATATGGGATTTTTTCATAATAAAGGAAAGTTAAAAAAAAGCACTTAAATGTCGTAAATTTTTTTATTACCCGCTACTGTTTAGAACTTCTGTCAATTTCTGGTGAATTGTAATTGTGATGACAACTATGATATGATGACCAATTAATAATTCCAATGGAATTTTTTGCCCATATGTTTTCGTTTTAAGAATTTTTCTTCTTTAGTTTTTTATGATTTTTTTTTTTAATTTTTGTTAATAGGTTTTGATGATTTTAATGACAAATTTTAAATTATACCAGTTTATGTTTAGCTAATTCTGTTTTTTTTTAATATATCTTTATAATTTCCGATTTTAATTAAAATTCTTTGACATAGATTTTAACATAAAAACAATAGCAGACATCTGCTGCTTTGTTATGATGTCATTAATTTTTTGGCATTATTTGTCATTTAAATTAGTTTGAATTATTAAAATTATATTAGATTTTTATGTTAAAAACCCGAACAATCATGTTAAAATTAATAATGAAGCAACTTGGATTTATATGATTAAGAAGTAAATGAAATTATAAACAAGTTTAGGAATCTCCCGAAATTTTAAGTTAATTTTTCAATAAACTGGTATTGCCAATCTTGTATTGTTATAAACTACCTGTTAACTAGTTTTATACAAATAGACATGAAATTTGTATTACAATAAAGCATATGTCTAGTATAGACATGGTTACATTAACGATACATAAATATCTATACATTTATGGCATTTAAATTATTATAATGAAAAAATGTTCAATTTTAGTCTTAACATATGATCAATTACATCATTGGTGTTATAATATTAGACGTGAAATACAATAAAAATGTTTTATCTAGAGCGTGTCTAGTTTTAATTACGATTAAATATTCTATTACATGGAAATTTGCAACCATAATAAATTTGTTAACGAACTAAAAACCTTTAGAAGTGTTACACCAAATTACCAATATTTTGTGTAAACTATTTGTATGCATGACGATTTTATCAGTTATGTTAAATTATGTTAAGTTATTGCCAGTGTAACATCATATTTACTATAAATAACTATTATATAAACAATAAAACATATGTTAAACATAAAATTTAAAAGATTAAATCTAAATATTAGACATTTAACCCCTCTTTTGTTATAACAAGAAGTTTCAAAAAATATTTTTCTCAAGCTAAAAAAAAAAAAAAAAAAAAAAAAAAAAAAAACTATTATAGCAAATCTCCCAAAACAAAAAAATGTCTTTACATTTCCCTCCTTTAATGGGTTAATTAATAGAAAAAAAGCAAGAGAAAAAAACGTGCCACACTTTAGCGAAGGTGTCAATAATTGTTATTGTTCATGCAACATTTAACAACACTATTAAGTGGCGTTAAAATAGCAACACAATTCAACCAAACAACACAACCAACCAGTTAATAACAAACAACCAGCACACACCATCATTTCATTCATTTAAACAGACTTTAACTTTTAATGCTTGACTTTAAATGGTCAGACAGACAAACCGACATTAAATGCATTTTGATTACATAAGCCAAATAAAATAACTGAAGATAAAAAAAAATAAGTGTTTATTAAAAATATTTAAGTCTTGAGACGTTTAAAAAAACGATCTTTAGATTTTGCTATAACTCTTAAAGACAACAACAACAGCAGCAAAATACTACCGCTTGTCAGTTAGTTAGACAGGAAAATAATGTGAATTATGACTTTAAGCGCCATGGGCAATAGGTTTTTATTTAATGTTCAAAACTATTTTTAAGTATTTAGTATTGTTATATATCGATATTTCTTTTATTCATTTAAAATAAATGATTTTAACAAAAAAATGTTAAAAAAATAATGACAATAGAGTTTGAGTGTTTAAGCCGCTTTGAAAATGACAAGACGTTGAAAAATACACAAAAAATATTAAAGCGATTATTATGATACAAAGTTTCAACAATTATTTTGAAAAACAATTTCTAATTGTTATAAATAAATATATATATATATATATATATATATATATATATATATATATATATATATATATATATATATATATATATATATATATATATATATATATATATATATATATATATATATATATCGAGTTTTACATTTCACTTGTTTAACACACATTTGCATTATCACAGCTTAATGCCTTTAATATGAAACCGTGTAATTTTTAACTACTGAATAACATTCCTGAGTTTATGACAATGTTAACAATAAAATTTTTCTTATGTTTCCGACCACCCGTTAACAAATTTAGAACGCCGTTTATTTAAATGACTAAAATTTAAATAATATTTTATTATAATAAACATTATCTCTTTCTCCTACAGAAGTGTATTTATTTTTTCTATTTACAAACAAAAAACTCCTGTCTTTTTTTTCTTTTTTTTTCAAAAATATGTAGGCGTGTTTTCTAAAAAAAACTAAACTTTGAAAAACAAAATTTTATTTATAGTTTTTCGTTAAATGTATGTCAGTTTAATTAAGTTGAACATCAACTTCAATTTGGCAAGATCACGGTTAAATTATATTTAAAGTGTATATGTATTGCCATCAAGTTTATTTGGTAAAATTAAGAAAAACAAGTTGGGGAAACAAAATCCCAAACAGCCAACACATTAAATTAACATGAATTGTTGCTCCCAGACTACAAGTTCAGTGTTAAGGTTTCATTGAGCAAAAAGTTGAATTTCTTATGTGTTTTTTATTTAATTAAAATTGTCAACATGAAGATAGACACCATCATAAAAATGAGCTTGCATATACAGATATATAGATATATATATTTAAATCAACAATTGAACAAAATTTACAATAAAACACAGACCTTTTAAAAAATGACAAAATGTTTTTCTTATTAATTAAACAAAAGATGTTAAAAAATTTTAATCGACAAAAAAAATGAGTTTAAAATATAAACTGGATTGTTTTTAGGTTGGCTACACTTTAAAATTGTTAAAAGTCAGGTTAAAACGGTTAAATAAATATTTTGTTAAAAACAAGAAGCGAATAAAAAATTAACCATTTACTTCGGTAATGTTAAAGCTCTTTAAAAATACTTAAAATGTAATAAACTAGGAACAATTTTTATTTAATTATTTTTTATTTTAAAATTATAGCACCAACTCCTTCCTGTCAATTAAGTTAATATGTTATATTTTGTATATAAATTATTTTTCTCAAGTGAATGTTATTAAAACTTTACTCATTTAGAAAATATTAAATTAATGGATTTTCTAATCTATTTATATTTCTAAATTAATTAATATCTCTCCATCTTTCTTCCTCTGTTATTTAAAAATTTATGAAATTTTCAATTAAATTTGTGTTGAAATTTTCTTCTATTGCCAACTTCTTTTGAGATATATTTCATAATATAATAACAACATAAAAACAATGTTGCAAATACATTTACAATTTAATTACTCAAAAATTTTCTTACGTTAACTTCAGCACTTGTAGAAAATAAATATAATTCAATTAATTATGATTTATTAGACAAAACTATTAATTTGACTTTGAAAAATGTTACCACCTTTAAATTTGCACATTATTAGTTTTAATGTCATTAAAAATTAATTACCCAAAATTAATTTGAAGCGTTAGAGAAAAATCAAAACATTTAAAACATTTTCACATAAAAATTAACACAAAGAGAGCGCGGAAGAGAGAGCCAAAGTTTGTGTCAATTAAATTTCAATCGTGGTTTCCACAGTCTCTATAAAAATTATGCAAATATTTAAATAATTTTGAAATTTTTTACGGCCACGTTTGTGACAAATTGTTAATTTTATTTCATGTTAGCAAAAATCTAAAAATCTTTTAATATTTGTTTAAGTAAGCAGTGATTGAGTCAGTGTTATTTAACAAGGTTGTCGGGAAATCGAAAATAACCAACAAATAATTCTCGCAAAACTTTTTAAGCCGGTAATCATTTTTGTTTTTGGTCAGGTTTATTTTTCATATTATTATTTTTAGATTTTTTGCATTCAATACCACACCTATCAACAAACATTGCCTGGCTGGCTACCGTGGAAATTGTACTTAAAATTTGTAATTCAATACGATTTTAAATTTATTATTTTTAAATCTTAGTATTTTTTGTTGTTGTTTATTTGGTTTATCTCAATGTATAATTTATGCGGCTGCTAAGGAGTTTTTTTTATTATTACATTAAGTTTTGATGTAGACATTTTGACATAATGAAATCTTAAACAGTTTTTTACTGTGAATAAACAAACATAAACATAGTGAATTTTCCACTCCAGTGTAAGTGTGCCAAACTTGCAAAAAAAAAAAAAACTATGGATGTTCACGTATTTGTTTGACAAGCGCTATTGTTTTTAAATTTAATTGCAAAATTAAATCGATATATTGATATATTAAATAAAAGAAACTGACTATGGACACTCTCATGCGGTTTCCTGTATGGGCAAAAACATATTCATTGTACATTTATTATTAAATAATAGGGATTTTTCGGATTGTTTTCTAATTTTATATCGAAATAGGAAATGTATCTTTTAAAGGAATATCTTGATTCCAATGTGTGTACTATTTTAAAATCTGAAACTTTATGGCGTGAAATCAAAATGATAATGAATTGAACAACAAATGTGATTTTAATACAAAAAATATAGATGATTCGAATTATTATTAAAAAGTTCTTGATATAGCGAAAGCCCAAATATGTATTATTTGTTGATCTTCTCTAAAATTTATATATACGTATATACTTCTTTTGCCCATACATCATTTGTGATTATCCTTACTTTTATTTCAGCCGAGATAACAGCATATTTTATTTCATATTAAGTTTATACTGGAAAAAATCGTGAGTTGACCATTTGGGAATTAAACGAGTGAATACCAACAAATAAATAACATCACAAACATTTGTACATAATTGTTAAGTATTTTCTTACGAAGAAATTGCATAACTTTTTTCCACTTTAAACAAGATTTTTATTTTGTCTTTCTTGTCTTCACTTTATTTTTTAATATTTCAACTCATTTTGAAGAAAAAAAAACATAATTTGGCCAACAATAATAACAATAACAAAAAAAATATTAAACTTATAAACATTCGTCATTAGTTTTAACGTCAAAAGCGTGAAGTTTACACCGACCATAAACAAATTAAACAAACAACCAACAAACAAACAAAAACACCCACTCAATATTTTTTAAGATAAGAAAAATTATTTGATGAAACTTTTGTTAACCTTGATGACACTTATTAGAATGGAATATAATTTGTTATAGACAAAAATTTATTCTATTCATCAAAAGAATAAAAGAGCAAAAAAAAAAAATAAGAAAATTTATGTAAATTTAAAAGAAAATTTTTCACAATTTGCATGAAATTCAACACTGATGCCTGTAATTTAGCATTTAAATCACTTTTGGCCTAAACAACATATTTTTAGCATTTCTAGCAGCAACAACAACAAAAAGAATGTTACTTACATACAAATTGTCTAATAAGGAAGTCAAGAAGAAAAATGTAAGTAAATTCAACAAATGCCTCCCATAAAGTGTGCAAAAACTCATCACTCAGTCTCTGTCTTTATGTCAGAAATCATAAGGACTTTTCTGTTTGTTATTGTTGTTTTCGTATTTTCGTCTAACCATGAATAATTATGTGTTTATGTTATTTTAGTTATTCTTGTTGTTGTTATAAGTAAATTTATATTTTTGTTGTTGGTTTTTAGTGCGATTTCATGCTTCTCAAGTTAGTTGAGTTAATACTTCACTCAATTGCACCATTGCTTCCAAGTGGGTGGGCTGGTGTCGGTTTAGATGAAATTTTCATTTAGTTGCACTCTAAAGTTTAACTAAAAAATATCATTAGTTAAAGTATTTTTCTTAAATGAATATTTAGAGAGAAACATTCCAGGAGATTATTTTTTATTATTATTTTTATGTTTCTTCTTAGTTTTTCTTTGATATATGAATTGACTTTCGGTGTGAAAGTCATTAACATAATTTGCAAACATTTTCTTGGGTGACTGAGGGGAGAAAGAGAGAGTAAAAGATGTTTAAGTTTAAAAATAGTATTAACAAATAAAAATTGTATAGAAGGAATCGATATAATAGATGTGTATATGATTGTTATAACTTTTAAATATATGCAGTTATTAAATATATGCAGTTTTCGTTTTTAAATATTAAAAACTAAAAATCTAGATCAAAATTTGTTTTTAATTCAAATTTCAATTGACAAACTCTATAATGAGAATTATAATTTATATGTTTAGAATTATAATTTCATTGATTTGTTATAATAAAATCAACTAGATTTCAACAAGTTTTAAATAAATTTCAGTTACAATTTCCTGATTTAAAGTAATTAAATATCTACTTAAAATCTAGTTTTATCATTTTTCATAGGTTTCCATTTTTCTTTAAACTCAAACTTGAGTTGCCAACCAAATGCTGTATGTTGCATGTTAAGAAACGTTATTTAACAACATGCAACATTTCAATAAATTATCTTTAAATAAATAAATAAATAAATAAATGAATGAATAAAATACATTTGAAATGGTTTTAAATACAAAGACATCGGATGTCAATGGAGCTTAATTTTTTTAATGCTAAATTTTATGATGAAATTTAACCCAATAAAAAATGTAAGAAACAAATGTGTTAAAATAAAAGAAAAACATAAAAATATAGAATTTTTCAAATAAATTCTAACCGAAAAATTAAGTTTAACACACCAATAAAGTTGCCAGATGATCGTATCATAATAAACGAAAACTATCAAATTTCTGTGATAAAATAATAAATTTGATAGGAAGATCAAATGGCAAAAGAAGAACATGAAAATGTTAAGCTCTAAAGAATAAAAAAAGAATTAATAAAATTTAAAACAAGTATGTAAAATAAACATAATAAACTTGACAAATTTATGGGAAAAGAACTTCATAATTTTTATATTTTTTATTATTATTTAGATTTTTTTTTAATTTTTTTCATTTAAAAATTTTATGTTGTATGTTGTCAGTGTGCCATTTTGTTTATTTTTTTTAATACAGTGAATTATTTCCAGATTATAAAATAACAGCATGTTATCATCTTTTAACATTTATTTCTTAATAAATTTTATTAAGTATTTGGCACATTAATTTATTAATAATAATAATAATATATATTGGGAAAATTAAATAGTTTTTCATTTAGTAGAAAAATGTTAAAAATTTATTTTTGTAATATAAGAGATAAATATTGAACTTGAATAAATTCAAAATGATATGGCATTTTGAATCACGACTTTCTCCTGGAAACATACAAAATTAAAAATATATCTACTGTAAAATTAAAAATCTGAACAAAATTATGACTTCCAATATTTGTTTCTCTGTTTCGTATTTATAGATAAATTATACAATATTTATGTTTTATAATAAAATTTATATAGTTTGGATTATAACATTCTTATTAATAAATATAAATATCTATTAACATTGTCTCTGGGCTATTGGGACTCGAAAATCAAACAAGTTTTACCGTCTTATTTACATAAAAACATAAAGATTATACAAGTTTTTATTAATATTTTTTTTTTTAAATCGGTTCTGGTTGCATTTATGATTTTACAATTTATTTCAAACTTTAATAAAATCATTTTCAAGTGGCTATTGTTGTTGTCATTTATTTATTTATTTATTATTTATTTATTTATTTATTTATTTATTTATTTATTTATTTTTTTGTATTTAACTATTGATGGCATGACAGAAATCATAAAAATAATATTTCTCTCTTCATAATTTGTTAATATTAATGATTGTATTGTATTTAAAAGCCTATTTTGTTGAATCTCTTAACGTATATATACGAGGGTCTGTTGGATTTTATTTATTTGTTTCAAAAATAATGGCATATTTTCTTAAACGCCAACCAGAGAAATTCGTCTAAATTTATTAATTTTTCTCCATGGGTCATCATCATGATATGTTTATGGAGATTTATCAGAGAGACATTCAATTTTGTAAGAACATATTAATTATGAAATTTTTTTTAGTTAAGGGGAGAAATACTTAAATTAAACTTCAGCCTTATTTTGGAGTAAATAAAGAAAAATAATTATGACCAGCAGTTTTAATAGTCAAAAATCATAAATTACGTCCTATTCGGTCAAGAGGAGAGGGTGATAAGTGCAATAAAATTTAATGATTTAACTTAAAAAAATGTGTTTTTAATTTTTTAAAACTTTTAGTTCTTTTACAATTTAATTTGTATTTTTCACTTAATAAATGTAGGAAATAACTTAAATGTAAACTGGAAACTTGAAATTCAATATCTTAGAATAATTCGATATATTAATTCAATTTAAAAAATACAATACACCTTCACATTTTTTCCAACGAATATATTTAGATCATTTAAAAAATGTTAATTTGTGACAAAAGTTCATTAGTTTCATTTCTTAAAAAACTATTAAATTTGTCACTTAAAGTCCATAAATTATTATCTCAATTTAATGCGACATTTAAATATACATTGTAATTTTATGACAGCACTAAATATGTCACAACTACAAACTACAACTGTCAACAATTTCACATTCTCTGTATTCAACAATTCAAAACAAACAAACAAACAAAGATGATACATATTCATAAACGTTGGCAATTTTATGGGAAGATGATAATAATGAGTATAACGATAATGATAATAATGGTTGGTTGATGGTTAAAAGGCTGGTTGTCATATTAGTAAGTTAGTGGATTGTTTACTTGGCTTGTTGGTGGCATTAAGTGGCAAGTGTGAAATTAAAGGTTGTTTAAACAGTGGAAGCGTATAATATAAGTAAAAAATATAAACTTAAAATAAACTTGTTTTTGTTTTCACTTATTTTTTGTAAACATATAAATTTACTTACAATATGTATAGGGATTTAAAATAGTTTTGAAATACATCTAAGGGTACTTTTTCAATGGCATATTGTAAATAATGTCGGCTAAAATATTTAACAGAAACAATTTTAAAACTATATATAAATAAATAATTTAACAAAATTTTTGGGCGGTTCTTTACAAAAGATTAAATTTTCCCTAAATTAAATTCGTAATTTGTTTTTTCCTCAAAATTAGTATAATAAATAAATTCTGAGAGTTGTAATTGTAAATTATTGAAGAGAAGCAATTTAGTTTCAAAAATAAATTCCCATTAAAATAATTTTGTATTTAAACAACAAAAAAACTTATATTTCTAACAACAATGTTGTTTTGTGCGTTTTCCTTTGAAAGGAAAAGAAAACCCGAAAAAAATAAAAAATTTGTGTTGTCAATATTTTGAAGTTGAGGCCGCTTGTTATTGTTGTATTTGGGGTTGTCAACACAATAATATTTTTTGTCGCTTTATTGTTGTTGCTTTTCCTGGAAATTGTCATATGGAAATAGACAAAATAAATGTCTAGGCGCTTGTTTAAAAAAAAGATGCTGCTGTTGCGTTATAACATGGCACGAGTACAGGAGCATAGAGTGTCATGCTTCTGGCACATATATACTGCATGAAGATATGTAATAACTATTTTTAGAATTATTTTTTTAATTCATTTTTCTCGTGTGGTAATTCATACAAAAATACAAATATTCTACTTTTTAGTTTTTTTTTTGTTATTCCATTGCGATACACATGTCATAATGACATTTGAACATCTGATTTGAAATACTTACAATGTTGTTAAATTGTAAGAAAATCATGAAATGCTATATACAATAAAAATAAACAAAATGTTGGGGAGAAGGGCGATATATGGATACACTATTTGTTTATTATTTAAAATCTAAAAATAATAAATAAATAAATAAATAAATCAAATCTTATATTCATCTATGAGATGTATATATATGTAGTATTTAGCATAACAATTGTTTTGTTTTAAACTTAATAGTTTGTTAATTATTTATATAAATTTTTACATTAATAGCAATAAAATATTCATTATTTTTTAAAACAATACAAAGATCGTTCTTATATGAAAATACAAATAACAATTTATTTTTTGTAATTGTCTTCTATGTTTTTTTTTTTTTTTTGCATTTTCGCTCTACTTACTGTGTACAGTAGCACGTGGATTTATTACTTAATCCTCAGTGCACACACAGCACTTTAGTTTGTATATATAGACAAACAAAAAATGTATACAAAAGCGAACCAGTGAACCATCGCATCAAACCACCTACAACCTCTGCAAATATCAACAATAATACCAGCCAGATGACAAGTGATAACGCTTCTATGACTTATAGCAAGACAAGTGAGTGTCATTTTGCAGATAGTGTCTATTTGTCCGTCTGACTTGCATTTTTGCATACATTTCATTCATATGTTGGACAAGTAAGATACTTTCTTCTTCATAGATGTCAAGTTTTAACAGAAGAATTACAAAAACAAACCGAAACTGTAAATAAGGTCTATGGTTAATATTAAATTTGTCTTCACTCAAGCATTTTGTTTAACGAATTTAAATTAAAAAATAAATGTCACAAATAAACTATCCACTATCATAATACTGGGGAATGTCTTCTTCACATCAGGAAATTTTTTATATTTGTTGTTGGACTAATATTACCCTGAAAAAACTTGACACAATTAAAAGGTTTCTACAAAATAAAAGGAAAAAATAAAATTTTTTGAACTACGAAATCCTCTAAAGAATTGTAAAGTATAAAAAGAAGGGTTTAGAACTATAAAGAGCCAAAGTCATAACAACATTGAGAAAAAAATGTACAGCTTGTACCAAAAAAAATATATATAAATTTTTAATAATAAATGTTCTAATTAAAAAAGCTGCATATAATTTCATCTTTTAGATAGAAATAATGGGGATTAAGGACAAAAAACCTGCAAATCCCACTGTTCCGAATACTCCAAATCTCGTCCTTTACTTAGTATATAGTTGTAATTGAAAATTTATTAACATTTAACTTTTTTTATTTGTTTCACCAAGTAATGAAGTCACAACAAAGTGTTAAACTTCCCCGGAATGCTTTGCGATAACTGAATGATTAGCATAAAGACGAATTGGAATTCTTGAATTAAAAAAGGATTGTTTTCAATTAAATAATTGGGCTCTTTTTGTCCGATTTGAGAAGAATTCAAAAATGAGTTTTAAACACGGTTTATAAAATTATAAATTACATCAAGACGAAATCAAAAGTAGACTTGTTTCGTTTGCTCATATACTTTCTTTTTATAAAATATTTTCTATATTTTAATCGTAATTTTTAACATTGATCTTACATCAAGGCAAAATCAAAGGTTATTGTATTTATTGCCGCGACATACAGAGATAAACTTGAAGCAAAATCATCGTTAAAAACATAATTAATTTGAGATTGACTTGTATTTATTCCTTAAGGTCAAATAAAACGGTTTTTAGATATTAAAATAAATAAAAAAATTCAACAAAGAAAAAACTAAATTTGCTTTCATTTTTGATAAAAACATTGTTTTACAATAAATGCATTTTTTTAGAATTTTCTACCTTGAAGTGTTACTACTAAAAAGAAATTATCGTTGTATAATTTTATAAAATAATATCGACAAAAATAAACTTTGTCTTAAATCAACTATGTTCAACGTTGATTTCACTTCAAGTTTTTTCTGTGTGCACAAGCTCACTTACTCAATTCGAAGCAATTTCATCTATTATATTCGCTTTGAATAAAAATAAAGGAAATGTTTAGTTATTTTCATTTTATTAATAAGTAAATTAGGTGGTTGGCCGTAGAATATCAGCTTTAAATTATTAACGAATAGAGTTAGAGTAGAGTCTGTCTGTCTATTTGAAAACATTTATAAACTCTGTCAGTGTTTTATGGCCGTAAATGAAAAAGAGAGTAATAAAATTAATAAAATTGTTATTTATTTCTAATACAACAGACAGTAACAACAAAAATGAACAAATTTTTTTGTAAGAACAAAATAATATTAAGAATTAAAACTAAATTTTATTAACAAAAAAGAATAAAAAACTAATTACAATGGAATTTGTTTTCCTTGTCAGAAAAATGCACGTAAAGCTGACAATAAAATCGTAACTTCAGTAGCAAAAACATTAAATTAAGAATTTAAGTGCATTTAACATTTTTAGTATTTTTATTTTTTTCTCGTGAAGCAAACGTAATCGTAATGTTAATCGCAATGCAAAACATGTTGTCTTAGGTCAGTGGCTCATTGATCGCACATGCAAAAAAATATAACAACAAAAAGAAATGCCAACAACAACTTGTTGAATTTTTGTTTTTGTAAATTTTTTGTTTGTTATTGTTGCTTTAGCTATTTTGTTGTCGTATGATGGATATTAAATCAAAAATTTCGCGCACTTTTAATCATTATGATGATATGCACTTGTTGTTTTTGTTTGTGTTGGTGTTTTTTTTTGCCGAGCTCCATAGTTCACTTTGTAGTACGATTCATTTGTTTTGATTACAATCTAATATACTTACACTCATTCCCAAGGAAATGTCATTTTTGACATTTAATTTTTGTTTTTCTGTAAATAAATAAAGCTTTTTTCTCTTTTCGATAAAAATAAAATAAAAATTATATCAAAAAAATAAAATTAGAAATGTTTATATGTCGTATGGCCGTATATGTGTGTAAGTGTTAAACGCAATTGGAACGGTCTATAAATTTTATTGAATGCAATAAATTTTATCGTTATTTAGAGATTGTTTTATAGAAAGAGAATGAAAAGAATTAAGAAAAAAGAAAGTTAAATTGAATAATTTAATGTCACAAATAAATAAACATTAATTTATTTACCAAGATTTGTTTTTTTTTTTCTAGTAATCGACAAAAAATAGTTTGAAGTAGAAAAGAAAACTTTGTCACCAAATGATTTTAATATCATGGAAAATAATGTTTAATAAATAGAAATTTTGATTTAAAAAATCGCCTCAAATGCGATTTGTAACAAATGTTACATGGGGTCTACACTTAAACATAATAAAAAATTAAATATGAATATCCAGAGAAGGAAGGAAATAATTGTTTTATTTGCTAAGGGTATGTTGGCAAAACCTAATATATGATATGTTTTAAATGTTCTACTATTAAGGACGACGGCAATTGGCGGTGACACTTCTGCCATGCTATCGTTAACAATATAAACATATTTAACTAAACGTCTATGTGAACATGCATAATAATTTTCATATTTCCTAGAGACCTATTTCAGTATCTTCAGTGAAATTCCGGTTTTCTTATGTTTCATAGAGGGTATCAAAACTTTTAGATTAAAGAAAATGAGATTTTGCGATTTTAATAAACATGCTAGAAAAATGTTGGATAAGTTAAAAGACGGGTTTCAAAATATAAAAAAAAAGAAAAATTAAGGTCAGTTTTCTGTAAATAATACAATAAAAAATCATTAAGCCTAATTCATTATTTGGAGATGCCAGATTATTAAAATGAAAACTTTTGTTAGTGCATAATATTGATATAAAACTATGGCTTTGACTTTTATTAACATTTAAACAAAATTCCTTTAAGGAAAACAAATCAATTACACTAAAATCCAGACGAAACGAGTAATTCACATGTAAAAATAAAAAAACACAAAACAAAGATCAACTTAAGTAATTAATTATAGTCATAAGAAAAGCTTGGTGCAAAATGACGACCAGTTAAACTGGACTAAGGCGTTCAGGATGATAAACTAGAAGATGTCGAAGAAGAAGCTTTAAAAATAAATATACATTTTATATTATAAACATTAAAAATTCAATTTGTTACGCATTTGCTGACAACATTTTCTATACATTTTTCATATTTTTTACTTCAATTATCCCCCCATTTTTGAGGTACAAAAACAAACTAGTTAACAAATAGGAAAAATCCTAAAAAAATTATATAAACATGAATGTATAATTTGTTCACAGTTCAGACTTTCTTTAAGAAAAAATAAAACGAAACTGAGCTTTTTGAACGCATAGCACTATTTGACAGACCGGAATTACCCGTGGCTCTTATTATTGTTAGCACAGAGTGAGAGAAAAAGCAAAATTTTTATTTTAACCGTTAGTTCTGCTTTTAATATAAAGAAGAGTAATATTCGAATAATTTTAATACCTTATTTACAACTCTGTGTTTTATGTTTATAAAGTTAATGCACACAGTTGGTGTGAAATGGTTGTTACTTTTTTTAACTTCAGATTTTTTTATTATTAATTGGAGTACATGGACATTAAATCACTTGTGTTGATATTGATTTTTTTAATGTGAAAAATTTACAAATATAAGTGTAATGGTTATACCCAACAAACATGAAAGTTTTATTTGAAAATGGAAGTAGTAAAAATAAAATTATTATATAATTGGCAAAAACTTATTTAATACAAATTGTATTTTCTCTTAAAATACTTGTAAAAAACATTTGCTCGAATTTTTGTTTGCTGAGTTGTTGTTTGTGTCTATGTGATTAAAAGAGAAGTTGCCAACTATTTTCTTAAATGTTTATATCATTTTCTGATTTAATTGGAAATTTGTGGCAGACGTTAATAAATATGATAAAAACTATTAATAATATTTTCCTCAAAAAAAAAAAAAAAAAAAAAAAAAAAAAAATATATATATATATATATATATATATATATATATATATATATATATATATATATATATATATATATATATATATATATATATATATATATATATATATATATATATATATTTGTTACACATTTTAAACTAGTTTTTTACTGTCCGCTTTTTGCTTAGAAATTTCGTATTTTAGAGAATTTATTAAAAACTTAAATAAAATTGTCATATTTTAGCTGTTGGATTGCAGATATGTCTATAAAGTGCCGGTATTGTTTTTGGGTTTTTTGATTTTTTTGCTGCTTTAAATTAAATTGTAATTTATGATTAAATATATAGAAAACAAAGACCAAAAAATGTTATAACATATGTCAATTAAAATTGTATTAAAAAAATTTCAAATTTATTTCGGGATTAAAAGATAGAGAATGTTGATTACTGAAATTAATAGTTAATTAAAATTTTCTAAGCTTTCTAATATTTTTTATATTCTATTTAAAATTAAGCCATAAATTTCAAAGCAAACCAAAATACTTCCTCTCCTTAGCAAAAATCATTATTCTAAAGATCTTCATAATTCATGGAGATGCATGGAGAAAAAGTGAAGTTGTCTATTTTTGAAAAAAATTACTTTTTAAGTGAATCAACGCCTCTTTGTAAATAGACAATGTACATGAATTATAATCAACAACTTTGTGTTTGAAAGAAATCCCCTGTCTACACAGAAACAAAACTTGTATTTTTTGTTTTGTTTTTATGTTTAAACAAACATTTCATTGATATGTTAGAAAATTAATTGAATATTCATTTGCATATCGTGAAAATAATGCCAGAAACGTATTGAAAATAAAAACTTGTTTCATTTTTTTGTTAGGCCAAAGAAACAGAAAAGAAGCTTTTTCTATGTCTTAAAAAATAATTTAAAATTCATCACAAATTTAACATTTTCAAATTATCATGAAACGCCTTTTAAAAATTTCACGCTCACTTTTGTCTACCGCATTTTTCTGGTATTAAAAACATACACGCGACCAATTTCTTATAGTTTTGAGTGAGATCTCTTTGGTATTGCGTTTAGGTTTGATCTAACGTTTTTCTTCTTCTTCTTTTAGAATTGGGGGGGGGGGGGTGTTACCTTAAAACGGCGCTTAAATAATTTAAAAAAACATTTAATTTAATGTTGTTTGTGTTGTTGCGTGTTTGAAAATTATTAGAAAATCATTAAAACATTTTGTTGGTTGGGCAGCGGCATGATTTCATTCAAGTTAAATATAAAATTTTCATTAGAAAATCATTTATATTGAATTTTATTAAAGAAGTTTAAGAGATATTTTTCTTAAAAGTGTTTATAAACTTATTAATTAGTTGTTGTATTTGGTTTTTCTTTCCAGAATTATTTAAATTAATTATATCATTAGTGTGTGTATGTGTGTGTTTTTATGAACTTTCACTGATTTTGGTTAAATATCTATAATGATCGTAATATATTAAACGTATTTTGTTAATTATTATATCGAATGAATAATAATTTAAATTAAAAAAATGTTATCTCAAGAATTTTTCTTAACATTTTTTTATGTTTCATAACAAAATCTCTTCTTTGTAGTCAGATTATCATTAAAATGTTTAACTAATTTTTATGTTTTTTTTCTTTTTCTTTTATCTTTTTAGGTAAGTTAAATCATAAACTAGAATGTTTTTATGAGTTCGAATATTTGACGAATAACGAATATTATAATTAGTATGCAAGTATGATTTTTGAAAAATAAAAGTGAAAGAGTTAAACAAAAATAAACAGAGAATGTGGGAATAAACGATGAACTAAACGTTAAAATTAGATATGTCATGAACTTGGCATCAAAGAGAATGTGAAGAACTTTAAATTTATTAAGGAATTATATAATTATCTAAGTATGATTTAGAGATATAGCAATAGAAATACATAGTGCAGGTAGAGCTGATTCCAAAGCAAGCTCAAGTTGTGATAATGTTGTGATAATGTGTTTTTGTGAAATGAAGGAGCTTCTTTGAAACTAAATCCTTGACAAATCTTTAGCAACTGAAAAACGAAAGAAAAGACTTTAGTTTTATTCAGTTAAAATTTGTAATTTTTGTAAGATGAGAATTTATAAAATTATAAAACAATAACATTTTTAAATTACTTTTTAGTTGTTAAATTTCAAGGAAGAAATAACTAAATTAACTGTAAAACAATGTTAAATTGATATTTTTTATCTATAAAGCAAAATTATAACTGCATAAATGTTATATTAACTTTCGTAGATAAAACATTTTAATTCAACATCGTTGCACAGTAAATGCAGTTTTTTCTTCCCTTAAATTTTACCACTTAAATGTTATTTTAAAAAATTATTGTTGTATAATTGTTTTAATTAATAGCAAAAAATTCTTCGTCCCAAATTTAAAAATGTTTAATTTTAACTGAAAGAAAAAATTTAAAAATTGTCTAAAATCAATTATATTCAACGTTGATTTCACATTCTTTTTGAGTGCAGGACTGCTATTCTCTCATTGCTAGACCTTTGTATAATATTTTGAAAGTTTTAATAGATAATTAATTAATTTTTATTTAATTAACAAATAAAACAACAATATATTTACAATGATAACTATATCTATTTTTTCAAAGATCTGCTTTTATAAAAGATCTACTTTTATAATCAGTACAATATCATCGAATATCACCCTACATTTTTCTTCTCCAAAAAAAAAAAAAAAAAAAAAAAAAACGTAATTTTTTATTTTTATCTGAATAATTTCTCTTCAAGAGGTCGCACTCTTGATTCATAAATAAATAAATAACTAAATAAATAAATAAATAAATAAATAATTAAAAATAAATGTATTGTTCCTCATTTTAAAAATTTGTACTTTTTGGAGAAAAAAAAAACATTTAGAAAAATTATGACTCAAAGGCAATACCGCCTTCATTTTAATCTTACAATGAAAAAAATCAAAATTCGCATCATTAATCCACGTGAAAAGTTTAATTATTCGGAATGTTTACGAAAGGGTTTTACAATTATAATGCCAAATGTGCGTAATTTTAAATCGAGTAAATAAAAAAATAAAGTAAAAGTTGACCAATAAAACCTGACGTTAAGGTGTGACTTCGCCATTCTTATACGTAGCCTCGTGTAAACTCCATATAAGAGTTTTATCAATATAAACAAATATCAAAACATCTATTGCAAATTAAACATGTTCGTTCCTACAACAAAACAATCGTGTTTTAACATGAAATAATTTAAAACAAAGTTAACAGAATTTTGTTTATTTACATTCCTTTCTTAAATTTTCCAAAGAAAAAAAACGAGAGAAAACAGAATAACAATGACATTTATGATATCTGCATGAAATAATTATAATTAAATTGTCAGTATTTTTATAAACAAATCAATCAATTGACTAATGAAATTAATTTAAAAAATATTTGAATTCCTACTTTTTATTTGTTTGCTCCCAAGAAAAAATTAAATAAATTAAATAAAATCAAACTGATTGATTTACTTAGTGCTGACAAGAATTTGTTCAAAATAATATATGAATAAAATATATGACATGAATTGATAAAGATTTTGTTATATACAAAAATAATATATATATATTGAGAGAAGTGTTATATACATATGATGTTCTTTTATAAAAATGTCGGTGTATATAAAAATTAATAAGTATGTAAACTTATAAATTACTATAAATTTATTTTGATTTAATAAATGGAGACACAGTTTTTGTTTTAAGTAATAAAAAAATAATAAATTTTAATATAAAATTCATAACATGTTTGGGTTATTAAAGACAATTAGTTAATATCACACCTTTTAAAAATGATGAATAAATAGTAGTCCAGTGAGTGAGCAACTGGTGTGGAATGGAAATAAATTTAAAAAAAAAAAAAAATATATATATATATATATATATATATATATATATATATATATATATATATATATATATATATATATATATATATATATATATATATATATATATATATATATATATATATATATATATATATATAACTATATAACTATATAACTATATATATCTCGCGATTGATAATCAAAATCAAGAGCATTTAATTGATGGTAATGGTGGGGTAACAAAAAAGGGTTGGCGCCTGTTATAAAAGAAATTTGACGTAGATCAGCCAAGAATTTTAACAGTCACAACAAATATTCACCATTTTCAAAGGCGTACGCAGACACACAATTTCAAGCAAAAACAAATAGTTTGCTACATTCGCAATACCAAAAAAAAGATGTGCAAATTAAAAAGTGCCTTAAATAAAAATAATTTCAAAAATTTGTAATGAAAACACAAACATTTATAGGAAATCGTTATCCAAACAATTTGTCTTATAATTTATTTTTAAAAGCAAAGAGGCAACAAACTATTTTTACATAGAAATCGAAATGAAGACGACAACAACAACTAGAATTAAAAAAAGAAAACCAGAATCACTAACATACCATAAATCAATTTCCACATCATCACTACAGGGGGAGGGGCAATTGAAAAGTAATTAAAAGAGTATTAAATGAAGAAACAAAACCAACAACAACGAAAACAAAAAACATGTACTTAAACACATAAACAACAAGTGTCAAATTAGACAAATAAATTTGTAAAGTTGATAATAATACGCATAAATATATAAACATACATGATATACATACATGATATACATGTTTGTTAGACTCATTTATAGAAAAGAACTTTAATAAAAGTAATCTTTTTAATGTTTCCTAACGCGTTTTCACAATTTGATGTCCCAAGGTGTTTGTTGATAAATTTATATTGCCATGAAATGATAAAGAACATAACCTGAAACAAAATTTCATTTTTATGCAAATTTTTTTCAAATTAATTTCGATTTATTTGTTCTAAAGAATTTCAAACTGTAAATGAAACTAAAAATCCATTTGGATTTTATATTGAATTTATTTTCCACAGATTTTATAGTTTTTCACCAAATAAATTTTATTACTTTTTAATGAGATTGTTGTTGTTGTTATTTTTATTATTTATTTTATTTTCCAAACAAAATTAAAAGATTTATGGATTTTCTATTGAGTTAAAGTAAAAGTTGAAAGTGTTAATGTAATAAATTAGTTTTCTTAACCTAATTAAAATAAACAAAAAAATCATAATAAATCATAAAAAATACTTAAAATCAATAAATTTTCTACCAAACAAAATTTCAATTTAGAAGAGATTTTCAAAAAAGAAAGATAAAATTTTCCAATACACTTATTTCATCAATTGTTTAATAATAGATTTTTTCCATGTTTCACTTGAAAGTTGTATATATAAATTATATAGTGGGGAGAGGGACTTTATAAGCTTTTTGAAAGTAATTTTATTATAAGATTCTATAAAACCATAACAATCGGTATTGAAGTTATAAAATAGAAATAATTTATTAAATATTGAGTTTTATTCATTTTACCACGTGTCATCCCCCTCTGTTCTTTCAAAATTTACACTGTTGACATTTAGCTCATTATAGATTTCCGTTTTTTGATATGTGTGAAATTTCCTTTCTTCCTCTTTTTGCCTGTTGCGATTATTATTTACAAGTTTTGTTGCTTTTTTATATCAAATAATTGGATTAAACCATTTGGAAACCCAACTCACCCTCTATTTGATTTTATAAAAAACCCACCCCCATATTCAACAGTTCCTTTTTTGTCATAATAAAAGGTTTGCAAACATCATAAAATTTGTTTTTATGTCAAAAATAAACACTTTGTTTCAGGGTTGCCACTTATTGACATATCTAATATTGTAACAATAAATATCTTTTTGGGGTAAAATTTTTCTTTTTTTTTTTGCGGTTATTTGTAATTCGCTCTAAAGCATAAAATTATTATTTTTGTTTTATTTAATTAAGATTTGAAGGTCAATTTTGTAAAACACATGGTTTTCATTTTTATTAAAAAATTGTTTTACAATTTAGTTCCGCATAATAATCACATACAATTTTGAAGTAATTTTGAAATTGTTGAGTGTAACAAATTTTTTTATTGAATTGACATGTTACACATTTAATAAGGAATACAAATATTATGTTATTACAAAAATATTATGGATTTTTTATTACAAAATCATAAAAGTCTAAAGTGCGTAACGAATTTCTTTATATTAAAATCAATTTCAATGAATATTGATAATTTTGGCTTTATTGTTAAGGTTTTATTATCAAATCAAAAATAGCTTAAATATAGATAGAAAGTTTATAAAACTTACGAAGCTTTATTGGAAAGGTTTAAGATATTTATCTTACAGAAATTTCAGGTAAGAGTGTATGAAAGATATTATAATTATCCAACCATAGCCTTAACGTCACTATCCTTAAAAGCATCAATATTTTCTGCAGATTGAACTGATGTTATTTTAATATTTTTAGAGGGTGTCATACACAACTCTTCACGAAATAATTCCTCAAATCAAACATAAAATAAATCACGAAATTTTGGGGCTTCATTTCATTTTCTTAATGAAATAAAGCCCCTGTGAAAAGAGTCGATTCACTTAAATTTGCATGCGCTTGAGAGAAAAATTATAATCGCAGAATGATCAATTAGGTGCACTTCTGTCAAGCACAATGACAGAAAAACATCAAAAATAGCTCACAATTAACTGTTCATTATAATTGTACAATTTGTTAAAAAGAATTAAACAGGACAAACTTCAGGTTGTTCGCATTTCATGGTAGGAAAAATGTGCTGCATTTAAAAGAATAAACTTTTAATTAATTTTCTTTTCTATTCTGGTTTTAATGAAAGTGACTTCAAGTTCTCTTATATAAATTATTATAAAATTAGGGACTTATTATTCGAAAAAATAAAATCTCCTTCCTTCTTCCTCTTCACAGGAAATTTAATATTAAAATTCCCCAAAAAAGTGATTCTACTCTTTCTTATAGTTGTCTGGCCTTTCATCCAAGTTTATCTTTGATTTAAGATTTTCATAATATTAACAATGGAAATTCTTCCAATTATTTATATATGACATTTTATATATATATAAAATGTCACCCCACGTTTATTTGTTTAAGTTCATATTACATAAATCTAAATTTTACTAAAGTTCTAACACCTAATTAAGATTATATCAAAACGTTTGTTTAAATATTTCTTAAATAAATAATTACCGACTACGTAATAAAAATTTTTTTCTTTTTTAAATTTGTCACACATTTTTAAACAGAAATGTATTTGAATTAAGAAACGTGATGAAATAATTTCCCATATCTAATACCTCAAATATAAACAAATGTTATATAAAAATTAAAATAATAATAATAATAATAATAATAGAAAGAAAGAACTGGAGAGTTAAGCTTTCATTAGAAATTATAATCTTTACACAGCGTGTCATAAAAGTTGAATCAAACTCAAATAAACTTCATCTAACAATAAAGTAGAAAGCAAGAAAAGAATGAAATAAAATGATTATGGAATAGAAAAATCTCTACAACCGCATGATGCTCATTTCACACATGGAGGCAATAATTGTGTAAGAACAAACAACCGATCTTGCACCTTTGATAGATAGATACACACACCTACACAGTTACAAACGTAACAAATATTTTGGTTTTTTCTTTTTTTCTTTTCATTTCATTTCAAATGTTATATGCAGATCAAAACAAAAGCAACCAACAACTATTCCATAACATACAACTGTATATAAACATACATACAAGTTGAATCGACTCTAAGACCTCAAGATACAGTTGGTTTTTTCATCACAGATCTGTGGCATTATACCGCAATGGAAAAATGTGTATTTGAAAACATGAAGAAAAAAGTGTGAACAAAAAAATCTTATTTAAATTAAACGATAAACTCAGTATGAAAGTTTATTTAGCCTAAATTTGTATACACTCAGAAAAAAAGATTAACTGACATTAGACATGACAAAATTTCTTGTTATTACATTATTAAACATGATTATGAACTAAAAATTAAGGTGATCATGAAGTTATAATATTGTTCATCTCTGTACCCAAAATAAACTAACCACTACTTACTTATCTAGGAGAGAAGCAAAACTTAACTGGAGAAGCATATACACGTGTTTTCATATTTTTTTACTGACCCAGATTGAACAGATCTCCCGATTGTTCTGGAATATGTTACTTAAAAATCTTGCCATTGGACCTAAACTCTCGTTGTGGTTTTTCTTGTGAAATACTGACGCAAAAGTATTTCAAATGTGTTGGTCAACCAAGTTAAGTTGTGAATCACATTAAAATAGTTCATTATTATGGACTCCATGTCCACCAAGGTCTATTATTGAGAAAGGAGAGTAAGAAATATTTTGAAAGAGGTTAATATGAAAAACAAACATTGTCATTTATTAAAAAAATTCCTCTCAGTGTTTAATATATTTTTATATTTAGAACTTGCATCCCAAGAACGAGCGCGCTACCATAACAAATTTGTAGGTGAAAAATAAATATTTTTCTAGAATTTTTTTTCCAATTGAGTGGACAGGTGTTGAAAGCTCAAACAAAGAATAAAAGATCCTCAAATCATAATTAAGTTGTCTACGGTCTAAGAATGAAATTAAATAGAATAGAAAAATAATAATAAAATAAAATAATGAATAAAGAATTTATGGGAATTAAATTTTTGTTGTATCAACAATTAGTTCTAAATTCAAGCTTAAAATGTTTTTTTATTTATTTATTTCAAATTTAAACACAGTTTGAAATGATCATTCACAATAACATCATTATAATAATATTATTTTTCCTCTCTCCCTCTTTGACATTTGGAATTTCTCTCTAGACTCGGGTGTAGGCAGCAGTCAAGCAAATGAAAACAGCATAATTTTTGAAATGCTAATGATGCATGTTATAGGCGTTTGTATGGAAAACAAAATGGAAAAACATTTAAAGAAAATGAAATGCAACATTGTCCATTTGTTCAACATGTTATTTTAATGAGATGAGATGGCATAAGATGCCACATACAAACAATTAAATGAACTCCTCCACTGACTGGAGAAATGTGAACTGAACTAAAGATATGATGGACGTAGAAAGTTTTAGATTGTCGTGTACTTTATTATGTTAAATTATTTCTTTTGACACTTGAGTACATTTTTACACATTTAATCATTTATCACTTGTTGGTTTAAATTATAGAAAATTTTTTTCTGATGAAATTTTACTCATGTTAAGGTTATTTTTTTCCATTTTTGTTTGTATTAATTTTAGAGTGCCCTATTAGGAAATATAAGAAATTTGATAATTGAAACAGGAAAGAAAGACTTTCATTTTCAAACAAAACAGCTAAAACGTCATACGATTAATGGTCATAATGTTTGTGATGGGAAATAATGCACAATATTTAAATTTGATTTTAGTTTCTTCAATATTTTTTTTTTCAACTTCACTATATCAAGTATATTTTTCTCAACTCATTTAAAAAACAATTTTTTTATTTAAGTTACACACTCCCATCGTCATAGTCATCATCAACATCATGACTAGCAACGTTCTGTTTTTGAGCAGCAAACACATTACACTGCTGGTTATGCCGCTGTCAAAGGAAGACCACCTTTTGAAAATGTGCACTTATGATCTCAGTATTATAATAAAATAATCCCCATGTCTATGTTTTTTCATTATTATTAATGTAGATAATATAAACATATCTTTTTTTTCAATTTGTAGAAACATTGAGAAACATATTTCAGAATATCTTTTTTTTTTTCATTTTTTGTGTGTAATACATTTTAAAGTTTAATTATAACTGACAGATTTTGTTTTACATAAATGAAAGTATTTTTCTCTCACTTAAATAACTAAAAG
The DNA here is from genome assembly GCA_004302925.2 of Cochliomyia hominivorax. Lineage (NCBI taxonomy): Eukaryota > Metazoa > Arthropoda > Insecta > Diptera > Calliphoridae > Cochliomyia > Cochliomyia hominivorax. The sequence goes on along the minus strand of PYHX02000467.1, from coordinate 46,560,470 downwards.
TTAAGTAGTGAAGGTGAATGATAAATACGTTCATAGTTTTAGTGGTTAATAAATATCTGAATAACATTAGTTACAGTTACAGTCTTCTATACAGTTATGTAAACTTATATAGATATGGCAACTTTAAACTTTGTTATATTAGAATTTTATAGTGTCTTCACATAATAAGTTAAGGGTAGTGTATCCCTACAGAGAAATTTAGAAAGACTTCACAGGAGACTTGTTCCACAAAGAGAAATTGATGGTTCTTCTGCCTAATTTTCCCGACTAATATAAAGGTTTTTCCAAATTGGCAATATCTGGTTCCATTAAGTAATACATCAGTGTTGAAATCAAGACAAATAGAGTATTCAGAAATATGAATAATTTTAAAAGGATTATTAATCTTCTGTTATGAAAAAGTATCTTAAAACTTGCACATTGTCAAGAAAGTCCATTCGCGTAAAGTTGGAGTCAAAATAATGAGCTTTAAAGTGATAGAAATTTATATATATATATTAAACTTTTGACGAGTCCAATTCACATCTGATTCTAATCCATATTAATTCCCGAAACCGTATAAATGTTTTTTATAAATATTTTTTATATAAATACAACAAAAAACAATTTTATGAAAATTGTTATTGAAATTCTATTAGATTTAATTATAATGAATTCAAAATTCATTTGCACAATACACAGATTATACTGAAAGAAAAACATATGGCTTTAATTAAATAGATGGTGGGAAAAAGGTCAACTGCTTAAAGCGACAAAAAATCATACAAAATCATAAATAAGCAAATATTTTAAACAAAACTTGTAATGATGTAAAATTTAAGTTTTCGAGTTATTTTTTAATATAATGCTATATTTACCCATAGTGCAACAAAGTTCGTTACACTCAAAAAAGTAAGGTGAAAAAAATCGTAATCAATCTAATTGTAGATTGAACATGTTTATCAATTTACAAGATATATATTTTTTTATTTTATTTATTTATACATGTATATGTTAATAACTTTTTAAATGAAAAAGCTTTTAGCAAGTTTATCAAAATATATATAAATTATTTATAAGTAGAAAAAAATAAAAATTCATTAAATCAAACCTAATAGAAATTTAGATTTAACTACAATTTAATGCAATTTATTAGAAATGTCTAAATAAACCGGGCATATCAAACCGAAACCGAAAATTTATATAAAACCTAATAAAATTTTAAACTAGACGTTGTTTGTTATTTTAAATAAAAGTTTTATTTTATTATTTTTTTAATCTTTGAAAGAAAGAAAAACAATAAAATTTTTATTTTCAGTTTAAAGTTTTCCCGTGAATATTTAGTCACTTTATTTTTATTAGAAAATTTGTTTTAACACCTGTCACGTATACTTACACACTAGCAAAGATTATCGCATATCTTATACCTTCTCCCGCTTCATTAAGAAGCAAACTATTGAACTGTTAGATTCCGCATGTGACAGTTTGGGTCTTGTGTTATATTATTTCACATTATTTCCGTCAATGAAAATCATCGAAAGTGTGAATAAAATAAATTTATTTTTACCGTTTTCAATCATAAGATCAATCAACATTTTGTTGTTTTTTTGTTTTTTGTTTTTTTTTTGTTTTTGTTTTTATTTCTAGTTCATAGTTTTGTGTAATTTTTTCAAATTGTGTTTGTTTTTGTTAATTGTAACAGTCACCATGAATTAAAAGTGTGAAAAATAAATTTCACTGTTGAAATATTTTAATAAATATGAATTTTTTGCGGTTTAAATAAAAAATTAACATAATTTTGTTTATCTAAAATTATGGAACAATTATTATTTTGTTAACAATCTTTTAGTTATTATTTATTAATTTAAATAAATAATTATGAATTTCATAATAACAAGTAAAAAGACAATACCCAAAACTTCTAGGCCCCGGCGAGATTCGAACTCACGATCTCCTGTTTACTAGACAGGCGCTTTAACCAACTAAGCCACGGCGCCCTTCGGATCTCCAGTTACCAAAACTTTCAGATGAGTTTAATACAAAACTATTTATAATAACATAATTTTTGTTGTTTTAATTTATTTGTAGTTCAAAATTGTCACAAAAATCAAATTTATTGTTGTTAGTTTGTTATAATATATAATAATATTTCAGTTGTTTTTGAAAATTGTAAAAATTTTCTATAAAATAGTGTATTAAAAAAACCGAAATTTTTACGAAAGTGGTTTTCGAGTTATTCGAGAAATGTACTTTTTAAAACACCCGTTTTCGAATACGGTTTTAAGTCAAAAACCCGGTTAACCAGTTTATGGTTAATTATTATATATTTAGAGAAAATAATATTATTTATTAGAAGTTTTGAGTTTAATCAATTAAAATCTATACCGTGAAATAACCTTTATATAGAATGGAGATGAAATAATGATTCCATTATCAAAATGTGTATTATTTGTTTTATATCAAAAGAACCATATGTAATACATTTCATCAAATTATCCTTGCACTATTTAGTACCGTAAATGGAAGGGGTATCGTATTTAAAATAACGTGTCAAGATACGATAGTGTTATTTAAATCTATTAGTTTTTCTTTACATTTACAGAATTCCTTCTTTAGTTTCTGAATTTGTCTGTTAATGGATAAAAGATCTTGTTAAATTTCTTTAACTAATACTATGGATGCGATTATGCATAAAACGGGGCATTGCAATATCGACTCAGAATATGAGGTCAAACAATGTAAACAGTACTTTGCTCGTGTTACACGCGAAATGAAAAATTTTATAAATTATCATTCATGGCGGGTTTCCTAAAAATAAAGCTGATTATTTTAGTGAAAGCGTTTATAACCGTCTTTCATTAAAAACCGGTTAACCGGCTGAAAAAACTGACATGTCGAATAATTCGACAAAAGAAATTATTCGAAATCGGTCGGTCTTCTAAAATGAAAAAACCGGCTAACTGGTTTCGGGTTTTAATACACTACTATCAAAATAAATTGTAGAAAAACGTCAAGGATATGTGGGATGTTTACATTTCTATTAAAGCTTGTTATGATGTGACCTATTGCTTGAAAGCTATTGGAAAGTTTTCAATTCGTTAGTTTTAAAACTGTTCGATTATATTGATTAAAATTATATTGGAAGAAGAAAAACAGAGTTGTATCAGAGCATTAAAATATTGACATTTAAAATTTGACATAAATAATATTTCAAAATACATACTACTTTTGGTTTAGATTTAGGCTCTAGAGAAGCATTTTGAATTAAAGGTTTTAAACCATATTTTTATTTTTGATCTTCACAGAATCTTTAGTTAAAGTTGCGAAAAATATAGATTTATGCTTAAAAACAATTTGGTTTTCGAGATTCTGAAATCAAATAATCGTATTTAAGAATTTAGAAAATAATTTTTTTCAGCCTATCAGATTTGATCACTTAAAGATCGCCAATTATAAAAAGATAAACCAAATCCAAATAACAATTCAAAAATTATATGTCGCAAGTTTGCTTCCGTTTCCAGTGTTTACTGGATTCATTCTACCAAGTCTGTAAGTAAGGAATAACATTTAAACGTGGAACGTTGCATTCGTTAATGTAAAGATAAGTTACAGCTATTCAAAATCCAAAAAATTAAATCGGTTAACTGATTTTTGTATTTTTAGAAAATATTTGAAACAGTCGAGTAAAAATCAGAGATTAAAAAGTACTCAACAGTATACATTTATTTGTATTTGAAGGACTGCAAAAGTTGACATAAATTTTCGTTTCTTTTGCCAGCATAGACGACCAAACTTGTTGACAATTAAGACTACGAAACGATTTGCTAATAGCAGGTATTTGATTTTTGAGCACACTTTTCCAATTGACCATTTCATGCGTCATTGATTCGCTATATTATCATCAAAAAAAATTTATTCGTTAATTGACTTTTTGTGCCCTCAACCACCACAAATGGTGAAGAGGATAACCTCTGTCATTCCCTGTGTAATGCTTAGAAGGAATTATATTTGACTCCATAATGTATACATTTTTTTGCATCAAATCAAAATCTGAGTTGATTTAGCTATGCCCGTCTTTCTGTCTGTTGTCGGCACTCTCACATCCACAATGATTCACAAACTTAATGAAATTTGGCCAGAGTATTTGTTATTGTCCTGTGAACTTTCCCATTTTAAAGCAGAGAAATCGGTTCTGTATATTTCGAGATATAGACAGATTATCCGTAGAATTTTCAGTTATAAATTGGAAAGAAATTTATTATATTTATAGTTATATAGTTAAATATAGTTGGATTTAACACTCTATAAATGACGTGGTAGTTCAGCAAACACCAGTGTTGAAGGAAAATAAATTTTAATTTCATTTTGAATTTGGATCAATAAATTATCATTTATTTGTTGTCCAAATTCAAAAAAGTATCATACAAATATTAATGGTGGAATAGAGTTTAAAAAAACGGAATTTAGTAGAAAAATTGCAATGATCATATGATCATATGAAACCACGTCAGTTACAGAGGGTACAGAAAAACTTTCATATATTGTATGCGTATGTGAGTGTATATGCGAGTATGTTCGTAAGCATTTGTGGTAGAGGACTTTGAAGATTTGGCATAGCCAAAAATATCATATATAACAATATATCTTACTTGTCCTTAAAGAAATATTAAATTCTCTCAGTGTAGAATTTATTTGAAATTTTCTTTTACTTTACACTTTTTTCAAAATTATTTCAAATGTTAACATTTAACGTATTTCAATTAAATAAACATTTTCCGCTTAAATTTTCAAGTGTAAAACAAACAATTCATTCAATTCAATTCAATTCAAGTCATTTCACATACACTTAATAAATTATGCAAAAATCACGAAATAAAACTTTTCACCTGACCTACGTTTGTTTAATAGTTGTTGCATTAAATATAATTGTTTTTGTTTTTTATTTTTTTCTACATGTTCTTACACTTATTTGTTTATAAGTATATAACATACAAACACACTTCATGTAATATGACACGGGGAGGGAAAGAAAGAGTCGTGGACGAAAAAAGAAAACAAACAAACAAACAAATAAACACTCATAAAAATTTAGGCGTAAAATATTTTATAACAAATTCTTATTACAAATAACACAGACTCCACATCGTAAAAAATGTTAATTACACATTGTTATTGTTATTATTACAACAAACAAAATAACAACAACAATTAAAAAATTACGAAAATAAAACAAACAAAACAGAACAAAAATAAAAGTACCGACTGACACCTCTTCATATGAAAAACAAGAGAAAAACAAAGAAACTATTTTTATATAGAGTTCTTGTTTTATGACTCTGGGGTAAAAGTAATATCTTTTCTCTTCTGATACATTAATATTTCTATGTATTTTATATTGTATCTGTATAATTTTTGTTATTGTGTAAATTATGCTGTTGTTGTTTTCTGTAGACAAATACAATTTACCATTAATTTAACAAGTATGCGCCAAGTTATAAAAACCATTCATATTTTTATTATTAATATTTTTTGTTTTGTTTTTCCTTCCTGGTTGTAAATGTGTGTGTGTGTGTATGTGTATGTGCGTATTTACATTTGTATTTGTGTATATATTTCCATTGATGATGTTGATAATAATGATGAATTATATATTTAAAATATTTATTTAGTAATAAAGCGCCTTTTTTACCCATCGCTTCATTTACAATTTACACATTATTTTATATTTTTTACATTACACAAATGTAAAAAGTTCAGACAAAATGAAGGCGTTTTAAAGTTAATTTTTCTTCAATGTATGTATGCATGTATGTTTTGTATCTTTGTTTAATTTCAAATATTTATTTTAACATCTTAAAAAATTATTAATAAAAACATGATTTGTTGTGTTGTTTTTTTTTCTTTTTTATTAATTTTATCTTACTTTCATTCTCTCGTCAATTATTGTTTTTTTTTTTAAACTTATTTTCGTATCTAACTGAGATTTAAACGAAAATCGAACGTGTGAAATTCACAACCTTTGGCACATTAAAGTGTATTTTTGAATTTGTTAGAATTGTTTTTTATCAATTTGACAACCAATTTCATTTATGTATGTATGTGTTCATGACCTATACTTCAAATTTATTTGTTGTAACCTTTTTATTTTTATTATTTCTTGTGGGTTTTGTTCAAAGTTTTGTTTTTAAACATGCTAAAAAGAAATATTGTTGAGATCCAATATAATTTTTATGTTTTGTTTTTAAACAAGAATTTTTTATTTGTATTATAATTTTCTTTAGAAATTCTATCATGTTTTCTTAAATACTTTACATTAAAGTCAATAATGTTAATCAAGTTAAGGTTAAAGGTGTATTTGTATTATAGAGAAAATAACATAAAAATAGTTAAAAAGGTAAATATTATAACTGCAAATAGTTTCTAATAAAAAATTATGTTAAAATTGTATATTTATTTAGAGCATATTTAAGAATTTGCAAATAGTTTTCTCACAAAAATTATTTTCCTTATAAAATAACACGTTCATGGTTTTCGTTGTAATATCGATTAAACTTTTCAAACGAAAAATGAGGCTGCTTGAAATGTTCTATATTGAGACAATTGAACCTTCTGTATTTAAATCAGTATTCAAAAATCACATCACATTTTTCGACACTATTTCGAATTATATTAAGTTAACAAGGACGTGTATTCGTAGGTGCTTTCATACCACACACTGTATTTGTACCCCGTTAGTGGAACACTTTGCAACAGAGATTTTTTATCTTCGGAAAAGTTCATAATGTCGACATAATTTTGGCATGATCTACGTTATTACGCAGAAAGTAGTGCCAATAAAATAACTAGTAATGATAAAACGCAATAAACTTATATATTTCTCATGGTAACTAGAGATAAGCGATAATGTGATTTTTGAATAACGTCGTTTATTAAAAAAGATTAAAAATCACGAAAAATAGGGGGATCAGTAAAAGACTGAGGAAATTGTTTTCTTTGAATATGGGAGTCTCTATTTGATCACACTGTGCACCGTAGAAAATAGATAATTTTAATTCTTGATGAATCGGGATTTTATGTGAATACAAATACATTTAAGTATGCAACAAATGAAGAAAGAATGACATTATTAGAAACTGTTATTTCATAATTTCAGTCACTGCAATTACCAGTGATTTACCATTCACACGGATAAAATCAAAGTCGTGAAAATATCACTCATCTCTAATGTTAAAGAAGTAAAAATGTATTTTTACACAGTTTTTTTTTAAATAATTTTCTCTCTGTGTGTAATTGAAATGTTTGTTAAAGTAAGAACTTTGCATAATCTATGTTTTTCTGCCATTAAACTATCACAATACAATTTTAAAACTTCAATAACTATCAATGTATTATGACGCAAGTATAAACCTTACAAAACATGATGAGCCTCTAGGGATTGTAACCTATTCATTGACCTTAAATTGCGTGTTTTTATGGCAAATAAAATTCATCACAATGAACTTGAATTATAAACAATTTCAACAAACAATTATGTTAACAAACTTTAATATTTTTTGTTTTGGCAAAAAAAAAAAAAAAAAAACTGAAAAAATACTACCAAAAGCCAAACTTGATTTACTAAATTTGAGGTTAAACATCTGGTAAATGCAAAAATCTAAAAATGATAACGGCATAATTTAAGCCAACTGAATAAAATATTGTACATACATATTTATGCGCATAATAAATTCCTTAAAAATAAAAAAACATATTTTTTTATTATTAATACAAAAAATGTATTATGAATTAAAGTTAAAGAGAGTCGGAAAAATAAGAAATAACCATAAAATAAAACATAAACCGGCCGGTTTTAGAATGAGAAAAAAGAAACAAAAAAGGAATAAAAGAGAAAAAACTGAAATAAATGAATATAATTGACTAAAATCGTATGAATGCATGTTCGACATAAAATGTATGATTTTAACAAGGGGGCCACACTGATTGTTTTTTACAGCAGCCAAACTCCTATTAACAACTTACTAAAATCGAGTTATTGCCATTCACTGAAATCGTATGTTTTAGAGTTGTAATTTTTTCTGTGGTTTATTCACTCTCCTCCTTCTCGCTCATTTTTCATAATTTAAATTGTGCTCAGATTTAAAATGCAAACGCACTTAACTTGCACAAGTATTGCAAAATTAACAATAGGGATTTTGATTGGAGGTACTTTTATTTTGGTACCAATAGTAATGGTTGGACATTAATATTTTATTTCATTTTTTAGTTACAAATTATAAACAAACTTAGGATATTTCTCTCCGAAGTAAAACAAAAAATTAGTTTGGAGTACAAGTTACCTCGTACAAACAGGTTTAATAAAAAATAATAAAAAATATTTAAAAATCATGTTTTGACATTGTTAAACAGTTAACTAAAAAACTGCAACATTTCAATAAATTATCCATGTTTCCAGTATTAAGTTTCCCAAATTCCCTAAATGTTTGTAAATTGTAATGTTAACATGTGTTTTTTCAGAAAAGACAACTATAATATAATTTGAGGTATTCTTTTCCAGCTGGGTACGTAAACTTTCTTTGTTTTTGGAAACTTGATGAGCAAAAACTTATTAGAATTTTAACTTAACTTTAAAGTAACCGCCAAAAATAATTAACATGTTAATGACTTCTTAAAGTTAAGGAGGAATAATGTTAACACCTTGTAAAGATCTTTTTCTTCCTTTCTTTCCATTGAATGCAAAAAGTATTTAATCTTTAAAAGCTGATTTTACTTGTATGAAATAAAAAGAATTTAAAATATAGTTTGCCATAATTGATGTTAAAATTATTGTAAATTTCACACTCCTTCCCTTATCTCTCTCTCCCTCTTTCTGTCATACTACCTTTTAATATTAATAATTTTTCTGTTCTTTAGCTTTTTTTATTTGATTTTGTTTTGGTGTTGCTAACAGCAGCATTTTCTTTTGGAATATTACGATTAAAATTATGACCCAATTATGTCACGTTGTGACAGAATGGAATGACTATATAGCCAGAGATGAGTCAATTTATAGTTTTGTCAATCATTATTAATTATTATTAGTTATACTGATATGTAAGATCAATGTCGGGTATCATAATCACCAGAAATTTAAAGTAAAATAAATTCATATGATAAATGTAAATGTCATTTAATTAATTCATCATATTAACGCTGTACATATTTTTTTTAACTTTTAGCTTATATTATTTTTTATTTTATGGTTAAGGTAAAGAATTGCCAATTATAGCTTTTCTGTTAAGTCATGTTGTGCACTTGACGTACAGGTTTTGTTTATAAAAAAATTAATCATATAAATTTGTAATTAAACATTTAAGCTTTTTTGAAATAACATTAAACAATTTTTTCTTATTTTTCAGCAATTTTGCAACGTTCTACTGTCGAAGTGGGACGTATTAAGATACAAGGTGTTGCCACTTGTTTATATTTATGTATGGATCCCTGTGGTGCTGTTTATGGCTCGGTAAGTAAAAGTTTAACTTTCTTATTTATATAAAGTTTTGCAGTGATAATGTTTATTTAGAATTAGACATGATTTAGAGCAGTAGCTATAGATGTATAAAACAATCAGTAGGATATATACATTCCATACAAGGCTCTATTAAAGAAATAGGAATCTTATATTCACTTTAGCTGAATATAAGATTCTACTGTTTAAGGTTTTAATTCACCCCAAAAGAATGTATTAACTTATTAAGTGTCAAACTTACAAATAAAATTTTCAATATTTTGCGGTGTATTAAATGTTTGATTGGCAACTTATTTTTTAAAAGAATTAATTATGAATGATCAGTATATTTATGACATAATTTTTTTAAATTTGGATTATATTTTACATTAAAGATTTTAGACATAATTAAATTCTTTTTAAAATTAATTTTCTCTGACTTAATTATGACTCAATTATATGTTAAAAGATAAATAATTTATTAGTTTCTTTTTAATAAATAAATTTTCTTTATAAAACAATTTTTAAAATCGTATAATTAACAGGGTGATTGATATAAAATTTTTAAAATCTTAATGTATTAAATCTATCATAATTAAAATATTCCCCCGGAACAAAGTTACTAATTTGAACAAAAGTCAAAACAATATTTTTCATCTTTATCTTGGGTTTTTAAATTTGAGTTTTTTTGTTTTTTTATATATACAAAATTTAATAAAATCAATTAAAATTTTTATTAATTGATTTCTTAGAATATTTTTTAAACTAATTCCCAAATTTTGAATATAAATTTCCTCTTTTTATAATCAAAATATTCAAATTTCATTTCATAAATATTGGAAAATGGAAAAGATTTTTACATATCTTGTCAATCAAATTCCCACAAAAATATTTTTGTATTTAAATAAAAGAAGAATATATTTTCTTAAATTCTAGCTTTAAAGAGGCCACAACTTAATTAAAAATCATTTTTTTAATATAATTTTATCAAATTTATTTTGAATAGAAAAACAAATTGAAAAAAGTAGATAGGAAAATCAATGGCGCCAAACTCTGACAAAAATCATCTTAAAATTATTTGGAATTAAAATCCAAACAGAAAAGAAAAGAAAACAGGTCTTAATCAAAAGTAAAGGGCCTTAAACTAAATTTCAGTTAATAGAATTGAAATGAAATATCAAAAAGAAAAAAAAAAGAGTTTATTAAAATTAACCACAAAAATGTATAAATATTTTCCATAAATGCCATTAAATTGCCTTCAAAGAGACAAAATATCGAAAAAAAATTGAAATAATTTTGACGCCTGTCGTCTGCCGGATGAAAATGTTTTGTTATGTTTAGTTTTGAATTTTAGGAGAAAAAGCGCTATCGTACTGACAGGATAATAGTGATGATAATGTTGGAATTGAGCATAAAATACCATACAAAATTAATTATTCTTTCTTTTTGTTTTGGGTGTTTATTTTTGTTTTTGTCGTCTTTTTTTCTATAATGATAATTTTATTTAAGGTTATGTGATTTGAAATTATTTTGGTGTGTGTGGCATTCCAATATTTTGAGCTGAGGAGAAAAAGGGTCTTTAAGTAAAAAACCATGGGCGGTCGTATCTTTTTCTGGTTTTTATTGGTTTTTTAGAAGAATTTGAGACAATATAATAAAATGTTGAAATGAAGAGTTATTTATGAATTTATGCATAAATTTATTAAAAATAAGGAATATCAAAAATGTTTTGGTCTAAATATAATTAACATAACAAATTTTGAAAAACAAATACATAAATTTAAATAATTCTTATAAAATAATATTATATAATCTGAGTTAATTATTATTATTTTTCAATATATAATTCCTACGATGACAAGAATTTCTATGTAAAGTTTTTATAAATTTTTATTAGAAAGCCGTACTTTTGATACTGGTTAAGGATTAAGGAAGTACATGTATAAATTAGAGGATGCGATTCTAAATTAGTAAAAAAATTATAATCCTTCGGCAGCCATTTTTTCTCATTTTTTTATTTGCTCATATTCTCTTTAATTTCAAAAAAGAGATGCGATATTAGAAAAAATCTGAAAAATATAAGACTTCAATAGAAGTTGAGGTTGTAAAGTCTTTTTAATGAATATATATCGATATATATGAAAATAATGTTTACCGCTGAATAAAACAGTTTTCTTTATTATAAAAAATAGAATTTTTATACAAAAATATTTCTGTTGATTTAGGTACGATTTTAAAAAACTTTCAAATTCACAGCCATAATTCATTTGCGGTACATTTCACACAAAAATTCTAACTGTTTTTAATTTGAAAACTCAATATTTTATTTAAAATCTTGCTAAATTATGGTTTTGAGAAAAAAGACACACACAACAACTGTCACATTTTATCTAAAACTCTGTAATTGTCCTCACAACAGGCATCTCCTTTGAAATTTAATATATATTTATGTTCTATATAATAATTTCCTCTTGATAATTCTGTTTTAATACTAAAACTAAATAAATAATATTCAAAACTAAGTACAAAACAAAAAGGTATTGAAAAGGAGAGTCCCTATTTTTTGTTTTTTGTTGGTACTTTTTAAATTCATTTGACACTAGTTATCACTTTGCGCTCCTTTTTTTTGGTTTTTGTTTTTAGGAAAAAAAAGGACATCATATTATCCCTAAATTTCAAGGATGTTTTAAGTGTGTAATTATTGTATTTTAGTATTTTCAAAATATAAAATCATTCAAGGGTAGAATCATTTTATGAATTTGGGTAAATGGTATCAAATTTGTTATACTTTTTCCATTTTTTTTTGTCGAATCAAGAGTTTGTTTTGGAATGAAATTTATTGTGTTGATTTTGCCATAAAACGGCGTTGAATTTGTCAATTTATTATTTGTTCTCTTTTTTTTGTAATTTTTGAAGTGGTTCTTTTTTTTTGAGGTGGGAAATTTATTGCTTTTTAAGCTATTGTGTTTTTTAATGGCTTCACCACAGTGATATTTTATTTATGATCATTTTAAATATATCGGTTTACCTCAACAAAAAAATACTTTTAATTATAAGGGATAAGGTAAAATTTGAAATGTATAACAGACAAAAAATCTGTTTAAATCTTTTGTAATTTGTGGTTTTTGTGTAAACGATTTAATATTATGTAACAACATATTTGCCAATAAAATAAAAAAATTAAAAAAATATATTATGATTTAACGGGTTCTCCAACTTATTTTAAAATATTTTTTTTATTTACGATATAATTTAACACAACTGTCGCGATAGTGTTATTTATCCGATAAACATATGAATAAATAAATAAAACTTACATATGTTGTACAAGATTTAGAAATCCATTTTTATGTGACACCTTTGCCATCAATAGGAATTTTCGGACGCGGAGCTATTGAAGGACCTTTAAAAAATTTTAAATATCTATATAAAGAAAAAAATAAATGTAGTTTTGGCCAACACTTAAAAATAACTACAATTAAATTCATAAAATACAGACAGATATATCATTACAAAATATAAAATGTTCTATATACTGAAATAACAAATTCTTTAAAAATTCATAAATTCTTCAAATAGACCTTCCGATTTTTAAACTCTTTTTCAAAATTGAGCAAACATTATATTAATATCCTTTATATAACTACCAAAATGTCGGTTTTCTTTATTTGTGATTTAATTGTTCATAAGTAGATGTTAAAAGATAACGAACTCATTATCACAGGACCCCGTACAGATCTTAGACGCCATCAAGACAAAAAAAAGAGAACTAAACAAAACGCTGGCTAAATTATGTCAAAATAGGTGTGAGTAGCCAATAAACTATTGTAGTTTATGTGACATTTTGACAGGTGTTCTTAGATATCTACCTAAACCAAAACAAAATTCGAAAACAAAAGGAGCAAAAAGAATATGAAACGCAGTAAATCTGTTAATGATTACAAGTAGTCGTGTAAAATTTAGATTAAATGTTAAGATTATTTCAAAAAGAAAATATAAAAAGCGGATTTTCGTTTTAGACATTTACGTTATATATATTATATTAGCTGCCCAATATATATAACGTAAATGTCTAAAACGAATTTTTTCTACGATATATGCATTTTTGTTATTTAAGCATTTCAAGTTCAATGCATTTCAAAAATCACATACAATTAACAACGTTGAACCAATTTTGTTGACAGGCAATTAAAATATTTTTGTTTTGTGTCAACTTAATACTTATGCCATGATGAACAGGCAAAAAAGAAAACAGGGCTGGCTGTCTTTACACTAGACTGGATATAAAATACATAGGCAGTGACATTGACATAGCCAGACAACCATCCAACTATATGTCTAGTTCTATGATTTGCCATGACTGATTAAAAACTGTTATTTCAATTTGTTTCTTTTTAATTTCTTTGATTATATTAAAATTCTAAATAAGTCCTTAAATTAAATAAGTCATAATACAATTATTTTGTGTTGTTTTTCTTTGACGCTTTTAAATTGTCATACAATATTTTTTTGAATGCATAAACTTACATTCCAGGAAATTAAAATAGTTTTGCTAAATATAATGTCTTATTTGATAAGTCTTTGAATGCAATAATATCCCCATTTAAGGAATTATAATTATAGCTTGAGAACTTCGCTGTGTAGTTTATGAACTATAAAGTTGTCAACAATGATTTGACAGATAAAACTATCAACAAAATTATTTTCCATTTATTTCTCCTTATTTTTCTCAAATCTATGTTCACACACGCTTGGCCCATTATTATTATTTCCATAATAAATTAAAAAAGAAAATCAAAAAAAAAATAAAACCAAAAACTGTGTGCTTGTGCGCTTTTAAAGGAATACTTCTTTCCCTTTTAGTTATTTCCTTAAGCGGCTTTTAGATGGGGTGCTGTTGCCTTAGCTCTTGGTTGTGTGTGTGTCTATTCGGTCTATTTTTATAAACCAAAAGAAATTTTTGTTAATTCATAATTTGCTATAAACTGCAACTAATTTTTGTAGCAGTCAAGCATTAAATTAAAAAAATTGGGTTGATTTTAGACTTACAAAATTCTTAGCTTCCCTTTTATAGAACAGATTCTTCTCATATACTAGACAAGAATAGAGAAGAAGAAAATGGACTATATTGTATTTTATTGTTTCTTTTAAGTTGATGAAAAAAGAGCAGTATTTTATTTTAAATGTCTCCCTTATGAGTCATTTCATTCTGAATTTAATGGCAGAAATGAAGTAGCTGCTGCTGGTCTGTATAAATAAGTGTTAGATGAATTTAATTCAAAAAGAATTCGCTCTAGTATTTTTGCATTAAAATTCTAATACATATTATTGTGTTATGTATGAAGGAAAGAAAGGGATTCATAATTTTAAAGCTGATGAAAAAACATGTCTACCACAAATTCACATAAGAATTTTCTACTTTTTTATTACTTTAAAATTGCTTCTAATTAGGCAAAATGTGGGTCAACTGTGGTTAATCTAATATTATTAATGATGTTAAATAGTAAAGATGTGTTTTTTAGTTTATTTGCATGGGAAAGTACTTTAACACTTTTTTAGCAAAAAAAAAAAAACTATGTGAATTTTTATTATTTTCTGGTGATGTGTCGAAATTTTCGATAATCTTTGTTTACTCATTTTTAATGAACTGGAAACGAAATGGTTTTTATTATTTGCTGAAATTTTAGATGCATTTAAAGATATTTATTTCAATTTACGCATTGTATGCACCAACCAGTTAAAATACTTAGCATTTAGTTTAAAATGTTTGAAGTTATTTATAGTTAGTATAGACCACATAGAAACATTAGGGAAGTATGGTAACACTAGCTTTGCCAAATTATTTTGAAACCGCAAACGTTTTATAATATTTATTATAAAAATCGAATTTCGAAAACCAATATTCATCAAGCAAACATATCATTTTCAGGGTTGTTTCTTTGTTTGTTTGATTGTTTTAGTTCTAACCCAACTATGAACTTTTCAAAGTGCTCTACATTTTTCCCGGTCCAAAGTCGAAAATAACATGTTTGTCACACTATATATTTTTGGCGAATTGCTTTGGCGTCTTTTTTGATTAAAGAAAAAGACAAAATTATGTATTTATTTCGAATTAGAATTGAAATACAAACGCCCATGTGTTTAGAGAATGACCAACACTTCTTTGGTTCGTTAATTTAGAGTTTTTTTATTTTTGTTTTTTTCCCTCTTTTTAATTTTATGTTTGCGGTATTAAGTTAAATTTAGACATTAAAAAAAACGAAAACGAATTAAAATTGTTTAACATTAAACAATTAAAAAAATAATAAAAAAGTGAATATATACACATGTATGTATGTATGTATGTATGTATGTATGTATGTATGTATGTATGTATGTATGTATGTATGTTGTATGTGTTTTTTTTAGTTACTCATTAGACTAACAATATAGTGATGATATTGTTGTTTAAAGGGAAATAAATATAGACTTATTTTGAATGAATGAACCAATTCTGTCGTCGCATGTCACATCCGGCAAAAAGTGCACAAAAACCACACAAATTAGAAAATAAATTCGCAAACAAAAACATAAAATTTTTTATTTTGTTTTCACAAATTACAGATTTTTTAGCAAAATTTTCTTTATGAAATTTCTTTTTCTATATTAATTTCAAAAATTGCACATAAATTTCTTTTCAAAACCAAAATTATGTTATGAATTTTTTTGGTTTTTGCTTAGAAATTTATATGTTTTGCATTTATTGACGTTGAATAATTTGTGACGTTTTTGACAGTTTGGTGTTAAAGTAATAAACAAAACAGCTAAAAAAATATATTTTTTTATTTATTCAAGTTTTAAAATATGTCATTAACTTTTATTTTCATTGTTTTATATTCTCAAATGTTTTAATACCTAAATGTCTATAGTTTATGGCGATTTTTCGTCATTAAATTTACCTTTCGTTAAAACTATGTCAATTGTATGAAAATATTTATTTGTGTTTAATTCTTTTGTGTAGATTTTTTTCTTAATCATTATAAAATAAATTCACTTAAAATTATAATTTTTTGCAGTACAAACATACAAAAATGCACTTTACAGTTGGCTTAATGCCCAGTTTTTATAACATTTTTTGTTCCTTTTTACACCCTACAACTTAATAGGTGTTATTGTTTCAAGTTTCACTTAATGTGCCCTTTCAGAAAGTTTCATTCCGTTCCACTGCTTGTCTGAATAAATTACATATTGTAAAATGGTGGTGATCGATCAACTATTTTGTATTAGCTCAAGTTTATATGCCAAGATGTTGGTCATTTCAACTCTTTTTCAGAACTTCAGATCATTTTGATTTCCAATTTAATACCTTATGAACATCACTAACACTTTGAACAAATATTTTAATTTTAGCATGTATAATTAATTTCAAGGATCTTCTAATGGACCATTCTAATCATTAATTTCAAACATTTGTATACTGCATTGTATATATCAAAAATAATAATAAGAATCTTGTAAAATCATTGTCTATGTATTATGAAGTTGTCAACACTGATTCTTAAATTAAAACATTAAAATTTAATCGTTTCTGATTAAAAAATTTTAAATGGTAACCCCTAATGGGATTATCTAATTATCGACTAATTGTCTTCTATATTTACAACCTATTTACAAACGGTATAAAAACCTAATCCCATAGGAAATTTCTGATGATTAATAAATTATAGCGATTTAACTTTAGCTCCCTAAAATTATTATTTATTGCTATGTTACCACATTATTTCCTTAATTACAGTATACTTATGTCGGTACTGACAAATTTACAAAAAATCTTAAGATATTTTTGACATTTTCTGTAAATTTTTATTATAATGAGTAATAAATGTATGGTTTTTACGTTAATCCTTTCACTAAAACAAATCATAAAATTTTTAAAATTTATAGTTTTGTTTATTTGAATTCTAGACGAATGTAAATTAAATTTTTAAAAATATAATTATTTTATTATCATTCCTAATATGTTTCTTAAAATATTTCGATTTTTTGCCAAAAAAAAAAAAAAGTTAGGAAAAGTAAAATTTATATCTCTTATTCAGATGTGAAGTAAATAAATTTGATCATTTCTTTCGGTCGCAGTTATTTCACCTATAAATATTTCAAATATTTAATGTTTAAAATCCCGCTAAAGTATTCTATATTTGTATGTATATAAATATTTGTCATAGCGTATTTAGTTTTCGTTAAGAACAGGTGTTAAATCGGGTGAAAATAAAATTTATCAGAATATTGTAATTAATGTTTTTTGAAATTTAATTGACAATCGAATTGAATTGAGAATGTTGTAAATTGATACGCATACAAAATTTTCTTTTATTTGTATTTGCAACGCTGCCAAATTTTGTTTACCCAATTAAAATCATAAATGAATTCGCCTTCTTTTTTCATATCGTACGATTTTCTTTTTTTTTTTAATTCAAAAGAAAGGGCGTACAAATCGTAAGATTTTATACAAATTTACATTTATATAATTTATATAATTTTTAAGTATATAAATTAATTTAATTATCATTACTAACATTAGGTGTAAGATCCGTATAAAGTGTTAGGAAACAGAAATGAATTTTGTATTTTAACACTTAACAAAAAAACATTAAAAAATAACCAAATAACTTACTATAGCTTCTCGTTACAGAAAGAATTTACTGACGATTGTGTCTTCAATGAAAGCATGGAACAGCATAATTACAACACCTATTCATCCACCTACAATTCGAATTCGCGGCGAAAATATTATTTGGCGTTGAATCGTCATGGTGAGCCGCGTAAATTACAAATACCACCCAGCCGTTCGTTGGGTAAATTGGCAACGTATACGAATGCTATACCCGAAACGGTGCCGCAAGAGCGTGTCGAGCAGCTGATTGCGAAAAATTTCGGTGCAAATCGTGTGAAACATGGCATACGCCAACTCTGTGATACTGGCAAACCATTGATCGAATTGATCGATAGTAAAAACTTTAAAGCACGTCCCAAGTGCAATCCAAACAATAGTAATAATAATAATAGTAATAGTAAAAATAATTTAAGTAGAAATTTAGATAAAGATAATAGTTTAGTTAATCATAATACAAATAATATTAATAATAATAATCATCATCACCATCAGCATACTAATGGCCAATTTTTGAACAACGTTCCTGTTGCCAATGATAAAAATAATTTAAGTTCTAATAGTCGAAGTAGTAGCAGTAGTAATACAAATAGCAATAGCAGATCAGAAACAAATAAAGATAGCAGTAGTAGTAGCCCGAGTAGTATTAGCATTAGTCAAAATAATGGCCATATTAGTAGTAGCAATAGTAATAAACACTACACAAGTAGAAGCAACAATAATGACAGTTCATCAGCAACATCGACGAATAGCATTATTATTAGTAGTAGTAATAGTAGTAGCAATAGTACAGCACCTCAAACCAGTAGTCACAGAGGCGGCGGCAAGAAAGCGGGAAAGAAACGAAAATGCAAACGTTTCGAAAACGAAGAACAACACAATTGCACCACACCGCTTAATCGACCCACGTCATTTACGAAACGTGGTAATCAGATGGGTCCCATGAGACAGCAAAAATGTCGCGATTTATTGCTGCAACAACAACAAGCGGGAGTCACTGATATAGTGTTGCCACCCATGTGCACCAAAAAAGGAGGCCCTAAAAAACAACAACAGGGCAATAATCGAAAAGGTCAGGGTAAAAATGGTTTGGGTACCGATGGTTTAGGACCCAATAATCGCAGAGGCAAAAAATTAAATATGAATCGAGGTGGTGGGGCAGGAGGTGGAGGAGTTGGTGTGGCAGCTAATGGTGGAGGCGGCAAGCAAGCAGCTAAAAACAACAGCAACAATAATAATGGAGGAGGTTCAAAGAAGAAACAAAAGAATTCAAAAAGAGGCGGTATGAATAACGCCAGTAATAACAATAATAATAATAACAACAATAATAAGAGAAACAACAAAAGAGCCTCCAGTACAACAACAGAAAAATCAGCCGCCCCCGCTGATAACCTACAAACCTCCTCATCTTCATCGACGCTGAGGCCGAAATTTTGGGAAACAACTTCCCTAATGCCCAGCACTACATTGTTCGACAACTACGATCCTCATTCGGAAACAACCAGTGATCGTGGCGACAGAGAACAACGCAATGTTAGATACTCCAATTCCATGGAAGAATACATGGAACAATCATCGGAAGATACTTCGGCCGGCGAAGATCCAGAAGACGATGATAACAATACGGAGAATATGAACGACGATATGAACGAAGATGCCAGCTATGAAGACGATTCATATGTTGTGGCAAGTAGTAGTCATATACCCTATACGGCTGCTGAGTCATCACACACGCCACTCACGGCGGGAGCAGACGATTTCCTATATTATGATCAGATAGATTTGTGAGTTTTGACTTGAACTACTTATTATTTTATTATTTGATTTTTTTCTATAAATATTATATATATTTTTATAATTAATACTTGTATTTAAAAAAAGAAAAAAAGAAAAAAACTTAAAATGAAAACAAAAACAAAAATTTCCTCATAATATTTAGTTATTTTTTAATTATTATTATTATTAAATATTAATTTAATTTTCTAATCTAATATATTTTGAATGTAATTTATTTATTAAAAAAAACAAAATCTCAAAGCGATTTGAAAATATTTACAATTTCCTTTTTCAAAATTTTTATTATGTTTTTTTTTTGTATGAATTTGGCTTTCATTTCTTTTTAATTTAGCTCTTTTTTAATTTAACATTTTTAATTTGTTTAATAATTTATCATTTTTTAATTAATTAATATTTTTCGATTTTTTTTTTTCAAAATTTATTTCCAAATTTGTATTTTTATTTTGTTTTGGTAGAAGTTGAATTTTAATTTTTCGAAACAATTTTAATGCATTTTTTGGGTTGATTAAGAAAATGAAGAAGAAAAACTATAAACAAATTATAAATAAATTTTAAATGTTGGAAGTGTATAGTTATTTGTTGCAAATATTTTTTAAAGAAATATATTTGTTTTTGTTTTTAAGAAATCAATTTTAATGAAAACTAAAAAAAACTCAATGTACAAAGTTTTAAATTGAAAATGAATTATAGATTGAATGAAGCAATAGTAATTATTTAATTAATCAATCATCAAATTGTTTAATAAGGCATTTAATAATATTATAAAGAAAATTATAAAACTCAGCAACACACCTACATACTATTATACATACAAACATATATTAAATGTAAAAAGTCATAACATTTAAATGTTTTATATTTATTAAAATCTATTTAAAAATATATATATGCTACTTATATATATTTATCATGAAAAATAAATATATGTAAATTTTGCAAGATTTCCATAACTCACATTTATATCATCCCCCCCCCTTCATAAATACACAATAATCATACCCAATTATCGAACCATTCTCATACATATATACATTATTACATCTACACCAATATATTTATCATATTTTTAATCTATATCTTAACTAACATACAATTCTCACCGCCAAAAAATAAATCCAGTTATCCTTGCTGTCATAACCTTACATAATTCTTAAAAATAAACATTCAATCGATTCTTAAAACGTTTCATGACAAATCAGTTAAATGGTATTTACCATCCAGCAAACATTTGGTGTTCAAAAATTAATCAATTCATTGAAAAAAGCTTTTATCGTTCAAAACTTTACACAAATTCATTATTAATTTATTAATTTCGATTGTATTGAAAGTGTAACCAAAACAAAACTGAAAAGTAAACAAAACAAACAACAAATACAGCGCTGTAAAATTCTATTTTTCTAAAAGGTGTCAAGATTGCAATGTGTATTTAACAAATATGAAATGCAAAGTTTAAGTGTGGGTGCAAAAAACGAAAGAAATTGTGTTTATTATCTATGTGTGTGTTTAATGGAAAATTGGCCGAAAACATCGTATTAAAAAAATTTACGTAAGTTGTAATAAAGGAAAGAAAATATTTTGTAAATATAACGAATTCTTACAAATTCGAGTATTAAGTCGAAATTGTAAAAAAGTGACAGCAGTGAAGAACTAATGCTCTTAATAAAATATTACTTAAATAAGTAAACTTGTCATTATCATAAATTCGCTTTGTTGCTTGATTTTTTTTTGTTTTATTATTTTATTTATTTTTTATTAGATATCAACTTTGATTCCCATATTATTTTCGAATTATTCAGTTTCTTAAGTGCTTTTTATTCGAAGCTACATATGGTAGAACTAGATTTATATGTTCTAAAATTTAAATTTGTGTTTTTAAAAGACCGTAAAATGTTAAAAGACAGACTGTAGTTTTTATGAAAACTTAAATGTTTCAAAACTTTATTTAAATTGTTTGGTCCAGCCAAATGCAAAGTTGAGATAAAAAATCCATTTCATGATTAAATTTGTCAAACATTGAAGCAAAGAATTGTCAACTCAAGTTATGTTATGTTAAAGAGTAACGCAATTAAACTCATGCAGTACAATTGAACTAGCCTTCAGGGTATTTATTGTATTTTTGTATACGTTGCTTTTGTAGAAGAATAAAAATTATTTTAAGATGTGTTTTTATATATTATACTTTACAAATTATCGCTAGATATGTTCACTTTATCGCCAGAAAAATTTTTAAATATCATTATCCACTTGGTCCAAAAAAAGTTCCCATGTAAGTTTTTTAAAGTTATTTTTTTTTAAAGTTTATTTCATAGTGCTATTGTTGTAAAATGTAATTACTTTTTTCGGTTTTCTGAAATTATATAAATTTATATAGGAACTTTTCCCGAACCAAGGATGATTGTAAAAAAATTTCCACTCTAATAATTTCAATATGATTTTGTATTAATTATTTGTTAAATGAATATACCGTTATACTTTCTTTTGCTGCTGGCTCTTCAGATCTAAATAAAATATCTTTTTCTGATTTATTGATAACGTTTTAAGGATTATTCTCATATTAACCAAATACCAACTCGAATTCATAAGTTTATAACTCGAAATCTCTTTCTAAATAAGTGTTCTATATTAAATTCCTTTCAAATATCCCAATTCCCTTCTACTTTATTATAATTCCCAATAATTTCATAAAAATTCCTTTTTTAATAAAACAATTTCAAATTTTATTCATTCTAAACAAAAACATCACACTTCTTGCAAAGTATTTTTTTAAGAAGAAGAAATCTAAGGAATAATTAAATATTAATTATAGGAAAACAAAAACAAACAATATGCCATAAATTTCATTGTAAATATTATGTAAAACATTTATATAAACAAAAAAATATATATTTTAGAATTGTTTTTTTTATTTACTAATAAGTAACAAATAAAAATATATAAAAACATATAAAAAAACCTCGCTGCCTCTCAATAAGTAGTAATTTCTAATAAATTAAAAATCAAAACGATAAAAAATATATTTAAAAATAGAAATAAACTAAAAAAAACAAAAACTATCTGAATCTGAATTCTCTATAAATAACAGAAAAAAGACCTTCAAAATGTTTATCCAATTTTTTGCTGTTTATTTTTTATAGTTTTACAAAATTATTAAGTTTTTTTTTTTTCACTTTTTTACAAAATTTATTATTTAAATAGATATTTATTTTTCCAGCGGTGTAATTACAACAAATATTACTTAAAATAACTTTTTATAAATATTGAAAATAATATAGAACTTTATATAAAATAAAAAAATATATAAACTAACAATGCAAATATTAAAATATAAATTGTAGAACTAGAACTATAAATAAATTGTAATGTCTAAAGTTAAGTTATTAATTTAAACATTTATTTAATTTCATTTAATTTTAAAGAATATTAATTTAAATTATAAAGAATGAAACAATTTAAGAATTATTTAAAAATAACCTATTCTCAAAACAAAAACAAAATTTTCCTATTTTTTATGTAAATTATTAGATTTATAGAGTAGATTATGCTATATAAAGTATATTCAATATATTAATCAGATCAAAAAGATTTTTATTGTATTTTGTGCAAAAGAAAAAATATGAAAAAAAAAATCTTATAAAAAACTGAATAAATGAAAAAATAATTAATAAATAATTTTGAAAGGGATTATTTATTAAAAAATGTATAAACAAAAAAATAAAAAAATAACAAATAGTTTTTTTCGAATATGGATTTCCAATTAAAAGTAAAAGTATAATTTACTGCATTGCATACAGGAATAGGTGGTCTGACAACTTCACATGCTCAGTGTTTTAACAATAAGGCATTTACACTAGCCATTAATTGCAATTAGAGCATCAAACTTGTTTATTAAAAACATGTTCGATTACAACCATAATAGGATTTATAATATATTTAATCAAAGAATAAATTCTAATTGTCCTTTTCATATTGAAATTTTGTAAAATTTGTTTTAAACGAAAATTTACAAATTTGTATGATAAAAATTTTTGACGACCCTACATTATATTATACGACTATGATGTTCTAAAAACGAACTTCTCCGGAAATTAAAATATGTGGTTTAAACAATTTTTGTAATTTTTATATAAATATATATTTTTGCATGTGTAAATAATTCTTGGTTGAAAGTGAGTACAGGGTTGAATGTGACTTTATACACTGTTAAAAAAAATGTTAATAAACAAATTTTATATTATTTATTTAATAAAAAAATGTTATTTAATGCATGTTTTTATCAAAAATATGGCTTCATTGGGTTTTTATGTAATTTTTTATTATTTGTTTTTATTTTCTTTGTTTTTTTTTCAATAATTTTCATTTCTAGTTAATTATTAACAAATTATCTAACGCATGCTGGAGGATGAAGGGTTAAATTAAACCATGAAATCTTCAAAAAATACAAACAAAACTGTAAAAATTGCAGTTCCTAAAAATTGGTTAAGGTTTTTATTTGCTAAAAAAAACATTTAAAACCCCTTCAAAATTTTTCCTATTGAAACTAAACTCCTATATATATTATTTTAGCTTACCTATGGTCCTATGGGAATTCATAGCAGTTCTATGGATATTGGTTTGGAGTGTTCAAACATTAAGCTGATAAATGTAAAAAAAAGATAAAAAATTAATGCTACACGGGTACCTTTTTGCAACAAAACTCAAAAAAATTCATAAGAAATCTTTATCAAAAATTTACCGTTTAGCTTTTAATTAAAATTTAACTTTAAAAAAATATATATTCAAATTGTAATATAAATTTTCTTTTAAAAATTCAAATTTAGTTAAGAAAACATTTTGTATTTTAGTTTTTTCTATTGTATTTTGTTATTATTATTAATATTATTATTATTATTATTATTATTATTATTATTATTATTATTTGTGTATAATGTTCCTGTTGCTTTTAGTATTTATAATTAATTATAAATTATCACTAAATGGCTAAATTTTCTTTATTTAAAATTTAATGTTCTAGGTTTCAAATTTTAGCACAAACTGCCCGACATTTAAAAGTATCCTTAATCAAAACTAATTTGAAATTTTGATCATTAATTTTTTAAATATTTTCTCTGAGTGTATATAAACCACCCACCTTACTATAAAATTTCCTATTAAACTAATCATAAATTTAGTGTAGAAATTAAAGAAAAATTAATTTATTTTATACAATTAAAATATTAAATATTCATATATAAATATTTTTTTTATAATTAATATTTTAAAGACTGAATAAAAAAATCGTATAAAAAATTATTAATATTATAGTTTTATTTGATCGAAAAGAAGTATATTTTATTTTTAAAATTCTCAGTGAAACTTATTAAAAAAATTTGTATCTATTTCGAAGAAAGGCTTTCGTTCTCTTTCCAAACGTGTGTACACGCAGAGAAAGGTCATTTCGGGAGATGTTCGTTGTAAACACTAATATATTCGCGGCAAATATTTATTTTTTATTACAAACATGTTAATTGTTGAATTCATTTTATTTTGATAATAATTTAGTTGCCGTAAAAAAATATGTTTATTAAATAAAAACAAATATCGTTGTGGCAATATGTTTGAATGATTATGATCATTCAATGTTATTGAACAGTTCGTTATAAAAAATATTGTTATTAATACAAAATATTATTTTCAAAATATTATATTATTGACAATTGAATATGAAAAAATATTTATTTTGCAATTTCTTTTCATATGGAAAATAATAAAATATAATATTCTCATTAATTATAAATAAAAAATAGACATTTAAAATAAATAAAAATATATAACGAAAACATTTAAAATAATGTGTTCATAATTTTCAGAGTTATATATAAATAAAAAGTATTTTAAAATATTTCATGCGAAAATATTTTTATTCAATAAACAATATCTAATAACAATAGTATGATGCTTCTTGTTTATGGTTACCGCAAACATATTTTTCATACTTTTTGCGTGTAGATTATTTTTATTTTATTATACATGTCAAGATATATGTTCTTTGCATTGAAAATGTTAGAATCAGTCATTTTTGATTTTGATTTCCAATAACTAAATCATGACATATGGATTTGAAATTATTTCTACTCTCTCAAATTCTATCAATGACTAACTATTTGACGTTTACCAGGATTATCACAACATATTAACCCTAAATGGCAAAACACAATTATGTTAAAGTCTATTTATAATTTTAAATTTAATTTTATTTTCCCCTTTTCAATATACGGCAACATTTTAAAACTTTAGAAAAATTACGAAAGTAAAATATTCGAACGGGTTACCTGCATTTCCAAATATGCAATCAGTAACGGCTATAAAATTAGCTCAACATGAACTTTGTTCGCTTAGATTTTCGTTGACATGGGAAAGTTTTGAAAAAAAGTACAAACATGTTATATTCGTCTGAGCCGAATCTTTTATATCCCATATCACATACATGTGTAATGCAAACATCACATTAAGTCATATATTTATATTCTAATACACCCATAAGTATACTCACGTACACATAAGTTCAAATTTATACCAATAATAATTATAAAAAATGTGTCATATTTTTGAGTACAACTTGTTTCTACTGATCCGATTTTGATAACTACCAATGTCTCATATATCGCTGCATTCTATGATCAAATTTAAATTAAATATAACTCTATTATGCCATTATTGACTCTATGTGCCAGAATGTAGTAAATTCAATGGGAGGGCAATGTTCAGTTGTTATTACTAACAAAGGAAATACTTCCTAATGCTGAGAATAAATAATGAGCTCAATCCTATAA
The DNA here is from genome assembly GCA_004302925.2 of Cochliomyia hominivorax. Taxonomy (NCBI): domain Eukaryota; kingdom Metazoa; phylum Arthropoda; class Insecta; order Diptera; family Calliphoridae; genus Cochliomyia; species Cochliomyia hominivorax. The sequence goes on along the minus strand of PYHX02000467.1, from coordinate 46,533,751 downwards.
ATACCACTAAAAATGAAACAACAAGTATTTATTTGTGGCTTTTTGTTATAGTAAAAACCGAAAGATAATGGACACAAATGTTTTTATTTTTTCTTCATTAACTTTCTAACTTAATTTTGATTTTATTAAATCGTAATAGAAGAACAACATTTCAAACAAATGACTTGTATGACTTATTATGCGGTGCTATAATTTTGACCGCAGCTGTATATTTCTGCAAAATTAATTGTCATGTTTTTGCATCAAGCGAATAAATGAAAATTTAAAATAATTTCCAACAAAAAATTTATTGCAAATATTAAAAGTCATACTAAAATTTCTTTCTAATTTATAAAATTTTTATTAATATTTGCAATATTAATATTTGGTTCGTAGTCAAAACAAAACAGATCTATTTACAAAAGAGAATATAACATTTTGTGATCATTTATGTAAATTATATATGTATATCTGTTACGAATTGTCTGTCTCGTCTACATCACTTTATGGCTTCTAAAAAGCGAAAGACATAAACAAATCTATTTCTGAAATATTATTATTGACCTAAAATTCACATCGGAGCAGTAACATTTTGCGAGACATTTTACATAAAACACTAAAACACATGAATTATAACAAATTTGAATATTTAATAGTTTTATTACTAAAAGTAATAACATTTTTATTGACCGACCACATGCAAAACACTCAAATGTTACACTGATAAAAATATGATATTCAAATTAAAACAGTGATTAATATAAATTTAAAAATATAATACCATGTTTTTGTTCAGATAGAACTAGAATTATCATTATTAATTTCAAGGCAATTTCTTTGTCATTTGTACATAAATTATATGTAAAAAAGCATTTTAATTTCATCAAATTCATTAAATTCAAATGCATTAAAAATTATCTTGTAAAATTTATAGAGAATATATAGTTCATTTTCTATCAACTACTTTTTTCTTCTGCAATTTAGTTGAAAACAGTTTTCAATTAGATTTTAACTGATATAATATTCGAATTTTATATTTGAAAATTTCTGATAATGAACTATATATATATAACATGTGGCAAAAAGAAAAAACTACATAATATATTTTTGAACTTATCCAGCAACTTTTTGGACGTTCAAAATGAAGTATGAATTGTTATGGTATAATCAAATCAAAATATTTCTCACAAAACGAAGTATAATATATGTTGTTTATATAATTTCATTCTTATGTCAAATAATTCATTTTGAAGTTCAAAGTTCACATTGAAAAGCTTTTGCCGTAGATATGTTTGTATTGAGATGTTTATACATATTAAATCTGTTGTGACTTCGATGAACTTCTTTTCCATGAAGTTATTTTTTATTTACTGCTGATTCCTTCAATTATCTTTAGGTGTATTTCTATTCTTCTGATATCAAATCTAAGGTAATTTTAGCTTCTAATGGTTGGGAACATTTATCATAACTTTCGTAATCTTATATGAAATATTATAAAAAATAACCAATATGTCTTTTATAATGCAAACAATATATATATATGGTAGTCAATATAAACAGAAAAGGATCTGTGTTTATCTGTTTGTTTGTTTAGACAGCTAACGGGACGGAGAACCACTTCATGCTAATTTGGTTCCAATAACATTTTCAAGGAACTATTTTACAAGACAAAAGTTGGGGCGGATAGAATCAGGGGGAGAGGTGTTCCCTGTAAAGAACACTCTTAAGAAAATTTTTATTATCGAATACCTAAAAAACTACAACGCAATAGTTGTTAAATTCGACCCCAATCACTTTCTCAATAATTTGTTTAACTGATCAAAATATAGGACAGGTTGGATCCCGGGAAAAAGATACTCCCATACAAAGCAAATATTAAATATCGAATATCTAAAGGATGGATACACCACCTTTTAAGGGTCAAAAATGTAGGACGAGTAGCACCATGGGGAGGGGTACACCACCTTTCAAGGGTGCCAAAGCGCACCGGATTTTACCTAGTGTTGATATAAGAACAAATACACATTTTGATTATGATCGAATCTTTATTTCAACATCATTCCATATAAAGGTCATTGCACGGTATATGCTTTTATAATTTAAACTCAAAATTTCTATTAAATAACTATTTTTCTATAAATTAATAATAATTTAATAAAACCCGTATTCGAAAACGGTTTTTATGAAAAACTAATTTTTCGAATAACGCGAAACCCGGTTTTCTGAAAATGTCGGTTTTTGGATTACACTAATTAACATCCAATATATTTAAAACACTATTGTACAATATTAATTTATTATAATTGCACATAATTAAATTAGATACAAAGTAAAATATATCATAATAAATTAAAATTTATTTGAGAAGTTAAATTCTATTCAAATTCAATAAACTTAACAAAGTATCTAATTAAATAACATTGATTACAAACTCTATATTTAGAAAACAATTAAAATTTCCCACTCATTCCATCAATTTAGTTAATTTTACAAAATCGTTGTAATTCTTGACACAAACGTGAATCACATTAAATGTTAAGATTAGATTTCCTGAAACCTAAATAATATTTACGTGAATGTATGTAGAGCAATCAAATCAAAGTCTATTCTAAATATACTAAATAAATAAAAATTTGTAACCCCCTTCGTCTATGTGTTAACTGTAAACAAATTAAAATTTAGTTTTTAACGCCATAATTTTACAGACCGATATTTTCTCACATTCTCTGTTACTAATCAATAGAATTGTGACGTCGCTTCTGATATTTTAAATATGAATTTGTTTGGTTTTTAATTCTTTTTATAGTTTTTTATTTTTATTTTTTATTTTTAATTGTCGTTTATAAACAAATTGTGTTATTAATGCATTTTTTGTTATTGTTATTATTTTCAACAAGCTCTTGAAAATTTACGATTTTGTAGATTATTTTACAACCTGTTAGGGTTTCCCTTTCACATTATAAATTATAACTTTAAACGAGTTTTTAAGATTCTTCAAATATCCTAAACTTTTGAAAATTTCCTAAAGATAAGTTTTAAAATGTAATGAAATTTAAGAAAATGTGTGTAAAGTATACAAATCCAAATTTAGGGGTCTATAAGAAACCCTATTTAGTTTAGTTAAAAGTAATAGGAATAAAATTTATTGTGTTTTTGCAAAAAAATAAAATTAATATCGCAATTACACCAACAACAGATACAAATACGAATTTATTCATATTTCAATTTAATTTATTTTAGTTTACATGCACTTTTCCGCCATACGGTCGAATAAGACTACGTGATCTGAGTCAAGACTACCTGCAAGAAATAAACTATAAAATTTATTCTACAATTGTTTCTATTCGCACATCGAAATATCATTATTATACGATTGCAACTATAATGATGATTAGAATAACATGCGACTAGAAATATCAAAATAAAATATATATTTTGAAATTAAACTACTAAATTGTGATGAAATATTTAATAACCATTTCTCTTAAATATATTTGACATCTTTTTTCTTTTCATTTCACAATTAAGTCATTTGTCATTTTAAGATATTCGATTTTCTTTCATAGAAATTTTAAATATTATCGACACTCCAAGGTACTTCCGAATTAGAAATAGAAATAAAGGCCAATAAAATCCTAAGCTTTACTATAACACTTTACTGTAATAGATCAGTCAATAAAGAAATCTGATAATTTTCTCTATTTATGGAAATATTATGTCTAATTTATGATATTCTACTGTATTGTGTGTTACTTTTTGGACAACAATTGAAGTTCTGAAGAATTATTGATTCGAATATTGAATAACAATTAAAATGTATACAAAAGCTGAAGCAAATTGATATTTGACCAACCAAATCTTTAGAGGTGAAGAAAATTTTCATTTCAGTTGATGTCATAACTAGCAAATTTGTCGCATTTGTACAAAAAATCCCAATTTATTGTTAAAATACCATGGCATATACAAGCAATACGGTACATATATAAGATCATGTCTTCAAGTTATGATTATGAAGTAGTGGGTAAAGTTTTATGAATATTAATGCTTATTTTCGTATGATTAAAAAATGTTCAAATGTTGCTGAATATATTGAGGAGTTAATGTTGCTGAATATATTGAGGAGCTAATATTTCTTTTCATTATTATCTAGGAAAATATACTGAAAAAATTAATACATAAATAATCATTTCAAAAATCGATAATAACTACATTTTTATTACTGCTCGTGCAGTTTTATTATCATTTATATTTGATTTATTATAATAGTAAGTGTGAAATATAGATCGATAATACCATTTATTTCACACATTCCTAGTTCTCCAAGAGATCATTAACACTTGCTAACACTTTCACAATGCTGTAAATTATCAAGAAATGCGTGGCAAAATGTCTACGTCAACAGAGGTTTGCAGAAAGTACTAAAGAATATTTTTAATTTATTCGAAAATACGATACTTGAAATATTAAACAATTTCGAGCTAATTTTAAAAATGTTAACTAAACAATTTTGTAAAAGAATAATTGTGTGATGAATCATGGAAATACCCCTTTTGCACGCAATATACCTGTCTCCTTTTAATGCTCTACACATTATCTAATACTTTGAAACAACAGCAGCAGAAAAACAAAAACATTAAAAGATCTATGGAAAAGGGCAATTGAAAATATTACATTCGGCTATGACGAATCTAAAATACCCTCTTCTATGTTTAATTGAGCAGAACTTCGACTCAGTATTAACTGATCTTCTGCTTTTCTATCACAAAAAAAACATCAGTGTTTACCGGTTAGTTCTTAAAGAATCGATTTTCTGACATTGGCTCGAATTTGGTGAATTATGCTGACTAATGAAATCTCTACTTGCATGACATTTATCGCTGAGGTGTGACTCGCAATTAATTATAACTTCTACTGATTTAATTCTTCCGAAAAATTTTATCGATGTTTTCTCAGATATATATCTATAACCTTTTTGTTACTGAACCGATCTTGTTAGTTATAATTATCAGACTTTTTATGGCAATAAAAGATATTGTGAGAGAATTTCATTTTAATTCGCGAACGATTTTCAATAGATAAGTGGACGTTGCTTAATAGACCTTGAGATCATAAAATCATGTTCGTGTCATGTTCCAATCGTAATGGTATACTTAATACACCCACCTTCCTCTCATGTGCTGGTAGTGAATACATTACACAAACAGTTTATGTTAAACGAATAGTAAAATTAAATAAACAGTTATAAGACATCTGAAGAGCTTTAAGCAATAATGAATTTGCAAAATTTAAAGTTTATTTTTTATACTTTTCTCATCTCATCTTATACTTTTTCTCATCTTTTATTCATCTTCTGCAAGAGTGTTATACAAGCTTAAGTTAATTTTTTTGCTCTTTATGTTTAGCATAAATAATAATCGATTAGATCGAGTGGTGAGTATTGTGGATTTCGAACAGATCGCTTTATTCAGATGTCAACAACGGTAGTGATGGAAGAAAGCAATTGATATGTATGTTATACCACGATTAACATTAACGTAGAAAAAAGAGAGTATCAAAATATAGCAAACAATAAAATTTTGCTATGTTTTCAGAATTTCTATGCCTACGTGACTGGATTCGTGTATTCACAAAATTTCAAATAAAATAACACGAAAAATATACAAATAAAAAGAAAAATAATAATAAAAAAGCAGAGCAGTCAACAAATACAATAGTTAACATATTACTTTTATATTGTTTATGAATTAAATAATAATAATAATAATATTAAGGTGATGAACTATAGCAACTATTAGTTCTACTACGATTAATAGCTACACTTGACACATGTAGCAAACGTTTCAATTATTTGTTTGAAATCAGATCTGAGAATTGAATTATAATGTAAACTATTTATTTTTCATCTAGATATTTAAAAAGATTAAAAAATTATGGGAAGATTTAATTTCTCAACTATTTGACATGAATATCTTTCTAATTTTTATTATAATTTTAATATAAAAAAATTTATAAATATTTTTTAAAGTATTTCTCTAAAATTAGTTCCACAAAATTTTTTGACGTATTTTTAACGTTATGGTGCTCGAATTTAATTTTAATCGCCTACAAACGCCACAATTTCTTTCGTGCTGTTGTTGCAAAGTGCTTAATGTGCAAAAATTTTAATAAAAAAATTATTTACACAAAAAATCATTAAAAATCATGCTCGAACTACGTTCACGACTTTTTACTGTTTGTTTGTTTGTTTGTCGCATTATATGACACTTTCCTTACCAATACCTCGTATATTATATTCCAAAAAAAGAATTGTGTTGTAATTTAAATTGTTAATTAATTTAGCACCGTGTGAGCGTGTGGAAATAATAATTTGTCTTTTAAAAAATTTTTTATAGAATCAGTAGTTCCCTTTTAAAATTAAACGAATAAACAATAACCTGATTAATGAAATGAAACTACAACTATATCGTATTCGATAAAGACACAACTATATCGTATTCGATTAAATCTGATACTGTGTGTATATACATAATGAATAGTTTGATACCATATTCACCATGGCCTCTAAATTCTTAAAATTCATATCTCGGATTGTCAAAACAGTTGAGTCATTAATTTAATGGACTGTAATATAGTGCCGCAAATAGAAAAGACTAAAAACACATATTCTTTAGTCAAACATCGGAATAGAAGAGAGTGCAGTCAAAATCACGTAAATATATATATACAATGTGGTCACTGAAATAGATTAGAGACTGTTGTTACTCGATAGATTGTCGAATGGATTAGAGGTCTAGTCACTTAAGTAAACTAGAGTCTATAGTCTCTCGAATAGACTAGACTATTTTTATTCACTTGAATAGATTAGAGAATCTAGTCACACGAATAGACTAGAGAATCTAGTTACTCGTATAAACTAGAGACTCTAGTCGTAGAGATTCTATTTAGTGACTTTAATCTCTAGTCACTCGAAAAGACTACAGCCTTTAATCACTCAAAGAGATTCGAGACTCTAGTAAATTAAATAAATTAGAGTCTAGCTACTCGAATATATTAGTCTTTGATCAACCGGATAGTTAATATTGTATTACTTCAAAACTTGTTTCCGTAGTCCAAAGAAAATATAAGTTGTATTGTCTTTTAAAAAGTATGATAACTATGATCCATCACTTTTTAATGAGCAAAAACTCATGATTTGTACAAAATTTTGATAACATTAGCAAGCATCTTATCACTTTAAGTGTGAAATACAAGTAAGTAATCGATCATAAAATTTGTTGTTTAGAAACTGATAATCCAAATGTGTTAAATATTTTCTCCCGAAAAATAAATATTTTAACAAATTAAAGATTGAAAGAGCGTGAGATTTCAAATTAATCAAATAAACAAATGAAGGACAGTTTTAGAAATTAATTGATATTTTTCTGAATAAATTTGTAGCTTTTTTTAAACTAATCATAAGGCACGTGTGACATATTTTTAGCTATTTAGCTATAAAATATTTGCTACAAAATTATAGTATAGTAGGCGATATTTGTGGGCATTGGTGATTATTATATTTTTTTTTTAATTCATAATTTTATTGGTTCATAAAAATACAATATACTTAAGAACTAATCCCGCGAAGCCATATGACTTATCTGCAGGATTTGATACCCTTTTGCTGTTTAGACTGAATAGTTTAGCATATTTCAGGAAGGAGTCCTTTATAATATATAGTCTTGGTAGGACTGTTCAAAGAGTCCTTGCTCAACACAAAAAGAGTTCTATTCATTATATTCAGTTTCTTACCGATTAGTTAGGAATTTTCTGTCCCATCTTTTCAAATATACTGAGACCTCTTTCAAGAGGTCTAGTTTGTAGGTAATCCACGAAGATGAATTGAGAATGACTGCATACAGTTCTGATTTCAGCATCAACAAAATCTTGAATTTACTGTAATTATTTCAATAGAAGTATTCTGTATGTGCTCACAGATGCTATTTCTTCCGAAATTTTCGAACGGTTTTTTGGTATAAGTTGTCTAATGCGTTCATTTATTCCAGGCTTTTTTCTGTACCTAAATTCTCATTGAAATATTTTGTGTGATTTAATTGCTGGCATGATCACTTAAAAATGAAATAGAGAACTTTTATTAGACGAAGATAGAGTTTGTACTTTTAGTACACGAGGGGTATCATTGTACTCTTTTGATTCAAGATCGTCAGCTTAAAAAGGTTACAATGCGATCATTAAACGTCAGGTCACTTTGTCAAAAATAGTATTTGAATTTTTTTCAACTGCATTGCGTTCCATAGACACATACTGCTCATGATCATGCAAAAAGTATGTGTTAGTAAATTTGACAGAGTTTGAGAATGTATGTGTTACACAGACAATTCAGGATAAAAAATCAAAATAATTTTGATTTTGAAAATGATCCCATACTGGTTAATTAAAAATATCCATTATTTTGTTAATAAAATTGAATTTTACTCGATTGCTCGATCCATGTGTAGCGAAAATGTCATGCACCCATGGACGGCTTTACAAAAATTAACACGAAAAAACGCTTTTGAGTAAAAATTGTATAGGAAGTCTTGATCATATTCTATTTCTAAAGATACAAGTTTGGGAAAGTACTTTATCATGGAAATGTGTGAACAAATTATTAATATTATGCTATTAATCAAAAAAAAATATAGGCGAAATATTATTAATGGTTGCTGAGAAAATATTAAAAAAAAGTGCCAAAAATAATTATGAAGTTCTTGTGAAATTATTTAGGAAACACAGAATTTCAATTGATCTTCCGTTTCTATGGGGCTTTTTAAAAATTTATGAATATTAGATAACAATAAGATTTATGCTGAATAGAAAATGTGAAAAATGTAGAAGAAAATTAATTAATATTTCCCTTTTTATCTGAAAAAAACGCTAAATTGTTACGTATTTTGTTTATTTTTCAAAGTTCATTGACATTTATGCTTAACATTTGTTGTTGTGATTATTATTAATGTCATTTCTGTACAACTGAGCGTATAAGTGTTTTGAAGTTCAAAGTCACTTAAACAAGAATTACCAACACCAATTCATATACATAGAAAGAATTATACATAATATACATACAGACAAACAACACTCATATACATATAATCACACGTAATCACAAAAATAATTTGAAAATGAAATTATTTCAGAAAAAAACAAATTCCATTTTTCGTCATAAGATTTGTGTTGTGATTATTTATTTATTTTTATTTATATTTTATCTGTCACATTTTCACGTGAATACACTTAGAAAAATTTTCAAAAATAACTTAAGTAAAAAAAACTTTGATAGAAAAATTTATATTATAAAGTATATTTAATTTGTATTTATTATTCTGTTTTTTATTATAGTAAAGGATGTCACAGCCAATCAAATGGGTTAAATCCATGTGATGATGATTCAATGAGTAAATTGAATTTGGAATTCCCAAATGATAATGTTACTCCAAACGGTCCATTTAGGATATATCTACATGTATGGTAAAAACAATGTATGAAATAGATTTGTTTAAACTCGACTGATTTCCTTGGAAAGGAGACAACAACAATAACAACTATTTGTGTAAATTTTGTAAACTTTTATAATATAAAAAATAGATTAATTTAAATGTTTTTGTATAAGTTATTGTATTAATGTTTGTTAGATTTAATAATAATTATTCTCATTAATTTAAAATTATGTTAATAAATACTTTGATTTAAAAATTTAATTAATACAAAAACATTTTGTTTTATTTACTTTTAAATAAAGTCAAGGAATCGCAATCGTAAAAAACTAAATTGTTCAATTCAAACTCACTTGTTGAACAAACTGTTTTGATATCAGAGCTTGCCGCAGTTCATTATGATACCAGACTGCAGAAAAATATCTTGTCTCTTTTGGCTCCTTTCCGAATGTCCTTTGATTAGTATATCACCATTTCTAGAGCCTATTGTAAATAAAATTGAATAAAACTGTGCTCATTAAAAAGCTTTAAATTAAGGCACCAAGTTAGAAACATTAAAGGTTCGTTATTCAACCAGATTTGCTTATAGGTCTTCTCATAAGCTGAAAGTTTCTTGACATTTATTATTTCGTGAGGATCGTTATTATTTCTTTTATCGGACTATTTTGAACAAAAACAAAGTTTTTCGAAGGATGAACTACAGACTGTGCTGATTTTGTTAACCGTTTAAATGACAAAACATCAAGGAAAAAAATTCTGATGGACCAAAAAAATTTCCGTAGTCGTGGCTCCAATTAATATAATGCATTACATTGAACAAAAAAGGATCCTATATTCTGCTTTGCCACAAATGTATATGAAGTAAAAACATTATGTTTCGTACTTCTCATATGCAAAAAAGGAACACTTAATAAGAGTATTATTTATATCTCTGGTAATGAACCATTTTGAAAATTTTTGGAACGGTAATGAGGTATTTATTACTTAATATTAATCTCGGAAAGTGGTTCTAAGTCGAACGGTATACTTTAAGGTGGGTATAACACCATTTTTCCTGCATGTGACAAAGGTCACCACAAGAGTCTAATACCACAACCACCTCCGGCGGTGTAGAATATAAAAAAATCTGAGATTTTTAAAAATATAAAAGGGATACTGCATCCTTGTGCCCAATCCACAAAATTGTTCAGCTTAGGAGGATGTCTCAGATATCGGTCTATAACTATACAGAAATGATAGGAAACTTCTTAAGACGATAACACATAATTAGGCATAATGTTATTAAGTTTTGTTAACAACAAACGGATGTGGCAAAATTAAATGATTGCTTCTTGGCGTAACAAATCGAATGACAAAGTATATGTTCATTCTTCACCACTTGTGGTTGTGGAGTGTATAAAAATCGATCGAGAAATCTGGTAAGTTTATTTAATTTAAAATTTACACAAATTCAGGTTCTGTAAAAAAAAATTTAGCCCAATGTTTGAGGTAGAAAATTAGGTAACTATACAGAAATATTCTATAAAAGACTTTAAGTGTTTTTTAAAACGCTCGAGATTTGACATGTTATTAGTAATAAAAGTAGAGCAAACAACAACTGTCCTTGTTATGATCGATCAAGTAAAAATAATAAACATAAAAATGTGTGGGATCCATTTAAGGAGACATATAAATAATATTTATGTTTAAATATAGAAAAGTTTTATATAAATTTGCTGCCATTTCTTTAAGTGTATTAATGTGTTTATTTTATTTTAGGGAAATATTATGAAATTCCATTAAATTCCATATTAAATGAATGAAGTCAGTCTACAATTATTTTCTAATTGTGTTTTTGTTTATATGAAATTTAGATAAAATATTTGTTTATGTATTAAATATATGTATATACATGCAAAAATAAGCGCACCTTCTGTTTATCAGGGCTGTATAATGTAATATTAGTTTAATTTATATAAAATTAATCTTAAAATTATTAAGAGTGAAAATCTATTTTTTTTATGTAATCTAATCATATGTATTTGATCCTGGAAGATCAATTAAAAAAATTACAATAAAATTTATACGAAATAAAGTTGAATTTAAATAATTTAAATTTATAATATATAAATATATATATATATATATATATATATATATATATATATATATATATATATATATATATATATATATATATATATATATATATATATATATATATATATATATATATATATATATATATATATATATATATATATATATATATATATATATATACTTAACGGTCTTTACCATCATTTTAAAAATTATAATTACAATTTTAACAATATTAATTTTAACATCCCTGATATTTATAATTGTGCGATAATAGCAAATATCACATGTTTCAATCATATCGATTAGAGTTACTACTTTTAATAAAATTGTTTTTGTTATAGAATAGATCTGGAACAGAAATAAATGGAACTGAAGGTGGAAGTTTAATTAATCTGTCTCTTTCACTCTTATAAATTTAATCTCGGATATAAAACATTCGCATGTAAGATTTTTTGTGATCTATGATTATAGCTTTATGTTTTATAGTTTCGGCTTGTATATTTTTGCCGAACTTTCCATTCCAGGTTGTTATTCAACAATATTTGAAAAAATTATTAGAAAATCGTTAATGAGAGAAAACTTATTCGGTGGAAACACGCTTTCTTTTTAACATTGTATTCAATTAGGAGGAAAATAAAACAACAAAATAAAGTTTTAATACATCAAAATACTATCACCCGAAATCGCATATTCTACCATATTAAAGTAATATCAACAATATTGTGTACTTAGTTTTGTATGGTGTTTCCATTCCTTAATAATGGATTTAAATCACTTGACTTATTTCATTTATAATTTATTTATACATTTATATTACATGTGTATGTGTGTGTATGTATGTATGTATGCATGTATGTATGTATGTATGTATGTATGTTTTTTTACTTTTTTTAATTTACTATTTATAAAGAGGAACAAATTATCTAAATGAACCAAACCGCAACGTTGCTATAGAGTCGAGGGCATTGAACTTTATTTTGATTTTTGCGTTTTTGCGTAAATGATTCTATTTTTTCATCGTTAAGGTGGTGGGAGGGGATGTGTATTTTTTTGATTGTATTTTTACTTTTTAGATTTTCACAGTGAATCGTAGTAGTAGTATGAGTTCTAGTAGTTGTGATAAACAAATCTATTTATTTTTGGCAATTTAGGTTGTTTTTTTTTAATTTTATTTATTTTCCTATATTTAAAGTTCCCCAAGTGTATTTTTTATGCTGTTTTATTAAGTTTTTTTATAAATTCTTGTAGTTCTTTTCTAAAAAATATGTTTTTAATATGAATTTATTAGATAAACTTTATAATTTATCTGATAGTATTGTTTGGGTTTTTATTAAAACTCGTGCATATAAAATATTTTTCTTCTTTGAAAATTATGATTTGTAGAATTCTACAAACATTCTTTTTAGATGAATGAAATTGTAAATAATAAAACTGTATCTAAGTGATATATAGATGAAAATCTGAACACAGGATTGAATACCCACCACCACAAGTGGTGATGAGGGTATATTAACTTTGTCATGAGTAACATCAAAAAGGAATCATCTCAGATTCCATTAAGTCTGAGATGATTCCTTCATATCTTGCACCAAATCAAAATCTGAGTCGATTTAGTTATGTCCGTCTGTCTGTCTGTTGGAAACATTCTCATGCCTATAATAATTGTCCGAATTAAATTAAATTAAATTAGATTAAACATTATTTTCAATTGTCCGAAGCAGTTTCCTATTTAAAACTAGCTTTATCGGGTCCTCAGCAAACAAGTTATATTCCGATATCTGAGACTACCTCAAAATTCCGAAATAGAACTTTTGTCATTTTTTCAACAAAATATAAATGGATTTAAACAAAAATTTAGCTATAACATACATCTAAATGTTCTTCATCATCATGCAAAAAATCTTCAAAACAGGATCAATAGAAAAGAAATTATAGGCGGAAATATGCGAAATATTGATACACTTCAAAATCTGTGTCTGATATGGGTCATAAATATAAACGAATTCTATTGAAATTTGACATAGTTAAATTATACGTTATTACATTTATTAATATCTTCTCAGAATAAAATATAATCAAATTCCATTGAAAATCTGACATCTAAGTGTCTTCAATATAGTGGATGAGAGTATTTAAGATTCGGCACCGTCGAATATAATATAGAAAACTTTTCAGAATGTCTTATCAGTTCAAAGTGTAACCACCATAGAGTGTATGCCAAACAGTTTTGACAGAAGTTTTTCAGATCTTTGTCAGGTGAAGTAACCCATTATTTACAAGAAATACGACTAATACGACCGCTTTCAAAACAAGAATCTCGAATTGATTACGAAATCTGACCGAAGACTTAAAAATGGCACAATGTGCGTCCGATACTTGGGAACGTTGATCCAGCCTGACAATTGTGTGCTCGAAAACAGTTTATACAGGCTCCGTTTCTAAATACATTGCTTCAAATTGGCACTCAAATATAAAAGTTTGCTGAATTTAGACATGCGGTAAGAATCATTGTTCTCTCTCATCCACTGTTGTTGTATAGTTTCAGCAATAGTTTATAAAGTGAATCATATTCGGTTCTTTGTGCAGATACCTAACTGTGCTACACTTGAAATATTCTGTAGATTTCAGTTTTTGAATCAATTATCCCTTATAAATGTGAATATTTCAATCTTTTGCAGTATTTATGACAATCGCTTCATGAATCATATAAAAGTTATTAATACTTTTGACCAAAGTATTGATATTGTCCAACAATTATGAGCTTATGGTATGTCGGTTACAAAAATTGTAATTGTCATAACTGTTCAAAATCTTTTAATTTTGATTGTTCTATTAAGTGTTTGAACAGAAGAAAATCTCTTAATATCGAAAATAAGTCCACAATTTCACTATAACAATATTAATATAATAAATCGTCTTATAATCGTAGAAATACTTTATTGAATTATAATATTGACGAGCATAAATCCATTCTTTAAATTAACGAGCATATATCCATCTAGCGTATATCGCATTTCATTGATCATTATTTATTATTTCTCTATGTGCAAAAAACTATTTGACATCAGGATTTGAATACTACTTTACAAAGTTTTATGTTAATAATTCGTGTAGAGAATTAAGATTTTCATCATAAATTAAAGTTTAATATACAATGTAATATTTTCTAACTATATCTTAAATAAGAATTAATTAAATTTTACTCCACTCGTTTAAAAGTCGTTTTTGTTATTGTACCAATATTCTTTAATATAATAAAATGTAATCAATACCTCTACTTCTTTATGTCATACTTACCAATCCACCAATCTGTTTTTAATTAATTCGTGCAATTTAAACTAATTTTATGCTTATGATCGGGAAAAATATTCGATTAACTTGTATCTGATAGAAAAAAAAGATATGGAAAAGTGTGCACACAAAAGTAGTGTTAATTTATGACGACTTCTAATATAATCAACATCATTGAAAACATTCCATTATATCTTCGAACCATAAATAATGAATTGATTATTATAATAACTTTATTATGTCTTTGAAACAAACTGCAAAAATTTTTGTTATAAGAAACAAAAAAAATATTCACAAACTGGATACTAGAGTTAATAGTTAATGCAGAAAAATATCCAATACAGATTAAAAAATAAATTTAGTTAGATTTTCTTTTGCCAGACAATAATATTGTAAAATTTTATAATTTATTTACAGTAAACAGTAAAATTTATGGAACTTGTGGTTTAAAGTAGACATAAGCGATATTTTCATAACTATGGTTTAGTCACTGTAATTAGTACATCACTTGTTACTATAATGACTGAAACAATTACTAATAATGTCATTCTCTCAAATGTGCTTAAAATTTATTCAGCCATTTATTTAAGATTAATATTGCAATTTTGTCCATTTAGGTAAAATATTTATATTTACAAAAAAGTCACTAGACCTATTTGGGACAATTGTCTTCGTTGAAAAATTTCGATAAAAGTAGAAAACTATTGCTAATAATTTACAAAAGTCTAACCATTATTGTGATCCTCAAAGGCCTTCTTTAGTCATTATCAATATTTTCTGTCGATCTTTCATTTGTGGAGGACAGAGTTGGAGGATCTAAAACAAATTAAAATATTTTCATTGTTAATAGATTGATTTTCAACTGTCAACGATAAGCTTCGAAAGATTTAAATAATTTATTCGACCAAGTATTCCTTATAACATCTCTAAAACAGACTGGCAGCCTGATACTTATAATAAATATACTTTCACGCAATTGTTTGTTATGTAACAGTACTAGATAAGTTAGTGGAGGAACTACAAAAAGTGCGCTCTTGATAACATCACGATTAACGAACTCAACTTGTTCACTTTTTCTAAATCGAATTTACTTCATTTGCACTTTATTAATTCGTTTAGATTTCTATCGACCTGTAGACTCACACTCACATACTGAATTATTCACATGTTTACACATAAAAAATTGATGTAAAATCAAGGTTGAATATAGTTGATTTTAGACAATTTTAATTTTTTCATTCAGTTTCAATTAAAAGTTATTGAGTTTTTGGTAAAATCATATTATACACTTTAGAATCTTTCGATATCAATTTATAAAATTATGCAAAGGTAGTTTTTTAAAATTACTTTGAAATAGTAAAACTTCAACTGAATTAATTATGTTTTCAACGATGATTTTGCTTCATTTTTTCAGCAGCGGTTGACTATTCGCTTTATACTTTTATGACCTTTAAGAATTTTTACTGACTTTTCTAAAGGACATGAATATTCTGTTCTCCCTACTGATACCATCTTTTTTGTAGCTAGAAGAATCACCTTCAGGTTTAGCTTATCCTTATTCAATGACATAATTATGATATTTTCTTTATGTGTACGGTAACTGGAAACCAGAAACCTGTTACATAATAAATTCTCAAATGTCATGGTAGTATTCTAAATCCTTACTTATAAGTTCATATTAGGATTATATTTAAACCTGATAAAAAACCAATGACAATTGTGTGCTGAATTTAAAAATAAAAAAATAAATAAACAAATTCAATGTTTAACATGCATACACTTTTACTATACACTGTGCTGACAAGTATACTTTTGGAAAAAAGTTTGTCAATACTTTTAAGAATATTAATTGAAAAACCAACAAATACAAATGAAAATAATGAGAACATTTGTAAATGATATGTCTCAGGTTCATAATTGATGATACTTGTATGTATGTGTTGGTTGTTGGTTTTATATTTTTACAAAATTAGTTTCACACTTGGTAGCAAAAAATAATTGATCGTCTATAAACGTGAACAAATATCCAGACACAATAACAAGAATTTCTAATATTATTGGCAACCGAAAACATAACTAAAGATCCATGAAAAACTTAACTAAGTGCCACAACTACCACATACGTATATTGCTACTTGCAACATAAATAGCAACAACAGTAAATTTTTGCAGCATCATCATGGGCAGACAACATCATCGATATATACAAGTTATAAGAAGAACAAAAAAAACAGTCTTCGTATGCTTGGTTGCAAGTTGCAACATGCATACATACATACATACATACATACATACATACATACATACATACATACATACATACATATATACATACATTTGTATGAATATGTGCAAGTTTTTTTTAGCAACGATAAAACGCATAAAATTTGAAAAGAAGCAAAATTTAGAAATGTCCCAAACGAAACAGAAGAATCACACGGAAGATGATGAAGTAAATGAATGAATAGTGAATTGGTCGCAGTTGTCGTATTGAAGTGTAAGTAGTTACGGTAGGAGTAATGCTACAATATGAAAAATGTTCAGTCTTTGTTTGGATCGATATATGAATTAAAGGAAAAGTTGTTTCATTCAATTGCTAATCATGAGCATAATAAAGTTCTTCGAAAAATTGTAACAGACACTGAATAAATAAATTTTCTAAAAAAATGAAGAGTGTTAAGTTTGGTCAACTATTTGCTTTAGTACTCGCGAAAGTGGGTGGTTCGAAAATGAATTATAAATCAATGTTTAAAATTCCAAACTGTGGCAAACTCTCTTATATTGGGAGTTTTAAACTATGATTAAAGAATTTCGCGAAGTATCTTCGTTTTATTGAGATTAAATTAATTTGGAAAGGAAATACAAAGATAATAGAGTTTTCAGCCCCTAGTAAGCTTTGTGGAATCATTGTAAGTGATTATATTTAGTATAAACAAGCACTCTCTATGAGATAATGTTGGTCTCAAAAGGGAAGTTAATTTTTATTAAAGAAAATTTCATTAATCAGGATAAGGTCAAGGGTTTTTAAAATGAAGTAGGGCTCGTTAAGATTGGCAGGGGAGCAGGGATGTAAGTGTTGTGTAGAAAATTTAAGGGGACAATTAAATGTTGGCAATTATTGTGACTAACGATTAAAAAGCAGTCCATTACGATAACGATAGCCATGAGTTCTGAATATTGACGCTAACCGAAAACTGAAATTTCATTAAGAGAACAAACGCGTCCCAAAATATCAATGCAATTCAATATGTAGAGAAACTATTGAACTTCATTCAGAAACTTAAAGGAATATGCTACAATGTGACAAATGTTTGGCCTTTGCTATCGATCGATATATAATTGTAGTCATTTCATTAAATTGCTAATCGGGAGCTAAAAATTGTAATTGACGTTTAATAAATAAATTTTCTAATAGAAAAAAGTATTTAATTTAAGAATGAGTGATGCAATCAAGATAACATCGATATGAGCATTCAAAGTAAGACTATGGACTAAACCAAAGAAACCTTAGTAAAATAGTTTTTATATATTTACTGATACACAGTGCTTCAAATGAAATGGGATTAAATCTGTCTCTTGCGAACAGCTGTTCCTCTTTCAATTTTATAATATCATCGCAAAAAAGCGGTCTTAAGTTTAGGCTTTATGTACCTACCGGACACAAAGGTAACCTACGAATGAATAGGTTATCTTCTATAGTTTGGGAGATATTAAGCTTCAAAAATAAAATTATTTTCGGCTAAGCCGAATCTGTAATATCTTCCACCATATGCAGAGGTATACAAAGATTCAATATAGATCCTTACACACCTATAACAATAAACTGTTTTAAATATAAAGTATAATTTCATTCGTACGTAGATTTGGGATCACAAAGTTTACACATTTTTACTATAACTTTCTTTCTACTTATCAAAATTTTTGGTTTGATAACAAAATTTTTATTTAGATATAAATTAGTTTCATTTCATTTTCACATGTGTTGGAAAAATTGCTAAAAGTTTTTTTGTCTGAATTTCGAAGTTGTTTCAGGTATCGGACTATACATATTTGTTACTGGATATATAACCTATGTCATACTTACATTCTTCCAAAAGATATTTTTTAGGCTTTTGTGTAATGCAACAAAATGTAACTTAAATCTGAAATCCCAAAAGCTGCAATTTCGAACATTTCATGATTTTACATAATTTATTAGAATTTTTTGCGCACCGATATCGTTTGGGGAAATATAGCAAAACAAGTAAAAAATTCTTACTCGAAAATTTCTTAATGAATTTTGGATAAATCGGGATTTTTTTTAGAAAATCAAAACATTTTCATGTTAAATATCAAAATTTATGTGTAAAATTTCATTAAGATTTATTTCCATTTAATTTTTCATTCGAAACACTGTGTGATATTCTTTAGTAGATATCTTTAATTTATGAACCAGCAACAAACACTTTTTCCTGCCTTTTGTATCGATTAGAGGGTGTGACGGTGGTGCTGAGCATAAATTCGCGATTCGTATAAATGAAAATTATTTATTAACTATGAAGCACACTGTGAACTCTAACAGAGACTGCCATTTGCAAAGAAACCATTATCCTCTGCCGTTTTCTTTTTTTTAATACGAGCGATTAAAAAATCACTTTCACTGGGAATGACTTTTTTCAAAAATCACGGTGTCGCTCATTTCTAATCGTAATACTTTAATTCACCCAATTTTATTTTATACAATTTTCCAAACACTCTCGCACGTATAAATCTACTGTGGTTTATTAAAAACTCCAAAATAGGATTGTGGACTTAAATCACACAAGGCCATTAAAGTTGTAAGAAATGTTCAGTAGTTGGGGGTTGTCGACTCAAACACAGTTAGTACTTCTTCATCAGTCTACTTGAGATCAATAATTCTACTTGCACACAAATACATCTCGTTCAACTGTGTACCGCGTATAGACACCATCAACAAGTGTATTAAATATGAGAAGACTCCATGTAACGTGACTTGTTGTACGCAAAACAAACATGAATATAAATAGAAACAGAAACCAAAAATTCAATTTTATAGAAGAAATGTAATTCAAAAAAAAAAAAAAATACACGTCATAAAATTAAAAAAGTTATATTGAAAAGAGTTTCTGTAAAAATCGCGCAATAGTTTTAAGATAAAAAAACAAACTGAGGAATTCGTTCTAAGAGTTGCATGTGTGAGTCTATGAGTGTGTGTCTTAAACGGTATTTGAAGCGATTAGCATGACATATCATTTTACTTCCAATAGAGATCCTTGACTTTGGGATTTTGCATTAGATGGAATGAATTTAATGTAACAAAATTAAGCCAAAAAAATGTACATGATCATACTTGAATTAAGAGACTGACGCTTAGTCAAGGAACTTGAATGGTCTGAGCGGAGGTTCAAATTTTTGTTTCATATTTTCTTTCCAATGGCTGCTTGTTCTGCTACATTCTGCTGAACTTGTGTATACAATCGTTGAAATTTTGTCATTAAACACAATCTGCATTGATCGTGAGTCATTATTTGTTCTCTAACTACACTGAACCAAAAAAGGAAGTAAATACAACGAGAAAGGGTGTAGAATTGAAGAAATGTTGGTTGTATACCAGCCAACGAAACCTATATTAATCATAACGAACATTTTTGTTAATGTTTTATAAATTCTTTAAATTGATGAAAATTTTTCAATATGACTATTTTAATTCGTTATGCAGTTAATTTGAATAAATATTATTCAATTTGAATATTTCAAATTCAAATAAGTATAAAATATTTCATGAAAAATTCCGATTTGACCAGGAGAAGGAGTACTCTATAAACAAAGCAAATTTTGATTATAAAATATCTAAGGAACATTAACAGCGTGAATTTTCAAAATTTAGTCCCAATGACTTCCTCAAGGAAATGTTTTACTGGACAAAATATAAGACGGATTTATATTGATTATCAAATATCTAAAGATGTACTACAGTAAGAATTTGGTCCCAATTACTTTTTTCTAATACACGTCGCTTTGTGAAATTTCATTCGATATGTAGGACTAAGGAGAACATTTGTGCAAAGCAAAGAGCACCGGGTAGAAGCTAGTCTTAGATAATAATAAAATAGTGTAAAAAACGTAATAGATAACTAAAAAAAGTGCAATGTCAATAGGACAGTGTGAGCTCACCGACTTGTATTTCTTATCAAAAGTTACTTACAGGTTTGTTGATCAGCTGATTTTCCATTTTAATGAATTTATGCAAAATATTCCTTTAAATTCATTAATATTTATTAGAATGTTCTATGAAATATTTTTCTTCTTGGATTTCTATATTCGGTTTACATATTCTTTTTTTTATTTCATTTTTTATATCAATGAAAATAAAAAAATTATTTGACGAAAAAATAGTACAATAAACAAAAATTTTATTTAAATTAACTTCATTTTAGTACGTAAAATTTCAACATCTTATGTGTTATTTAACTTACGATTCGTTACTGCCGCTTTTTTAAAGATCTGTTTATATAATCTATTTTTTTTTTTGGTAATTTTTTAACAAAATTTTTTCAATTTAACATCTTTTAATATTTTTTTTTTTTTTTTGATTAATCTTTTTTTAGTATATTTGAAGAAAATTCTTAAATTTGAAGAAAAATTCTGTCAACTAGGAAAAAAAATGCTCATTTAACACCTTTTATTTTGTTAAAGTTCCACGAAAATTTTTCGTTAATATTACGTACGATATTTGGTTCAGTGTAGTCCTTATATTACTACATACATTTAAAAAATATTTATATGATACTTTACTTAATACTTTACGACGATGCTTTTTTAAGTTTAGATACTTTACACCCTCCTGCTGTCTTTAGAGGAATATGCACGAGAGTCGTCTGATTTTTGATAGTGTTAAATATTCATAATCATTGAGCAAAGTGAAACATTTTCAAATACTTATATAAAAATGTGAAAAAATGTGTATAAATTATATAAAATCGATTTGCGGTTGTGATGTAAATATTTACTACAATTCTGCACATCTTGGAAGCGCGTACGAGAATTACGAATTTTTTTATATGTAATCTTGGGGATGAAGGGAATCTTGATCTCTAACGTAAAGTTTCTGCTCTGCTTAATTTGATATTCTTTGTTTGAGTGTTAAAAAATTAAACCAAATGAGCTTCGCAAGAATTGTAAAAGCCTTTTAAATAATTGCGACAGTCTTTCTGTCATTATATCTTTAATTTCAATATAACTTTTTTGAGAAATCGAAAGTCTTTCATAGTCAATTCCAACAATATTTGTTAAGTAAAATTGTCGAACGATCGAACTGGATCGCATAATACTTTGAACACCATTTGAAGGCGGACTTTGCGATATCTAACGATAACTGGTGTTACTTGTTCAACAATGTTTTAATTTTCCACTTCCTTATTATAGATATATCATCCCTATAAATTTCTAGAAATTTTCATAATTTAAAATTATCTTACAACTCTCGCACAAATCTATTCAGACACATTCTGTTTATGATCATATATACACATATACACACATACATATGCATATATCTGTACTTTTATTTGTATTACAATTTTTGTTACACTTTCATCAGTGGATTTTATTAACGGTTTTCAGTTTGGCTCCACGTCTGTTACAAGTTCTCATAGTCGTACTTGTTATGGATGCTTTGACATAAATGGCCTCCGTTTTTTATATTTTTGTTGTTACTGCTGCCGTTGTTGTGATTTGGTTTTGTGAAAACAGTGGCCATTTATTTGGCATTTTATGACAGTCAATGTCAAGTACAAGTTCGTGATTCTGAAATGTTTTTATTTTTAAATCAAACATAAATTTGACACCGCTGTTTTTGACGCTGTTGTTGTTGCTGTTTGTTGCATGTTAGTGTTGCTGAAATATTATAATTTTCTGAGGTAATTTAATAAAATGAAAAAGCAAATAAAAACTCTTTGGATTTAATTATAACTGATTGTTTACAAATATACATACTCTCTCCATTCCATGCATCTAGCAGACCTAAGGAATTAATTCGGACTATCCAACCCTAAATTTATCCAATAAGGCACTTCTTTCAGAAGAGATTTGGTTCATATTTTAAATCTTTTGCTGTATAGATACATAAATAAGTTTGGCTTTGTAAATGGGATACTTGAAATTTGGTCTCTCTCTCCCTACCAAATGTCTATAAGTCATTCAGCATTTTATACAAAGCTCACATATTAAACCTGTCAAGGTAATCATTTGTACTCGGAAAATCAGAAGAAATTTTGTATTATGTGCTGTCAAAATATTTCAGTTGTTAAGAGCGACCCTGTACCGAAATTATTTCATTATAATGAAAAATTTTTTCTTCAAGTAAAATGAGCAGACATGAGGATGAATGATTACGTCCTCGTAAAAGCCCAGACTATGTACCTTCTAGCTAAGGAGTGAGATCAAAAAATTCTTAACACACGTTTTTTCATTAAAACCTTTAATCCAAGTTTTATTTGATTTTTCAAACGAATTAGGTAGGAAAGAAGTCCGGTTAGCTCAGTGCTTGGACTATTCGAAAATGAAAGCTTGCGCAGGTTTAAAAACATACAAGGTTAAAAAGTTCCTAAGAAAAACGCTTCTAGAAATTTAGAGGCCGAAAATAGAGCACGAAAATTTTAGTCAAGATTTCTAAAAAATATTCTTGCTGCATAATGGATGACGAACCGTATGTTTGGGCAGATTTTTAGCAGTTACCTGGTCAAACATTTTTATGTTTCTGTTAATGGAAAGGTTTCCGAAAAACGTTCAAAATTTCATCACTTGTGAATAAAACTATAATTTTTGTAAAATGTAATAATTATCAGAACAATGTAGAACGTTCTTACTGAAATACGATACAATTCAAATATAATTTAGTCAGACTCATATTTTACCTTAAAACTTTTATAAATTCTCGTGAGATTATTTCGAATATCAGTGACACAACTTGTTCACTTGTTCGACTGTTTTTCATTTCGATTATTCTAGACCATTATAACATTAAAACTTTAGAATAATTAGTTGTCATATGTTATATAATTTTGGCAATTGTCAACTTAACTGAAGTTCGGTCACCATTCATTATCATTATCAGCTCGTAATTCTTGTTCGTAACTAATAAAAGAGTTCTTTTGATAAATTCTATACCTTCGAATTGACCATTCCATAGTCTTCTTGTGATTTAACTTTTTCATTAAATGCAATTGTCACACTTCAAATATGGGTCATTCGATTTTAATATCCATGCTTTTGTACCAAAAATGAAAAAAGTAATTACGACACTAAAGAATGGTAATAAAGGAAAAATACATAAGTTTAATTTAATTTCTATAAAGTGTGTCTTTCTCTCGTTCTTTGGCTGGCGGCATTCAATGTAAAAGTGATTCCACAAATGAATAAAAGCGATTTTTATTTTGAAATACAATAAATAAATTCTTTTGATTTATATGATATCATACACATTTGTACGAACACTTATATTCAATACTCCTCCTACATTATTACAATAACGGTTTTTTTGAAATGTAAAATAATAAAAATAAAGAAAAATCAGGTCATCCTGTATCATGTGTCCAGTGTAATGGACTGACTGGTTGGTACGTATTGTTGCAAATGATTAATTAGATCATAAAAAATAAGAATCACAAATTAGTTGATTACAGCATCTTAACAATTTTACCATGGCATTAATGAGATGACCACCACCACTACGATCACCACCAACACCAACAATATCACCATTCACTATTTATTCACAGCTTCACATAAGAAGGGTATAACAGAGACAGAATGAAGATTTGAATGTTGGTCGGTGAATTCAATTAACCACATTTCAATCAAGTGTAAATGTCGGAAATGTCAACAATTCGTTGCGCCTTTTTCATATAAAGCCAAATGACCAAATGCCACATATGTATATTTTTATTTACCTCTTCGTTTTCATTCTGTTATTTTGTTTGGTTGTGTTTTTTGTTAGTCTCTCCTGTTCCATGTTCCATGATGTTCTTGATCATGAACATGATCTTGACTGGTTGGTTGCTTACTTGGTAGTGAGGCTAGAACAATAACAGTATGTTGTCGTTGAGGGAATTGATCTTTGTTCGCATTGCGTTATAGTCGTAAAATGAAATAGCGGAGACAGATCAGAAGAAAATAACAATTTTACAACTGCAATAAGTACGCACGATATTACATGATATGAGCCAAGGCGTGTTCGAAATAGTCAAAAAACGAGTGTTTTGATTTAGCTTTTAATTCACAACATAAACATGAATTGTGTGGTGTGAGTATGTGTGGATTTAACTCGAATATTCATTATAATTTTCATAGACGACATGATTTGCGGTAAAAAATTTTAATTGAATTATTGGCAAATTTACACTTTTAAAATATGTAATATTACATTAATAATTTCAACTCACAGAATGTCATTATGAAAAAAATATATATGAAAAGGACCAGTATATGATTATCATTTATAGCCACTGAACTCATAGTGACCACTTGACATCGATCCAAAACACGCCAAATAATGAAATTAAGTCTTAGATATTAACATAATTTTCAGAGTAAATAAAATTTCGTTTTTTATTTTATGGTTCCATTTTGTCCCAATGTGTTAAATTTATTCAATTATATATCAATTCTAATGATATAATTTGTTTATTAATTTGATATGTTTCATTTATTAATCTCGATAGATAGAGGTTGTTGTAAGTATTTTCCCAAAATCTTCATCATATCCACTTATATAGTTCTCGGAGAAAACACGCGACAGCAATTTTTGAGATCTAAGACTGAGGAGAATTCTGTTTAACATATTTTTGAATATCTTGTGAGGTTCCCTATAGGACCTCATTTGAGTACAGATGTTTTAAAGATTATCACCACAACAAAACTACTTTGTAGATTTGTTCTTTAAAAACTTAATAAAAAAATCTAATTAATTTCTATAAGTGTATTTTAAAAAGCCGGCAGCGGCGGCTATAAGATACTTTGAATCAAAACTAGAATTTGACACATTCTCACAGATCCAAAATTTAACGGACCAGCAGATTTCAATGCAAATGGATTTTTAATTTTTTCCCCTCAGTATTCATCTGTCTAATATTTTTATATCTATGAAAAAACTTGCTTCTAATAATAGAAAAGAAGAAATTTTTATAAATCTATTTACGCAATAATCTATCCATCAGTCCATTTACCATATGTCTGTGTGTCCGTCCATTCATCTATTAGTATTATGCAAGACTAACTAACCAGTATTTATATATTTCATAAAGTTCTTTTAATAAAAATTAACTTGAATTCATTTGACTGAATTGTCATCTTCGTACAGCGTTCAATATTTTTTAAATTTTATAATTATTTACACACACACACACACACACACATGCACACATAAACATTAACATACATATATAAATAACTATAAAATAAATAAATAATACAAGTATTTAGATACATTTAAATGTAAGTAAGTTGTCAGTGAATCCTGTATTCTGTCAATCATCTGTACAATTGAATATAAGTACTTTTCCTATACAAAGCTGCAGGGGCGTTTTCTACATTTCCGCCAAAAAATCGAAGAACAACAACTGAAAATTCATTTACAAAATGTTACGCATTTTTTTGTAGCAACAAGTTACAATAACTAGTTGTTGCACGAGTATTTTAAATACCATCATGTTGCAACAAAACTGAAACTGATTGAGCAGATTTCAAATTGAATGTTTGTAATTGTCTAAATAACAACATTTTCATTTCTAATCACTGCGAAACGATCAATACGACGAGTAAGTAACAACAAAATGTTTCGCATGACACATTCATCAATTGTTGTCACTTAACAGAACAATTGTTTAACAAAAAATAATAACAACAATAACAAAAATATATAGAAAAATTAAGTACGTGACTGCTGTCATTGCTTTACATTTGATACAACTTTTGTTCAGGTTTTTGTTTTTGTTTTTGTTTTTGTAAATGATGAGAATAAAAGTGTAGAAAGTGGCAGTGTCATGTTTATTCTAATAAATCTTGTGGTTGATCGGTTTGTTTCGCTGGATGTTGGTTGTCATACAATTGCAATTTCAACCAACGCCAGTCATTATTTTCATTGATTGATTGAGATATAATTTCAATAATTTTAATATTTTCGATTTGCGGATTCGATATGTAAAACTGTAAAATATTAGTGAAGTGAAATTGGGATTATTTACAAACATCTCAAAAAATAAATAATTAAACGAACGTGATGTCGACTTTATTATTTGAAATCAAGAAAAAGACTTTATTATTTGAAATCAAGAAAAAGTCTACAGATGGATTATCAAAATAAAAAAAAATATATCAAAAACGGAACTAACCCTGCGTAGTGGGATGGAATTGAAAACTTAAATAGTTTGAAATTATAGGATATTTAATGACAAGAGTGTTATTTATTTAATCGTGGACCGACCCTCGTAGAATTTAATTTTATGATTTGAGTTTTACATATACTTATAAAGAATAGTTTTCTAATACAAACCTCTTTTAAACATATAAGATGATTTTCGAGTGTGTGGGTTATACGAGGAAATTATGGATCGATCATTGAAAAGTTTCGAAGTATGATTTACCTAATTTATAATTACTAATTATATGTTTTCATTCTTCAATGGACATTTATTATCGATTCATTATAAATGAGGAAATTTTTGGAATTATTTTATAAATTTTCTAATGTCAATAAATGATTTCACCCTACATTACCATAGGTGGTTGAGGTATTATACGTTTGAACATATGTTTGTAATGGTTAGAAAAATAGTACTACCACCACTTTTAAGTACACCATTCGACTTATAATTACTTCCTGAGTCGCTTTAAATATGTCGGTCCATTATTTCATAATCAGTTTTTTGGCTCATAAAATTCATATATAAGTAGATATTGTAAAAATATTTTGACAAATAAGAGATAAATATAAGCGAAACAGCTGTGCGAAATTGAACGACGGTCGGTTCATATTTTGACAGAAATAAATTTCTTATTTTTTTATGAAAAGTCAATTTCATGTTTGTTGATCAGCTGATATTCCATGAGCATTTTCATGAATTTATGCAACATATTTCATTTATTTCAATCATAATAATTTGATTGATTTATAAAATATTTTCCTCTTAACATGCCAGTAATTAGTTTACATTTTCATTGTCATATTTCATTTAATAGGGACAAAGAAAATATACGAAATTATTTGACTTATTTGATTAAACAAATAGTTAAATAAACAAAAATTTTAAATTAATTAAATTAATTTTAGTTCGTAGAATTGAATAAATTTATGTATTATTTTTCTAATGATGCACTACTGCCGTTTTTACTTAATATCTGTTGATATATCATATTTTTCGTTAATTTTTTAACGAAAATTTAATCTATTTAACATCTTTTACTAAAAATCTTTTGATTATTTTTTTAGTATATTTGAATAAAACTCAATTTCAATTTTTTTAAACACCTTCTTTTCGTTAAAGTTTTACGAAATTTTGGTTCAGTGTATACTTTATGTGTATACTCAGTGTATACTTTATATATCCCTTGAATAACATTTAAAAAGATGGGTCAAAAATATTTCCAGAAAAAACCGGCCACAGTTTCTAAGTCATAAAAGTGTCAATAGCTTTGTTGGTTGTAATTCAATTATTACCGACTCATTTCCACCCAAAAGAAAATCCTATTTATTCTAGTAAATATTTCAATATAATTTTTTCCATATTATTTTAAGTGCATTTTTCCTGCTGGGAATATTATTTTAATTTTGTGATGTGAATATAAAATAATTCCTTTTTTACTTCTAATTCTAAGAAGAAAACAGCAAAAAACAAAAGAAAATAAATATTTGAATACGAAAGAAGAGAAACAAATAGAAATTTGTAATAAATATTAATTTATTGACAAAGAAGGCAAAAGAAAAAGGAAGAAAACTTAAATTTGGAATGCTGTTGCAAATTTGTGTAACAAATAACAACAACATGTTGATGAAACACCTTGTGTTCCACTAATTAGGTTTATACATTGCAATGTAAGAAATACAGTGACAGTGGTTAAAACGGGCATTGGAAGAGGATTTGTAAAAGAAATAGCGAGTGATTAATAAAATACTGTATTTTACAAAATAACAAAAATTTTTATAAAATTAATTTAACATTATTTTTAAAATTTGGACTTGGTTAGCAAAATTACGAAATAAATTGTAATAAGTATTTATAAGGGATCTGAGATTTTGCTTTTCTTAAATTCTAGAAAAACCACTGTGAAATTTATTTAGCGGTATGCACTCGCACACACGCATTTATCTTTCCACCTATGATATTGTATCTTACAACAATAATAAATAGCAACAAGTGAGATTGCTATATTCCGCTATGCCGAGTCTTCAATACCCTCCACCACAAATTCGAGTAAAGTTAATACATTATAATTCATAATTATACACTCACAAACGTATACATTATATAAACGTTTTTCTTAAATAAAACACAGGAACACTTAATTAGTCATATAATTAGTTATACTTTTAGCTATAACATTTTTTTGATCATTCTTGGAATCGTAATGAAGTTATATCGCAAAATTTCATTCCAATTTATCAACTTATTGTTGGCGTTTCTAATGAAATTTCTTTGCTTGAACTTAGAGGTTGCCCGAAATAACAGTCTATATTATTAAATATACAGAACCGATTTTGTTGGTTTGGTTGGCAAATTTTATTGAGCTTTAGCAATTATTGTGACAGACAGACATAGCTTAATCGACTCAGGTTTTGATTTGATGCAAGATATTCATATATACATTATGGGGTCTATGATTATTTCCTCTTACTGTTACACACGTAATGACAAAGTTAATATACCTTTTTTAACACTAACGATGGTGGAAGGTATAATGGAAATAAATATTAGATTCTTAGCGCCTCAAGTGCAAATACTTGCAATCGCAATAAAATAACAAGCACAATTAGCAACTACACGTAATACAACAAGAGCGTAGAATACACAGAGACTCTGTGTACATATCTAATTTGTTTAATTTTTATATACTCCACTATTTCATATAATGTATGGAAGTATATGAAGTATGTCATTACGTTTGCAATACCATAAATTATGTAAGATACCATATTAATGGACAATTTTATATATTAGTGCCGATATAGGCATGTCAGGTCTCATTGTCCTAAACTCTTTTAATGTTTTATAAATAATAAGAATGCAATGACATTAGTTAACAGGACTTGGGGGATAGAACCACTCATTTAAGCTGCGGTATATATAATATTACACTTTTCCATTCAAAATTTATTTTAATAAAATATAATTTATTGGCCACATACTCTGAAATCTTGAATTCATTTTCAGGGAAAATTGCCATTTCAGAAAAACTGATTTTGGATACGGTTTTATATGATAAATCCGATTTTAATTAAATAATTATACATTAAGAATTGGTTTTATATATCAAAAGAGTTTAAGTTATGGAACTTTGTACTTTATAATTTGTTTTCATGAACTGATCTTTTCGAATTTTAGTACATATTGAAATTATAACTTATTTGAATTAAATGATTTTCAAATTAATGAGCTTTAAAATACATTTTCCAGATAAGCGTTTTTATAAGGACTGGGAGAAATAATGCACACAGAAAAGAACACGATGTCAAATTAATTTCGAAAATTTTAATTTTTACTATGTTGATTTGTCCCATTTTTTTTGTCCCATTATTTTTATTAAACAAAAATTAAATCAAACTGTTATAATGAGTTTAAAAATAATTTGAACAATTTAATAAATAATGTTTTAGGCTTAGAAACAAAAAATTGGGACTTGTAAGTGCAATATTTCATAAATTTAATTTATTTCTATCCAAGGGTTGATATATAAAACCATATGCTCTCGATTTAAACAAAAGGAAAAAAATTCAAAAGGTACCGTTATTATGGCATAACGGCTTAACCGAAGAATTTGACATAAATAGAAGAGCGTCTAATTGTAAGGAAAATCAAGATAAATCCGCATCTAAGTGCATCCAAAATTGTTGCTGAAGTAAAGAAGGAATTAAACAAGACCATTTCAGAAACAACAGTTAAAAATCAAGGGTATTACCGATTAAAATTTGCAAAGAACACGTTAAAAAAGATATAAATTAATGGTACGACGTTATATTCCTTGATGGAGGCAAATTTAATATATTTGAAAGTGAAGGTCGAACAATAGTGTGGCGGATATCGAATGAAGTGCTGAGAGCATGTGGAAATAATTGGTGAGATCATAAACGACTGTGCTAAAGACGATTTGTCAATATATGCAATTTAAATTCAATATATGGAATTTAGCACATCTCTTCCAAGTCCTGATGAAGGGTCGAAAATAAATGTCTACACAGAATCAAAGATTTCCGTTAGAACTGGTTTTGGATTTTTAATGATGCCAAAAGTCTTATTGACTGATAATAGGTGTAGTATTTCCAGGTTAAAACTTTAGATATTCTTTGTCGGCAAGACAGATTTCATAGTTACAAATATACAATTATTATAGTCAGGCTACTATAAAATCTCTAATTACGGCGAATATTCGGGGAGGCTGTTGAGGACAGTTTAAATTTTTATGTCTTATAGAATATTTAAAAATTTGGATGTTATTGTTTTTAGACTGTCGCTTATATTAGAGAATGTAATTTACTTATATTATTGAACTTCATCAATGCAGCTAACTGGAAAACACAGACAACTTAAGTGGCAAACATAATGAGAGAACAATATCAAGTTTCATCGGTCATCCTGACCTAACTATACATATAACTCAATTACTTTTAAAGATACAATATTAACTGTTTCAAGAAAAGGAAAAAAACATTAAATATCCTTATAATGTAAATATATGTCTATGTCCAATCTTTTTATAGGCTTTTAAGATTATAGAACTTGAAATTTATCAAGATATCGTTTACAGATGTTAAGCACTGATGATCTTAGGGATAGTAAACGTGCTATGTAAATTTCGCAGTTGTGCTAATCCTCATAATGGATGGTATTCAAAATTCGTTACACTCATATATATCAACTTTTCTTATTCTGATTCCTCCTACCATACGGACGAATTTATTCACTATTTATGAAAAGTCTCTTTCAATATTTATTTATTTTTCTCCAAGAATAAAGAAGGCAGTAAAGAATGTTCTCAATCATTTGTTATTCTTGTATTAAGTTTTTTTTTTTAAAGGAGGAAATACAACAATAATGATGTTTAATATGTATTTGAGTGCATTTGAAAGTGTGTTTATCACTTTCATGCTGTGGGGAATGTTGATTAGATTTAAATTTTAGATTAGTGACAAAAATACTATTAAATATATTTAAAAATGTAACACAAAAAATTTGTTTGAAAAAACCTCCAACTGGAGATGCGGGACATCGATCCCCGTACCTCTCACATGCTAAGCGAGCGCCCTACCATCTGAGCTACATCCCCTTGAAAACCTGATGTGATAATAACCTAATAAAATAGCGGCTAATTTTATTTAACTAATTACAAAAATAACTCTATGAGCTTTTATATAGAAAAGCTCTTATCTAAAATATTTATGACCTTGAAATGTGCCGTTATAAATTGATTTCAAAATTTTCTTTCGAATTGAGTTGAGCTGAATCTTAGAAAATTTTTAAAAGATTGATTCCATAAAATTACTTTAGTAATAAATCCGAAAATTCAATTTCCGTCCAACTACGTATGTTTCCGCCCGGGTTCGAACCGGGGACCTTGTGCGTGTGAAGCACACGTGATAACCACTACACTACGGAAACTTGGGACCCCATTGCGACAAAATATGTTCATTAATTGTAAGTGTAAATGTATGACTTATTATGTTAAAAGTATTGCATACAAATTGGCGTAATAAGATATTAAATTTAAAGTATAATCCATAAATGATATGCTGACGACAATGGGTTTCACTTAAATGATTCATACTTACATTATATCAATTATATAGAATTCAATAAAATTCATCTCATTATTGGAGATTTATATTTATAAGTGACAAATATATCAATAAGTTAAGAAAATTTGACTTGAAGCTTTTAAATTCTTACTATACTTTTGAAGACTTTGCGGGAAATTTATGAAGAAATTGCAACCACTATAGTTAAGGAACAAACTAAAAATATTGTCCTGTTTCCGCCCGGGTCCGAACCGGGGACCTTGTGCGTGTGAAGCACACGTGATAACAACTACAGTGCGGAAACTTACGATTTAATCGATAATTCCAATTTAGAGCAGTGTGTGGCCTATTTTAAATTTTCAATGTTTAATCAGAAATCAGGATTTTTTGACGAAAACAGATTAATATTAGTGTGAAATAGAGATCGCAAGTTTAAAGACAATTTTGTATTTATTTTAGTACTAAAATATAACCCAAAACTTGATTATTCAGGGACCATTGTTTGTCCTAGCTCCGTACAATACAAGGCCATTTTCTATAATAAATTTTTAAATATATTAAACTCCTAAATAATGAATAGTTTTATTTAAATTCGACACTTTTTTATATATTTAATTAGTTTAACGAATATCGGTGCATATTTAGATATATGTCTCCGAATAAAAAGCTTTTTAGTATGAAATAATTCTATCAAAAATCAGCAAATATCTGTTTTAACTTTATGTATTAGCATTTCAATGGAATTCGGATGAAAAAAAACGTTGTTCTTGGCCTATTTAAGCATTTTTTTAATTTAAGCATTTTTTAATTATAAAATATTAAAACATTCGTTTCATAGAATAAATGATATTCTTATTCCCGAGACTGACAGATTTTATTGTTAAATTCCCAGAAACAAACAAAGACCGGAAAAAGAGAGAACCTAACAGAAATGTTACTCAAAATAATTTACTAAATCAGAGGCAGCTGTAAGATTCCTTCAAAACAATTATATATTTTCTCAAAAATATCCAGTGGTACCTATAAAAAGAAAATATTTTCCGTTTTTTTAATCGCTATGATCGAGGCAACGACTCACATCTACTTGTTAATTTCCATACTATGAAATATCTTTGTGGATGTTGAAAAAGACTTGTAAATAAAATATTTTCGAAATCAAGAATTTTCCAAAATGTAACGCTTAGTACTACAACGAATCTGGTCAAAAAATGTTCTCCGCTAAATAATTTGTATAATTATTTTTGTTGATTGAAAATCAATTATTTTTAAAAACAAAAACAAAAAAGAAAATATTATCGAATAAAGATTAATGAGATTATTATTTCTCAAACTACGAGTATGAAATGTTTAATTCAATCAAAATTCATTACGCACAGTTGGTGTACGCAATTCACTTAAAGACGCATTTCAGACAGACATTCAGACCGACACAAAACAACAACATTCAAGTAAAATACATCATTTATAATAGAGACAAAAAACATAAATTGACAGTAGCAAAATTGAAACTACTTAAACTGGTCTCTTGTGTTTCAGGTGCTAAAGGTGGCAGCAAAATTAAATTGACTTCAAACGTAGCGATATCCAAAGATAAACTAACAACTAAATACTCGATTCATTTAACAACATCGTATATCCAATACTTACTTATTTATTTACTTATATACATCGATATCTTACAAGATACAAATATACATTATCTATGAAATTCTCTTATTAAATGTCTGGCGCCTTGAACATGATTGTGTGTGTGTGTGTGCGTGTGTATGTGTGTATGTGTGTCTGAATTTATTTCGATTATGGGATTAAAATTACAAAAATTTGATATGAATATCAAAACATTTATTTATACATTGATTAAATCCAAATAAAATTAAATATAATAAATACAAGCTTTCATTTAATTTGATTTAATTCAATTTGTTTATGTTTAATTTAAATGGAATCATGTTTTTACTACTTCAAATTTTAAACCAGAAATACTACG
Source organism: Cochliomyia hominivorax (assembly GCA_004302925.2). Lineage (NCBI taxonomy): Eukaryota > Metazoa > Arthropoda > Insecta > Diptera > Calliphoridae > Cochliomyia > Cochliomyia hominivorax. The sequence goes on along the minus strand of PYHX02000467.1, from coordinate 46,498,935 downwards.
ACTCAACTCTTCGATCAGGTGAGTTTTGGCAAAAGCTATACCTGGTGGAAAAACGCCGCCACTAAAAATAACAGATAAATCATGTTAAATTTTTTAAATTGAACTAAATAATGATAATAATATGACAAGCGATTGTTGTTGAAAATACTGTTTTGAAATTCACGAGAGTTGCAGGATCGAGGTTTTTAGCACATGGAAAATAATGCAGTTGTATATGCAGTTTAAAATATTTTGTTATCGATTCGACTTTTCTATCTATTATCTGAACCGCTTGTTATAAATATTTTCAAAGGATTTCTTACCTTCCTGGCATATTTTTATGTTCTTGCAAAATAACTTTAGCACATGTTAAAAGAGCTCCACTTGTAAAACCATAACATGGATCATTGCCTGATAAACGCACTATCACTTCCTGATTAGGTGGTACACTTTCTGGAGTGCCTTTGCTCCAGCCTTTAGCTTTAAAGGTCATACTAAATTCTAAAGATTTTCGATTTGCAGCCACAGGTCCTTCAGGTGACATCAAACCGTTAGAGAAATATTTTGGATGTCTAAGCAATAGTTTACGAGTTACACTAAATTGGGCCATAAATGCCAGGAACATTAAATAAAAGGGCAATTTGAATGCAGTCCAACAAGATCTAAAAAATATATATTTCATTAAAAAAGACTTCAACATTTTAATATCTCAAACGGATATACTTAAATCCTTTATAGAGCTCAAATTGTATAGGTCTCTTCTTCTCCAAGGTATAAGATAAACGTTGAGATCTCAAAACCGAAGCTCGATCTGTATTTGGTAATGGTATAAAATAACTGTCTAGACCTTCGGTCTTATGTGGTAAAAGTCTAAAAATAAAAATTAAATAATTCTATAGTTTGATCAGATCAGTTGCCGGAACTTACTTCATTTTTAATTTTGGTCGTAATGAAGGCATATTACCACGATTCAATTCAAATTGTAATCTCAACATTTCACAAGCATGTTGCATGGCAAATACAGCACTATCCCAAGTACCGGAATTTAATATAACAGTAGATGAATTATCTTGATATTTAAGATCAGTTTCCCAGAAAAGTTCCACAGAATTGACAGTACCTTACGTTGTAACAAATGAAAAGTAAAAATTTAAAGAACAAAATAATATTGTGAATATTTTACCTTGAAAATTCTGTTCAGCATAAACTACACCAATTTCCGATGGGATACTTTCAAAAGCACATGAAGGCACTACATAAACTCCCCTTTCTTGAGCTAAATCATTATATTTCAATTGCATTTTATCGATATATTGAGGTTCACCACTAATATCTACATGATGGGTACCAGCAGCTACACAAGCTTTTACTACAGTTTCACCATAAAACCGATAGGGACCACAACAATTTAGAACGATCTAAAAATATGTTCATAGTTTAAAATATTTTGTTATTCCTCAAAACGTATTGCGCGTATTGAATGGACCATATTTAAAAAAAAAAATAATATAATATGTACTCAGATATTCCAGAATATTACCAATTTTTCTATTGGATTTTTCTGTAGTCTTATGTTATTGTTACAATGTAATTCATTTCAAATACACTACAAATTAGTAACCGGTTTTGAATGCGATTAAAATTGACTTTCAATGCAAAGAAATTTCTCAAAAAAATATTTATTGATAAATTTAAAACTAAAATTGCATGTCATGTAATGTTTGTAACAATAATATTTTCAGTGTTGGGAAGTTTTAACGTATATAACAAGTTTACATTGAATAGATTTTATAAAGCTTCAATTCAATTCAGAGTACTAGATTCGTCAGTAACGAAATAAATATACACTAAACAGGACATACTTTGGAAAAATTTACATAAATCGAAAAAAATAGAACAACAACAAATCAATTAAAAACATGGCGCATAATCATCGTTAAACATAGTTAATTTAAGATTGAATAATCGAAGATTGAATGGTTAATTTAAAAAGTACATTAAAAAGTCTACCGATTAATGGAGACATTGAAAATCTTTTGAATTGAAGATGTATCGTTCCAGAAAATTTCTAGATGGTATTTAATGAAAACTGGAAAAGAGGTTTAATATACTAAATAAAAAATTGTTCTATGTCGTTGAATTTAAAATTCTGGAGTTATATATGGGCAACCGTATGAATTTTTTGAGTGAAGTATCTAGAAGGGTTTTGGAAAATAGTACATTTACCAAGAGCTGGTAAATTATATAATTTGTTTAACATTGATAATGAAGATTCAGCGAATTATGTCAGGTACTACTCAGTTTTTCTAATATTTAAAAATTTTTAATTCCAGTGGATAAGAAGAACCAGAACAGACAAATAAAACAACAAAAAACTTTCGAAATTCACAAAGAAGTATCGAGTATCTGTGATAAATAGTGTTGAAAGGTTGTGTTAGTTATTAATTTTTGATTCATATATAATTATATCTGTGTATATATATGTATACTAATTTATGCATATAATAAAGCCTGGACCTACACATTAACAAAGAAAATTGATAAGAAAGTAAATATATATATTTGTTTTCATTTTAAGAAATATGTGACAATAAATCCAATATGCGACAAATATCCATTCTATGACAAACCATAACGAAAATTTTACCCGACTCCAACTTCTTTTATATAGCAAATTGATGCAGAGGACTAAAGTCTGCTTTAGGAGAATATTTCAAGAGAATATTGCATTCCTAATGAAAAACTTAATATACCTCATTTACAATTATAAATATATACTACATACAGTGGACGTCCAGTAGTACGAACGCTCTTTATTTCTATAATACGAATGACAAAAATGTTGCATTGAATTCTCTATAGTACGAATAGAGGGACATTTTTTCTATTCGATAGTATGAATGTTGTAATTTTACTTCTATTTACGTATGAATGAAGTTTTTACTGTTTTTTACTTCATTCTTTCGCGGTCATCCATGTTAAGAAAAGTTATTATGATTTATTTTTTTAAAGTGTTTTATATTTAAAACAATAAATAAAAATAAATAAATCATCATAAATCTAAAGAACTATAACAGCTAGAGTCTTAAAATTTTGCAGCAATTATGCTACTGTTAGACCCCATTAGAGAAAAAACATAGGACTTATAGAATCAGCAACGCCCAAAAATTTGTTTTGTGGAAACGAAGTTTGCCGGGTATGTTAGTTTCAAATAAATATGGATTATCCAAATTCTCTTTATTTTCGTTAGTACGTAAGAGCCTTACAATAAATAATTCACACTAACGGACGTCCACTGTAGTTAATTATTATTTAATTTTTAAATAATTTATTTAAAATTGAATTAAATTAAATTAATTACCTTGCATTTTTTAGCCATGTTATCAATAGAGGTCTCATCGCTGACATCAGCCACAATGACGGGAATTTTTGATAAATCTTTTCCAACTTTTTCTCCCACCTCTTTAAGAACTTGTTGCAATTTTGTCTAGAATGTTCTATTTATGAAAACTTCAAGGGTCACTAAAATTAATTGTAGAAATTACTCACTGTATTTCTACCCGCTATACCCCATTTGAAATCTTTTAATATTTTCACTGCATCCTCAACAACAATTTTACCCGTAAATCCGGTTGCACCAAAAATGATAGCATCTAATCTTTCAGCCATGTTAACTTTTTCACAATTTAAACAAAACTGAACTTTTCAAATTGTTTGCGCTTTTAAATACTCTCTGGTTGAAGCGATTGTTAAAATGACGACGACAAGAGTCAGTCAATCTCTCGTTATCACACTGCAAATGTGGGAAAAACGAACATTGTATGCAACGCCAAAATTGATACTTTACAGTGTTCATGAATTGAAGTGAATTTGAAAAGTTTATCATAAATATATATATATATATATATATATATATATATATATATATATATATATATATATTATATATATATATATATATATATATATATATATATATATATATATATATATATATATATATATATATATATATATATATATATATATATATATATATATATATATATATATATATATATATATATATAATTGAGGGAGTTACCAGACATCAGATTACCTTAAATATCAATATTAAAATATACGGATTATAGGGATTTTTTTAGGAATGAGAAAAAGAGAAAAGACATAAGAAATAAATTCCGTTAAATTAATTTTTTCCCTTAAAATATGAAATAACTTTAAATGATTCCCAAACGTTTTATTATATAATTGAAAATATTCAACTACATTAAATATGTTACAATACAAGATATAATAGACGTTGAAACTTTAATTGTCTATTATAAGGTAATAGAAAATTGTTCCTAAAAAGTCAGACTTGATTCTTTCTATACTTTCCTATCTCGATTATTAGAGTTAAATCCCTTTACCACATTTTTTATAAGTTATTACGAACACCTCATTCATAAGTTTATATTACAAAATTTGTATTACAACAATAATTGCTGACCTTTGACAATATTTAATAAAATTGCATTGATATTAGAGTAGATTTGTTTTTAAGATTACAAACATTTAAACGATTAACTTTCATCTGAACACAAAGTTTTTTATCTAAGAATATATGAATTGAGATTCTTTGCGAACAAAAACAAAGTACTAAGTTTATAAACGTTTAAATGGCTCAGTCATTCCAGAAATATTGACTATATTATTTTAGTCATTTGTCTACCATCCACCATCACAAGTAGTGAAGAGAGTATTTAACTTTGTTATTCATCATCTCATACCCCATAATGTGTATATATATGTATTTTTGCATCAAATCAAAACCTGAGTAGATTAAGCTATGGCTGTTTTTGACACGCTCACATCCACTAAAATTGGCAGAGCTCAATGAAATTTGGCGTAAGTATTCACTATAGTCCTGAGAAATTTCCTATTTAAACCAACAAAATCGGTGGAGTATATCAAAAATAAATATCGTTATCTGATGCAACCTCTAAGTTCAAACGATGAACTTCCGTAAAATGGTCTATTATAAGTCATTAAATTGAAATTAAATTTTGTCAAACTTCATCGGTTAACGATTTTTGTTTAAATATTATAAATTTAAATAAAAAATATTATTTTTAAGAAATATAAACCAACAAATAAAATATGTATACATTATCCTTGCATTCTTTAATGTCCTAAATAGATGGGGAATAATGTTTTTTGTTGTTTTTGGTATCGTATTTAATATAATGTGTCTAGATACCATATTTTTATTTAAATCCATTATTTATAGAAAATCATTCTTTAGTTACTGAATTAGTCTAAGTTATTGGTCTAAAGAATGGATGGATAATAGGTAAAAAATCTTACAGAATCTCATTTAATTATTGTTATGAATGTGATGATCATTGCGGTTTTAATTAAAGGCAGCTGAATATGCCTTAAGTAAAACCGGTTAATTGACTGAAATTATTCGAAACCGGTAGGTTTTCTGAAATACAAAAAACCGGTCAATATTTATGACTCATTAATTGTTTCTGTGTTATATTTAAGAAAACCGTTTATATAATGCATACGTTTGTGAGTGTATGTGTATGTATATTTACGGACCTGACGTATCAACTTCACACAAATTTATGGTGGAGGGTATTGAAGATTCAGAATAGCCGAGTGTAACATTCTTAATTGTTTCTCTTTTCTAATTTTATTCATAAAAGTTCAAAGTCTGTTTTTCTATTCCCTTTAAATTAATAATTATATTACATGATTTTGTATTCGATATTTATTTGTGTTACCTGAAATTATTGTTATAATTGTATTAAACAGGTTTATAAAAAACTTGGACCCTTAATAAGAATAGATGTGTATTGATATATATATATATATATATATATATATATATATATATATATATATATATATATATATATATATATATATATATATATGAAATGAAATCTAAATTACTAAATATTATATAATATTTAGTAATATATAAAACCAAATAGATTTAATATTTTACAGTAGTGTAGCAATATAAATGTAAAAAGTATATAACATATATATATATATATATATATATATATATATATATATATATATATATATATATATATATATATATATATATATATATATATATATATATATATATATATATATATATATATATATATATATATATGTTATATACTTTTTACATTTATATTGCTACACTACTGTAAAATATTAAATCTATTTGGTTTTATATATTACTAAATATTATATAATATTTAGTAATTTAGATTTCATTTATATATATATATATATATATATATATATATATATATATATATATATATATATATATATATATATATATATATATATATATAGACTCTTCTACATGGATTTGTATGGGATCTCATTTTGTCTTCACAAGCGCAGTTATAATGGTGCAAATTGGAGTACCACTGATAATTTTTGAATTAACTTTCAAAATTTTGCAAAATCTTGAATCACTTTATTTAATTTTCATTCATTAAGATACTTTGAATAACACAAGTTTTATTTGAAGATCAAAATTTAATAACTTGCAAAAAATATATATTTAACATTTTCATGGCACTATTCCGCAAAGAGTGTGCAAATAATTTTGTTTATAATACTATTTTTTGAAAAGTAGACACAATTTTCGATGCGTTAATGTATAATTTGTCTAATTTCACCTTTCCATGTGTCACATATAATGATAGAAACATAACAGACCTTAATAAATTATATTTCTTATTATAATGCTTTTGTAGGTCTTTACTAGCAGAATCTACTCAAATACAAACTTTTAAAATCGGTTACGACTCAAGGTGAACAACTTAGGAAGCCTGTGGTTCGACCCCTTTGAGGTCCACAAAGTCGAAGCTGAAAGCTTAAACTCGCTTACACTACTACTATCATTATGTGAAATTCAATCAAATTAACCGTTCGGAAGTTACAAATTTATTTCCATTTAGCGAGTTCGATTAAAAAAAAAAACATACATTCAAACCTTTGTTTCACAATTATTTTTTTTTTAAACATTGAATGCACTGTTACACGGTGGTCAATTGAGTCCCACCTAATGCATGCAAATGAAAAACTGATAGACTCCTAAAATAATAATTGCCGTACTGGTTCCGAGAACATATTATGTAATTATTTACATGGCCTCGTTCCATTAGTAGAATAGCAACTTTAGCAATAATAATGTATCATTGAAAATTCATATTATTTTGTTATAAAGAAGTAAACAATACAAAAATAATTTAAAAAATAATTAAATTTTAAACAAAAAGCAGACAAAGATTGTTTCCGCCCGGGTTCGAACCGGGGACCTTGTGCGTGTGAAGCACACGTGATAACCACTACACTACGAAAACCAACAGCTCTTAAAGCGCTAACTAACAGTTTTCCTTATTCAGCAAACTTAAGAAGCTTTATTGTATTTAAGAATGATAAAGCTTTCACTTCTTTGACTCTTTAGAATTTTACAGTGATGAGCAAATAGTTTCTAATTTTTATTAATTAAAATTAATTATAATTTCAAGTTTATTTCAAATATATTAATTTCTTTCCAAGAATTAAAGTAATGAAATTGTTTATTACTTTAATATTTTATTACTTTTTACTTAAAAAATTAAATAAATTTTACGATTCATTTAGCATTGATTTAATAACAACAATTTTAACTAATTAAATAAATATTTAGTCTACTCGTAACAATGTTTCATTGTTTTGATCATAAATTTAATAACATCAACAAAGGACAATTTCAATATAAAATAAATTTATAGAAGAATATAAGAATTTTACGATTTTTACACAAAAGGAGAGGAATTTTTTTCACTCACCAACTAACAGACAGAATTTTATGATCGATCATAAAATAACGGGGCGTTGCTTGTGTACTTGTTTTTATTGCATAGGGTTTCTCCATTCAATGGACCTCACCTTTCGTCGTTTAAAACTCATAAAATATCTGGGGAAAAACAAAAAAACAATCGAAAACATCGCATTGACATGTAGTTTTTTAATAAATAGTTGTAAACATGACTATAGTTGGTGAAGACCGAATATGTAATACCCTACATCACAGTGTCAGTTACGAAAAATTAATAAACGACCCCCGTATTATTTAATCTTGTGATTTACTCTTAACCATTTGAGATTTTTTGAGAAATAATGACCCTTGACTCTCGCATATTTGACTCTTTTAGAATTTTTAAAACCAATTCGGAAGGAACATTTGTATGGGTGTTACATGAAATATTCGACCGAGCATTGCCAATTTCAATAGACTTAGTCCTTAGGTCAAACTAATTATATGCACCAAACTTCATCGAAGTATATAAAAAATTGCGACCTGTAGACTGATCACAACGTTTACATAGACAACAATCCAGACAGACGATCGGACATCGTTAAATCGACTCAGAAAATGAGTCTATGTCGAACGGTATACTTTAAGGTGGGTGTAATACAATTTTTTCAGCAAGTTACAAGCATCTGCACAAACGCATAATTACCCAAACACCTATGGTGGTGTAGGGTATTAAAAATATAAATAATTAAATGAATAAATACACATGTAGGCATCATTAAAAATCCATAAATATCCGTAAATATTTGTTGTAGTCGTCAGTGTGATAAAAACCTCATTATAGACACTCCTTTTGTCAGTGAATGTGAGGGAAATGATACTTTTGTGGTGACATAACAAGTGCGAAGCGGAATTCTCTTGAGATCTTGAACTTGATCTTGATTTTGTGTTTCAAATTTATGATCAATTAAAGTCATAAGAAATGTAAGTGAGTTTAAATAGTCTCGACGTATTCTATTCTTTCGTATCATCAAACAGAAAGAACACTCCGGTTTAGGGTGCTGGCAATCAACCAACACAATAAGACAACAGTCAATTGTTAAGAATCTTAATGTAACGATTGTTATGCACATGAGTGTCGTATAAGAAAATAGAAAGATTGAGAAAGAAATTCAATAGGGCGTCAGACACAAGTTTTTGAATGAAAATAATTAGAATATCGATTATTAAAATATTTATGATAATGATGTTTACCGTAACAATTTATTTTCTATTCATACTATTTTCTTTTTACAAAGGGAACATAAAAATTATGAAAATTAAAAAACACTTCAATGTTTCCGCCCGGGTTCGAACCGGGGACCTTGTGCGTGTGAAGCACACGTGATAACCACTACACTACGAAAACCTCGGCAAATGTATGTCAAAAGTGTAATTTAAAACAAGTATGATATCTTTACAGAAGTGCAAATCTATTTTTTCATAGTTAGGAATAATATAATAATCGGGTATATCGGGTAATAGTCCATATTGGTCCAATATGTTATATTAGATTAACATATTCTGATAGCTAAGCTTAAATTACTGTTTTGATAAAGTATTTTCAAGGTTTTCGTAGTGTAGTGGTTATCACGTGTGCTTCACACGCACAAGGTCCCCGGTTCGAACCCGGGCGGAAACAGAACCTTTTTCTTACTTTTCAATACTGTCAAAGATTTGATATATTTTTTAAATTACCCAACAATGTAACCTGGAATGGAAGCCCTATCAACTATTGGGATTATCCCAAAACGAATGTAGAAAGTAAAGTATTTGAGAGTAGATGTGGTGACGATTCACATGAAAACAAAACAGATTTCGTATTCTTAGAAAATATTAAAGAAGAAAGTTATACTTTACGATTCAGAAATTTTTATTCGATTCATCGATAACCAACTCTAGACGATCGAAGTGATCTGCAAAAATAACAAAATTTCGCCACTTAAAATCGTCTTAAAATTACGTTAATTATTAAGCTTAATATGTTACGTAGAAATAAACAAAATATATTCTGCCGGACGTCCCGATCACACTACGTCTTCTGGAACTGGACGAATTCGTCGTTCAAAACTATTGAGGTTGGATATAACTCATATTGAGCTCTCTGGAGATGTTGTTGGAGATGTTCTTTATTTAACTTGTGACTAAATCAAAATTTGAATGAAAATGATTTGAAACTCCCAAAATCGGTTACGCGTTGTTATTGATTGCAATGATAATTAAAATATTCATATTTTATAGGTATATATGCTTCAGCCAAATTGAAAACTTTCATAATCTTCATAAACATGTATATAGATATACAGCAGCCGTCAAAAAAATAGCACCATATACATACTTCTTCTTTTATAAGTCATACACCACCCCGTTTCAACTATTACAAAAAGCAAAAAATAATAATCGTTTAATTTTTTAGAGGTATTTTATTTATTTTTTGGGAATAAAATAGCTGAATTTAGCCTTCTCATTAAGTTTAATACATTCTGGCACCTTTCCAGGAAAATAGACTTCCATGCCTGACATGTTTATTAGAAATAAATGCATTCATTTTCTCAAAGATAAAAATATTAATTAAGAAAAACTGAAATCAGCAACGAAGATGTGACATGTAAGTGTTGCTATTATTTTGACCGCAGCTGTATTATTCACAATTTCTGGTATGATCATCATACTTTATTTTCTTCATATAATATCAATATTATCAAGGAGTAAGATCACAAAATTCTTAACACACAATTTCATTTAAACTCTGAACTCAAGTTTTATTTGTTTTTTAAGCAAAATGATAAAAAGCATTATAAAAACGTTAATGGCAGGGTTTCCGAAAAAAGTTCAAATTGTCTACACTAGTAATTAAAACCTTAAAAGTTTTATTTCGTTTCAATCTTACTCCTTACTCTACAAATTCAAAAAATGGAAAATGTTTTTAATTGTTATAGATACATAATTAAATATCATATAAAGAATTAATTATATTATAATTATATTTTTTAATAAATCATTACAAGAATTTTTTAATTATTTTCGACTTTTTTTGAAAAATAAAAATAAAATAATTATTTTTCACATGATTGATTTATATTTTCTATTGTAACTCCTTCAGATAATTTTCTACAACAAAATACAATATTTTTTTAACAGTTCATATATACCGAAAGACATGATTTCACGTCAATTTAATTGTCCAGACAATTTTATTTCGCTTGAAAAATCTGTTATTTTGTTATGATTTGCGACATTCTTTGGTTGTCACTTGTAAGAACATTTCAGATTTTTACTTCCAGAAATTATAATTATTTTAACAGAATATAAATGTTTATAAATATATATTAAAAATGTTTTTTTAATTGCATAATGTTGTTTGAAATTGATATTTAATTAACTATGAATATTATTTCGAACAATGGATTTCGTTACAAATTATAAATTATTAAGGTTATGAAGTAATTAGGTGTAGGAAACACTTACTACAAGACTACTAAAGGACAGGGTTGACAAATGAATTTTAAAAATTGGACAAATCACCAATTTAAATTATATTTTTTGACCATAATTGTACCAAGACAGGTTTTTTGAAAATTTATTTGTTTAAATATATAGAAGAGAAGAATCTAATATCACTATTGTATATTTGTACATTTCATCCAATCGTCAAGATTCGGAAAAGATGTGCTAAGTGTATAGCAATATTAACATGTCTTTAAATGAAGTTGGATAATTTTAAAATCGTTCAAAAATATTTTAGTGATATTTCTCGTATGTGGAATGTTTTGGAATACCATAAGCTTTAAGCTCCCCCCAGGTATAGAGAGTATCACTTTCTTCGAGTCCTCGGATATAACCCCGAATGCGACCAATTTCATAGGTAATCCCCTGGACCCGGAAAATGATAAAAACTTGAAAAATAATACTTATTAAATATCTAAAGCAAATATCTCTAACAAATTTGTCGAAAATTCAGAAATATTAATTTTGGTGCACTTTTGCAAAAAAGATTGTATTATTTGATATTAAATAAATTCTATAAGAATTAAGATATTTTTTGGAAATTGGAATATAATATGGACAAAATATCGAATTCGAAGAAAACTTATTTCAAAAATGTACTTTTTTCAGTAAATTGCTCACCCTGCCGTTAAAAGATGTTTGGTACAGAATTAAAGAATTCTTGAGGATAATTTTTTTCCTCTCAAACAACTAAGGAAAAATATTTAAATATTTATCAAAAACATGTTACAACCTTTTGAAAAAAATATATTTCAAAATAATAAAATTTTTTATCGAATCTAAATGTGTATATGGTTCAAAAAAAAATTTAAAAAAATTTATTCGAAATTCAGAAAGAATTCAGATTTTTTGGACCCGAATAGAGTCCACCAAGTTAAAAAAAAAAAAACTAAAAAAAAGTCCCAAAATGGGTCTTTTGTCTAAATATCTCTTAAATTATAACAGATATTCCATATCTGTAAGCATTTTTTCAAGATCCACTTCCCAAGCCCAGGAATTACTAGAAAAATTAATTCAAAAGCACCTTAAGAATGTCCATGTGAAATTTCGTTGAAATATATTCAATAGTTCTACAAAACTAACAAGAGTATAATTGTACCAATTCTGTCAACCCTGCATACGGATGATTTTTCTAGCTTTGGAAAAAAGCTTATTGGTGGTAAAAGATCTTAGAAAATTTGTATCTATACAAAAAAAAAAAAAAAAATTATTGAAGGTTAAAAATTACCTTCAAGTGTGAAATTTCAGATCACATAATACATGAGCTTAATAACAGATTCTTTAATAGACTCATAAACTTATATTGGGACTATAAGGCCCTTTTGCAGCAAATTGTTTTAAGCCAAAAAGATCTTTAAATATGGCAAATCTAAATTCAGTACATTTATATTTGTAATTATTTGGAATATACAAATTTTTTTAATAGTGTAATGACTGTAGCATAAGTCCACATTTTCCCGAAAAGAAATTTAAACTTTAAATATTATAGTATTTCAATTAAATTCGGCAAAAAAATTTGGATTTGGCGTTAATAGTCTGTTTAGAATTTTAAGAATATCAGTTAACATTCTGCTATAAGGTTGAGGTTGTTCTTGAGAGTTTTAAGTAAACTGTCATGTTCATTATTTCCTAAAAAATTCAAATTTCCCACAAATGTTATCACATATATATCACATATAACCAGAAATTTATTACCACCTCCCTTTATTACCATCTCAGAGCCAAAAATATTATAATTTGATTCTTTTAAAAGTGATATCTTTTCCCATTAGATGTTTATTAATTTTGGGTTTCTTGTGTGCTGTCCGAGCATTTTATTTTATAACCATAAAAATATTTTTATTTTATTATTAATTTAGAAAAAAAATTAATTTAATAAGTAAAAAATTTATAAAATATTTAAAATATTTCTCTTAATATTTATCAATTTGTTAAATCAAATTTCCACATACCAAGCCTTTACACTCTATGTGTGGCGATTTTTAATATAATCTAGCTGCAACATAAGGATCCAATCCCGAAATAACGATTTCTTTTAAATAGTATTAGTTTTAGACTTTAAACTTAATTTTTGAGTCTATCCTCATAGGTGATCCTCAAAATGGATATCGCTTCCTTTAAAGTGTCAACTATAAAATACAGATATATTTATGTTAAGTTTGGGATATGAAGACCACCCACATTTATATTTGAAATAATATTTCAACAAATGGGAATGATGTAGGTTCGTGAACCTGTTTACAAAATACATATATTTTGACACCGACAAGATCATAAAAGACACTCTTAAATGATTCCCAGAATATTTTATTACTCACATCCTAAAAAGAGACACCTACAAAAAGAATTTATATCTGTTCCGTAGACAGTCAATAAACAAAAAGTTATTTAAATGATCAATGATCAAGGAATTAAAAAAAGGCAAACAAAACAGTGCGCACACAAAACAATACAAATCTGACTATAAATCTGATAAAATGATCACAAAGATAAAAACAATTGAGATTGAGATTTATTAGATAAATACACGTATAAAAATATACAAAATAAAAGCATAAGAAAATTTTTAAAGTGGTATTGAGTATGAGATTATAATAAAAGATATTGTGTTTATATGTAAATGCATATATGTATGAATGTATGTATGTATGTATGTATGTATGTATGTATGTATGTATGTATGTATGTATGTTTTATACACGTACAGAAAAAAATAATACAAAAAACAATTGATGTTAACCAAATGCATTAAAAAGGAGTTCAATAAAGCATTAAGTATTTTAAATAACAATAACGGTGAGACATTGATCGTAATGTAAATGCCTTCTTTTTTATAAAATCGGAGGGATTTAACTCGATCTCTAATTCTTTAAAATAAATCATTGAACTTTACTCACCACCCTCCTGCTTTCACTTTATTTTTTAAAGCATCATTTTAAACAACAAGGCATTCCCGAATCATTAATACCCTTAAGAATTAAACTTTCCCTATAGGAAAAAATTATTTTATATTCCAGAATTTTCAATCTGGCGGAATTTATTATACATAATTTTGGACATCAGTTTAAATATCGGTTTTTAGGTTCTGTTGAACTAAACGGATTGGAGATTATAGATCTTAATTGTGGATCTATAATTAATCTGTGAAATTTTCTTTGAACTCTGATTATTGTTATAAACATGAGAAAGAACTTCATATACTTTTATTCTCCGATTGCGTTTGTGTATATAAATCACCAAAAAAAATTAAAACAAATGCGTTTTGTTTTTTTGGAACTTGTACACAATGGAATTTTAGGTACCAAAAAGCGATAATAATAATGATGATCTCGATATTGGTAGTGGCGATGATGACGATCTCAATTGACGATGCAGTGATTTATTTATATTGGCTCACATTCTCATTGATCACTGATTACAATCAAATCAAAATACTAAAAACAAAAATAAGAAAAACAAAAACAATATATAAATCAATAATAATGATCACATGACATATAGAGTGGCGTTTATTTTAAATTTATATTGAATTTATTTGTTGTTCTTTTTTATAACAAATAATTTAGTTGTGCAAAATTTAAAGCAATTTAAAAAATATTTTTTGGATATTGACCTAAACGAACCCGAAGTAATTAATATTCTGCACATTTCATTTTTGACAAAAATATTTTTAGAAAGATCTTTAATAGTGACACGATTTTAGGTCAATTATGATTTATATTTTATTTTAAAATATTTGAGAATTTAAAGAATGTGTCAATTTTATTATACCCTACAACAATTTGGTAGGAACGTCAAAACGTCTACATCAAAATAGTGGATAATTATAGGAATACAGTATTCGAAAACACTGTGAGAAAAAATTTGATATCTAGTTCTACAGATTCGGGTAAAATTCTCTAGTTATCTGTATATAGGCGGGGAGTACTGCCTATGAATACCAGAGATTGACATTATAATTGTAAAACTTCGAACAGTGGCCTCGGGGAAAATGGTCTTCCCCCGGCTCCGCGAGGAGCTAGAAACTTATGCTCTTCCAAAACACTCCAAAAGTATCTTAGAAAAACTGTGGAAAATTTCACTAATAATTTTATTACATAAAATATTGCAGCACATATTTACGTGGAAAATGTGCACATTTCTGGAGAGGGACCAAGTTTCAGTTAATTTTGGAAGGGTGATGTAAGATTTTAAACTTGTTTAAAAATTCACTTTTTCAGTGACTTTTTCACACTGCCGTTATAGGAGGTTTGGTCCATTACGGATTCCTGCAGTGATTAGCTAATAAATGTAGCTATATAATCAAGATACTTTTTAGCGATTTTAGCTTTGACATTTTTTCTCCTCAAAAATAAAAAAGTTAATTTTAAAGTGAAAAATTTGCTACCATTTTGAAAAAATAATTAAATGAATTTCTATTTCGAAATAATACAACTTTTACTGAACGAAATTAGGATATGATTTTTGCAGAAAAATTATTTAGAGTTTTAAACAATATTTTAGAAATTATTTTGGCCCGAAAGAGAGTGCACCAAATAACTTGTTCAAAAATCGATTAAAATTTTACTTTGGTCTACATAATTCCTTAATTATAAGGAATATCTATCCCATATTTTTTTATTCTGTTGATATGGATCTTTATACAAAATGGTATAAGTAATGTTATGTACATGAATGAATTTTTAAGTGGCACATTCAGCCCAATTATTTTCGTATCTAACATTATTCATATGTGAGCACCGAATGGGATGGATGGGAGTTATCAATTATATAACATAAGTTTATATTTGACAATATTACCCATATGAGGAATCATCTCGAAACATAGATTTTTTACTCTTAAACATAAAACTATAAGTTAATAATTGATTGTATATCCTGAAACTGCTTTTAAACCTATAGCGGGTGCTACCATATAAGACTCTTTTCCGGAATAGTTAATACGATAAAACTTCTATTTATTTACAAAACATTCACCTATGCGGACTCTTTAATACCTCGCTACATGATCTATTTGAAATTATGTGTAGGAATAAATTGAAAATTCCGCTAGTAATGGGATAACACTCTCCCATGCCCTATTCCAAAATTACGTAGTTTATAATATTTTGCTACTATTGCTCCACCTACGTGCCAAACATTTTTATGTCTGAGATTAAAAATGTCGGTTTTAAAATGGCTTCTATCCTTTTACCTGCCAATTTTACAAGAAAACAGTCCTATACGAAAAGTTTTTCACTCAAAATTTTCAGTTTTGTCTCAGATACCGGTCTATAACTATTTTCTACTGAACCGATTTTGCCAGTTTTAAATAGGAAACTTCTTAGAATTATAACAAATACAAATTTCAATGAGCTTAACTCATTATTGTGGATGTGAGTGAGCTAAAAACATACACCGCTACCTGATTTTTATATCCTACATTTCAGCAGATGGTTAGAGTATTATGCGTTTGTGCAAATGTTTAAATTTTAAAGGGCAGAAAAAAATTGTGTCACCAAAACTTTTAAGTATACCGTTTAACTCAGAATCACTGGTAGACAATGTAAAGCTTGTGATCAAAATAAATCAAAATATCTTCAAAGTTTTGAAGATATCTCGATGAAATTTGGCATTTACTTTCTCTGAGTACAAAACATATTAAAAGTGGTTTTATGTATTTAGCCCCATTACAAATGTTTTTTTGGACTAGGATTTGTTTTAGTCAATTGGACCGGTAATGATTAAATTAACATTTCACAAAACTCAGAGATGAATTAACTCCCAATTGAAACTATTAAATATCCTTTATTGACGTATGTGAAACGTTCGTTACATAATATATAAATATTAATTTCGATTCGATCGATAGTAGTCATTTAATATACTGCCGAATATATTGAGATAAAACTTTTCTAAGTTTTTTAACAAACAAATAATTTATTTTATTCTAAATTTTTGTTTTTGCATAAGAATTATAATTTTATTTCTCACATAATCGATGTTACTAAATAAGAAAATTTATTACGGAAGACCACTGTTTATGGGATGGTTAAATGTTGTTTTAAAATTCTTAATGACGCGATAATGGCGTGTAGTTTGTATCAAAATCGAATATTAATAAAAATTGTACATATAATTTGAATAATTTTGTCACCTTCTCACATGAGCCATGACATATCCAATATGAATTATTATATAATAACTGTTAAATTGACAAAGAGTTATTTAAAATTGCACACATTTTAAAGTGTGTGAAACTGACAAATATTTTAGTATCCATTAACATGCACTGAAAGAAAAAATAAAAAATAATAATTTAAGGATCATGTTATGTTAGGTTAATTATGCAATAAATGTAGAAATTTCCGGATCTTTTACAATTTTTTTGCTGAGTGTATTTTGATTTAAATGTAGTCATCAATTTATGCTTGAATTAAAAATGCATAAAGCGTTAAACATTTTGGTGCTAATGACTGACTGATTCTTTCCATTTTCTACGTTTAAGAGTTTTATGCGTTTTTAGTTTTATTCTTCTTCTTCTTTTTATTCCCATAGCAGTGGTTTAATCCAGAGTTTTGTGGTTAAGAAAAAAACTTCTACATAAAATAATGACAAACATTTGTCATCTCTTTGTTTAATGTGGGAGCCAAGAAATCCCCATCCAAAGTGGCCAAACCAAAGAAAAAGAAGCAGGAGAAAAAAACAAAGAATTATGAATAAATATAAATTTCAAAGTTAAAGTCATAATTAAATTGAACATTATTAATGCCATAAATATCGTGTTGAATTGACAATTAAATAATTTGTAAATCACGTTCTTAACATGATTATAATGCATGATATTAAAAAATACAAATAAATATTAAATTCCATTGTTATAATGGAAATATCACAACAATTTTATTTAAATATAATTTTATTGTTCTTAAAGCAAAATACTTAATAATTTTTTCTTTAACATTTAAACATTTATTGGTCCAAGAACAGATTTCATTTTCCTAACAACACCATGGACACCATTTAGATTTTGAAGTGTTACAAGTTCTTTTACAGTTGCCATAAATTATCGTCTTATCTTAATTTTATGTATCTTCATATAATAATATTTATTTACTCTTTTTTTTTTTTTTTCATTATTATTTTTATTATTTTCATAAAAATTTAAAATAGATTGATTGTCCCATTAGTGGTAATTAATGTAAATTTTTTTCCATTTTGTTTATTATTTACAACTTCAGGCGGTGAAATCGTTAAAAACTATTTGTTAAATACCCTACAGGCAAAAAGCTAATCTATACAATATGGTTCGTAACCTAACCAAATTTTTCGTAGCAAATAATTGCTGACTTAAATGTTCACCTTAAATAGATTTCATAATATCCGTAGAATTCAAAAATGACAGCAAAAATTAAATTCCATTTGCTTGAAAATTATAATAAAATAAAAACAAAATTAACTTAAAGACTTGCTGTTCAAAACCTAAGCTTCCCACCACCTCAGAAGTGTAATGTTTCAAATCTGCGTAAGAAGTTCTATGGGGTATTCAAATTCGAGCACCTAATATACGGTTGGCCAAAATGATATTGACATTTCCGTTTGTATTCTTGTGGGAAAATTAAGATTTAACACTGAATTAAACAGTTCTTTAGTTTGCTATAGTTCAATAAATATATTGCTAAATCTAGTGTAAAGCAAACAAAAACATTTAAAAAATCGATGAGGACGTCGCAAGATTTTGTAAGTAAGAGATCCTAAGATGAAATGAAGCTTTTTAAGATTTGTTATTTATTATTATTATTTTTGTTTTGCAATAAACACTTTAAAGTTACTAAGGATTGTGATTTTTTATTGATCCTATTAGTATGTAAATAATAGAAGCTTTTCAAATTAATTAATTTAATTATTTATAGGGACTTTTGGATCAGTAGTGGTGCTAAAAGTTATTTTTATTTCAAAAGCTTTTTTCAAATTTTAACGCATCAGGAATAGTTGAGACGGCAATCTTAAATATCTTTTACTATCTTAACTAGGGTTACTGCTAATAATTAGCTAATTAGTTAGCCGGGAATGTTTTCCATATAAAATATCAATTGCGAAGTTAACAGTAATTTCCAATGGTGTAGTATTTTAAACAGGATAGGATACATATGATCAAGTCGCCCAGGAAATATGAAATGTCTTTAATATAGTGACAGGTATGCACTTGGACAATCCATTTTACGAAAAAATGTATCTTAATATTTATAATTGTGGGTGTGATACTTTTTTTTAAATCCGTGTGAAATGCTAAGAAGGAATCACATTAGATTTTTTCTTTCCGCCTATTTTTGAAGATATCTTAGCATCAATAATTATTAAAATTAATAAAAAATAATTCCTAAAATATGATGCAAAGATTTTCATCGGTTTCAAAGTTCAAGATTTTATTTCCCAGTGAAAAACAATAAGTCATTGTGGATCAAAAATTAATTTCAAAAATGTCGTGAGAGTAACCATATAACTGTTAACACTTTCGAATTTAATATATATTACAAACTATATCCAACATGAAGAACCTTAAACTATAATAAAAAAGTCCCAACCTTAGGGTACAATTCACTTTGAATAATATGAATTATGCAAAATATTAAAACGTGTGTCAGTCTTTAGAAATTGAATTAAATGCAAATTGTTGTTATAACCGTTTTATAAATAGTCTGCTATAAATTTAATAAATATTATTAAAAGGCAAGTCAATTTCATTTTGATATTTATAATTAATATTACGATAAGAAATAATGGCTTCTAAAGGAGCTAAAATATTTCAAAACACTTTTGACATGTTGTAGGCATCAATTAGAAAATATCGAAATTGTGCTTGTATTGGAGGAAAAAGCTCTTGCCATTATTTAGTACGAAGTAATGATAAATAATAGGAAGGGGATTGGCACACAATAGCAGTGTTCCCAGTTGTTATATGAATAAAAGTGAATATATAAATAGTACTTAACATATTTCGTTCAAATTTAGGTTATTTTGTCTTTAATTTAATGATTTAATGATGTCCACATATAAATATTTTATCGGAGTAGAATTTTATGTATACAAAAAATACACAACTTCTATGAAATTGGTGCATTCACTCATGCATATTGCTATAAACGCATTTACTTGTTTTCTTAGATTTTGTTTTATCTTTGTTCTTCTCAACCAAAAGTTTACATGAAAGGCAAATACAAAGTACGTTTTTAAAGTAAACAAGATTTTTTTCTAAATCATCTTATTTAAGAATATTTCTATAAATACAGACGTGAAAAATGAACTATTATAAATTTCAATTTCTTATAAATAAAGGTATGTTTTAAAGGAGAACATCTCAATTTTACTGCTAAATTTTCTAATTAACCCGTTAAAATTCGTAACGTTTTAAGATGCTCAAGTGCGATCGAGAAAATATCCAGAATTATGGTGTTTGGAAAACCTTCCAAGAGGAATACCAAATTAACAGAATGACAGATTTGTCTTATAAATTCTTTACAAATAGAACTAACTTATTTACGACAGAAAAATCAGGAATCAAAAGAAAATATTCAGAAACAATTAATCAATAAAACAATTTAATTGTACGACAGTATATAATTTTAATACGTATAAAATTTCATACTTGCTTGACTTGATCTATGCTTTTATATATACGTTGAATATTATTTTACTAGCAGTGTGATGTTTGACTTGAATTCAAGTTTTCTTTTAACTGGAGTATACTATTGAACCAAAGTCTTATACAAGTGTATTTAAACACTTTAAATTTGAATTTACAACTAAAATACAAATGTTCTTAAACTTGAATTTTAGGAAAAAAATTTATTGGGAATTCTCAAATATTCTTACGAAAATACATGATATAGGCAGAGGAGTGGAAAAAGGTAATTTTTTTCAGACGAAAGAAATATAATTTTACTCATGTAATTGGCACGATTGGAGACCAAACGATGTTCGGATACCAAGACATAATTTCGATGGTGATAGTGTAATAGTTTGGGTAGCATTTTCTGAAGTTGAGAAATTTTAAATTTGTTTTGTTCAACAAAAATGAACAGTACAATATAAAACGAATTGCTCGAAGATATTCTTCTTTTTTTATGGATGAAATGCGGTAAATATTTCAAAGCAGTCTAAATCATGCCGGCTTGCAATCGGCCTAACCCCCCAATGGAGAACTTGTGCAACTACATGTCCTCTAAAATTTATTGAAATGATGCCATAAGTGCGTTAATGGGAATATAACATTAAACAAGCAGTTAAACTTTAAATAAAGTTAAAAAAGTATAAAGTTTTTAGTTAACAATATATAAAATGAAGTCTTTCCCCAATTAATTTTTTCTTTGTTTATTTTTTTCTAGTTCTTAAAAAAAGTTATGTGCATTTATAGGAATATCCAGCAGTGTATAAGTTATTGAACTACTGCGTTCAAAATTATGGATTTTTTATTTTTTTCTTTATTTGCTTACAAAAATCTACTTTATTCTAATATAGTTTTCTTATTTACTACAACGGAGTTATTCGCTAGTTTATCTAGTTTACGATAATTCTTTTATTCAGCTTTTAGAAAATCAATCCGGTAAAAACGGTTTTCATATGGTCGGAGGGAGTAAATCTCTCTGTTTTATATTAAAAAGAAATTAATATCATGTTGTATTTCTTTCTTTGTTTAGGGATTAACTTATTCTTTTATATTTAATGCCTTTAAAGCGACTAATTATCTCATATTTGGATGTTAAATAAATATGTTCTTTTCTACGATTAGGAAATGAAAAATAATCCAAATCGAAACCATCCACAGGTAATGTAGGTAATCTAACAAACCCCTGTCACGAGTACTTAAAAGTGTTTTCAGTTTTATTCCCGAAGATTGCCTTTTCACCCAGTCTCTGAATTATTTTAAGTTGTGTCTTTCATATGGAAGATTTTGCCATCTTATAGTCGAATAATGTTAGAATTTATGAATGAAGTCAAAATATTGTATATTTTTTATGATTGCAAACATATATTTGACAAACTGTCCATTTAAATATGTATGTCATCACTTAAAAAATAATAGTACTGAATTTGTCAATTTGTCCTAGAAAAATGTTCCTATAACTTCGTACGGTATTAAATAAAATGTAAAGTTTTAGTACAAAAATTAAAAAATAATAATAAAATTTTAAAATATTTCAAAATCTTGATTTGATTGATGTTACCACCTTTGTCTACATGTTGCAACAAATACTGATCATGACTTATTTCACTCAAATCTTTCTGTGTCATATCACCAAATAAGACTTAAGAATCTTATCGTAAACATAAATTTAACAAGGAAAATCAATTTAAATTGACAGAAAAAAAAGAATTCCGAACAACACAAAATGAAACTATTAAACTAAAGGATTGAACTAGTTTGGTATTCTACATTATTTATTGCTTAATACCTTCCAACATTTATAAGGTGACATTTACTAAATCCCATCATCAATTGAAGTTCTTAAAAATGAAAAATTTTGTATTCAAATATTCCACTTAATTCAAATCGCCGTTATTAAATGGAATCTCGTGTTTTTCTCAAATCCATACGAATTCTGAAATATTTTGTTAAGTGAAGTGAGTGTAAAAATACTCGTAAATGGTCTAGTTTTTTTCTTTTTTTCTCGAGAAATTCTAAGGATTAATTTTGACAACAGCCTGTTGTAATTGTCAAATGCAATATGTAGGATGGAGTTTAAAATACATACATACATACATACATACATACATACATACATACATACATACATACATACATACACACATACATACATACATACAAAGATTTATTAAATCGAAAAAGTGTTCAAGATGAAGACGACAATGATGTTGGCAATAATGGTGGTGGTGGTGGTGGTGATGATGAAGATGAAATAGTGAAAACATGATGTATGAATGTATTAACAAGTACTTAGGTGTAGATACATTAAGGAAAACATACAGGGTAAGTGCAGACTCTTGGTTTGACATTTTGTAATCTGTTGTGTTTATGTGTCGTCTAATACAAACAGCAAACATACAGATATTTAAATGTTATAACATGCATCATTTTTCTTATCGCCAACATCATCATTTTAGTATCATCGTCATCAAACGAATGATATTACACTTGAAAAAAAATTACAAAATATTAAAATAATAACAGTAATTGGTTGCCAAATTCGTATTACCTTTCATCACAGCACTACTGAACTGAATGTTGTACTACGATTTGCACAATATATAACGGAATTATCTGTCTGTTGCCAAATAAGTCATTAAGTGGCTATTAAAATTTTTTTGGCCATATATATACATTAAGCCATTTATTTTAAAAACTAATATACAAAAAGTGCATCAATGTGTTCATAAGGCACTTAAAAAGAAAATACTTCATTAAATTTTGACTAAACGTATATTCTCCGAAACTATCGGTATTACCTCTAATTTTTTTCATATATATTTTTTATATAGGATCAATTCAAAATGCAAAAAAAAAAAAAAAACAAAATTTTGTATTAATAAGACGAACTTAAGAATAATTTTTCAAAAGCGTATAATAACGAAAAATATTTGACGAATCGGATTTTATAGATGTTTTTTATTTTTTAAAGATATGAATTAATTATTTATGAAAATTATTAATAATATTTTCTTTAATAGTTCAATTAATAATCTTTTTCAATAGATAAATTATAACAAATAAATAAAGGGATTATTTTTGCTTTTACCTTAAATTTATTATGACTTCCTCACTTTTGCTTCTCGAGAATGGGCCACACTGGTATCAACGAATATTGTATATTAAGGTAGATATTTGTCATTATAGTTCAGTATTCCATAAACAGAGTCGATGAAATCATTTATCTTTAAATTTTATAGCTCAAAATATGTTTTCGGAAAAGTCTGAAGATTTTCTATCATTTTAAGAAAATGGAAAGTTTAAAATAGTTGGCAACACCACTACTTTGCAAAAAGTGATAAAGAGAGGGGTGAGAAGATTTTTGTCAAACGAAAAATGGATTTGCACCATTTGAAGTCAAACAATAAGCCAACATTAAAACTCATTTAAATACATTGAAAGTAAGAAATTAAGACCTAGAGATGTTGAAAGGCCATATCACATGCCAATTTGACATAATTTTAGCAATATTGAGAAATAGCTCTCCAAATCAAAAATGAAATAACTTTCCAAAAGAAGAAGTATTCATTCAATATTTGAGGAATTATTTATTTTTATTTCGGGTCTTATTTCATAATGAAATTATTTTCCATGGACAATAAATCCAAAAATATAGAATTTTTTAGCAAAGGCCGATCATACTGTATACCTCACCAATTTAAGAATATCGAATCATGTTAAAAAAGGGTTTTACTTCATTAATTTCCATATGAAATAAGGTCCAAAATCTAAAAATTGGGAAATAAGTCCTTAAAATTGAGAGAATACGAAAATTGGAAAACGAAATTAAAACGGACTAATTAAAAATTATTTCAGCGAGTTACTTAATTTACAAGTTTTTGGGAGTTATTTCATAATTAAAATAGAAACAAGTCGCCAAAAGGTGATATAAATCACTAATTGTCGTTTTTGTTGGATCAGAAACTTTAGAAAATATTTTTTTCTTCCGGGAATTATATCGTGAGGAGTTATACACTCAAATCCAACTGAATGAAATAAAGAATTGGGTTGGGTCTGTCGTTCGTGACCCAAATGCAAGAAGGGAGAATTGTTAGTATTAGTACAAAATTTATATATATATATATATATATATATATATATATATATATATATATATATATATATATATATATATATATATATATATATATATATATATATATATATTATATATAATATATTATATATATATATATATATATATATATATATATAATTATATATTATATAAATATATATATATATATATATATATATATATATATATATATATATATATATATATATATATAATATATAGTTTTTTTAAGTGTATTTAGAATTTTTTTTAGAGACTTAAACAGAATTTCAAGGAACTATAAGAAAAGCCAAATTCAAGTGCATACAATTCTCGTCTCGCTATGCGCGAAACGTCCATTAGATTCTTTAAAAACTAAGATTGAAGAATTTTTTACTTGCTGTTGATGACTGATTGACGACAAGATATTTGACAGCCGCTCTTAATCATAGTTGTCACATCTGTTGTTTTGGAAGAGACGACTATTCCTTTGTCTGTCCAACTCCATCATCGTCTGTTCTTATACATAAATCTATGTACGTATGAATGTATGAACATTGTTTCATGTCGTGTTATGTTGTTATATTGAATGAATGTGCGTGCAGACTTTTATTAGATGATACATTTTTCTAACTGTATATTATATGGAAAATGTATATACGTATGTTAATTTTACTGTATGTATGTATGTATGTATGTATGTATGTATGTATGTATGTATGTATGTATTATGTATGTATGTGTGTATATGATGTTGTCATTGTTGCATTTAGTTTTGTTAATGACACGATGAATGTTTTCATCAGTTGAATGAATTTTCTATTCAATTTTTCATACAAGTGAGTTGAATATCAATGTTTTCTTACTTATAATATTCGTTTGTATGTTTATTTGTTTGTTTATTTCTGCCCCCAAGTTGCAAGAATTTATTTTATGGTGTTTGTAAGAAAAATCTTAACTGAACACCAATTTTTCGATTAATTTTTATTTTCTCATAAACATTTTCATTTAAATATTGTCTCATGTTCTACAATTTAGTTTTTCTATATTCAGCCTCTTTATCATTTGTCTTCTTTTCTTTTATTGTTATTGTTGTTGCTATTGTCTTTATCTATCTGTAAATAATAATTAAAAACGATTTGTTGTACTAAATTTGTTGTTCTAATGAAAAGTATCGCAATTAAATCGCATCCATCGAATGAATTAAAAATGAATTGAGGCGCATCGTAATTTTTTGTTTTGGGAAATTTCTATCTTTTGAGGAATGATTTAATTCTTAAAAACATTCAGACAAATAATAAGAAGAAACTGTAAATTGATATTGAGGTCATGCATCCATCATAATTTTAATATCACAGACACATATTTTAAGAATCTGTCATTGTTAAATTTTATTTAGATATAAGAAATTTTACTTTACTCTGACTGATTTTTCTGAATTGTTTTAGTTAAGTGAAATAGAGTGACTGGAGTCATTCATATGTATTTACTAGCTAAGACCCGGTGCCCTTTGCCGCCCTTATAAAGTGGGTTATAAAGTGCCACCCTCCCCATAGTCCTATCACTCCTACAATTTGGTCAGTAAAAAAGATCGGAAGCTTTGTGTATGAGTACCTTTCGCCTGGATCCCACCCCATCCTTCATTTTGTCTATTAAGAAATTTCTTTATAAAGTGGTTGGAAGCAAATTCGAAAACTCTTGATGTTATAGTTATTTTTGTATGAGGGCTTCCTCTTTCCCTTACCCTATCAGACTCAAATTTTGCCTCGTAAAAATGTTCCTTGAAAAAATTATTTTGACCAAAATTTTAGAATTGTCGCTGTTATAGTTCTTTAGATATTCGATAATAAAAATATGCTTTGTATTGAGGCTACTTCTCCCCCTGATTCTATCCACCCCACATTTTGTCTTTTAAAATAGTTCCTTGAAAATTCTAAGAATTCTAGATGAAGTGGTTCTATAGATATTCGATGAGCAATATTTTTTTAGTATGGGGGTTACCTCTCCCCCTGATCCGTATCTGTTTAATTCCTTAAGATATGTGATTTGAGTGAGGGTACCTTTCTCCCTAGTTCTGTCGAAATTGAAAATTTCAGCAAAATCGGTCCAGTAGTCCCAAACAAAGAAACAAACAAACAAACAAACAAACACTGATTTATAATTTGTTATATTTTATGAGAGGATTATGAAGTCTGTATTTAATTGCAAATGACAGTTTTAATTAAAAAATTCATATTAATTAAGTTAATTATAAAATGTAATTAAAATTAAAACCTTTTTGATCTTTTACCGATTTACGTATTTTATGCCCACTTGAAATAATTCTGATAATTTTATTAGAAAACATGAAAGACCTTTTATTCGGCTATTTCGAATTTGTAAATTACAGTAATAATTCATAAAATTCAAACTCTAAAGAGAAGTTCCGAAGTTAACGAGCTACGATGAATTGTGGTAATTTTTATTTATGATTTTTGGGGATAAAAAATATTTTCAACTGCCTCGAAATAATTTAGGTGTTAAGATTCGAAGGGAGTAAGAAGAAAACTAGAATTAAAAGAAACTAAAGAGAGATGTATAAAGTAATAGGTTAGATTGAATTAAAATTTAGAAAAGCAGTAAAGAAAAGATATATGATTGCTGTCCAGCTTGCCCAGCAATTCAAATCATTATTGCGGCGCTGAACCATCTGTCATCTATCGATGACTTTATTCGCTAATATTATTTCACCAGAAACGTAAAAACGTTTAATTTAAACTATAAAAAATTATTCAATCTCAAATCAACTATGTTCAACGTTGATTTGCTTCAATGTTTTTTTTTTTTTTTTTTTTTTTTTGTAAGAAAGTGTATAAAATGAACTTATACAGAAGGAAATAAATTACTTCTATAAACGAATGTTTTATGACATTTTATACGTATCTTTAGATTTACAGAATTAGCATAAAGAGAACATATTCCTATGACAAACCTATGTGATCCGAATTTACACCACTTCCGGATCACAGGTTCTTTGGATGTTCTTTCTTGCTTTAACTTAATATATAATAATGAATAATATTTAATACAATTCTTGTTGTAGGTTTATACTTGTTGTAATAGTTACAATTGTCTACGTTTTAAATATAAATTGTCATTAATCTTAGTTAATTGTATCTGTATTCATTTTGAAATTCTTTCTAATTTCAATATAAATTATTCGAACAATAAAATTTTCATTAAGTTCGTTATTAATTACTGATCCTAATTAATATATTCAATTACAAAATACAATAATTAAATACAAACAAATATAACAAGAAAAATGAATTATTCGCACGAAACTGAAGCCGTTCAGGTTAGTTAAAGGAAGTATTGGACCTAACAATTGTTCTCAACGATGACAGTGTGAACAAATAGTGAAACAAACAAACGATCGATCGAGTGAATGAGTGAGTGAACGAGCGAATAAACGAACAAGATCAATAATTCGAATTGGCGCCAGCCGCTATCATTTGTACAGTGAGTGAATACAACAACGACAACAAGTTGAATAACTTGTTGAAATTAAATACAAATGACATTTACATAATACAAGATATATTTTTTATTTCATTTTTTGTTTTTTTTTTATTTTTTCCTTAACAGCACAGATTCATAATTTAAATAAATTTTACCAAAGCAATTTGCTGTTGATTGTTGTAAAATTGTTGCTATTGTTACCAATTTCACTGCAATTTTGCACTTGCCACCTTGACTACAATTGGACATGTAACACAAATAACAAAAACATTTATATCAAAGAGTTTTCTATACAAATATTGTACAATAACAATTTGCCAGTGAAACAATTTGAAATGCCAAAATATCATTGTTGCTATTGGCGTCGATGTTAAGGTTTAGCAGAGTTACAATTACCGACACCTTTGCCGATTTTGTTGTGTTTGTTTATTGTATATTTCATGTACAACATTTGGAGCAGTGTCTATGTCAGGGATTTTTCTTCTCCGTTGAACAACCATTAACGCCATCACCGCCACCATAAATTTGTCACGAAAAGTGTTGACAAATCTGGGTTGGTATTGGTAAGTAAATATGTACATATATTAATAACACATGTCTACACTTAACGAAATCTTAAAGATGGCATTGCACACTCCCGTGATCATATCCTCTAAACGAAAGTTGGATACAAACAAAGAAAGTGAATTACTGTATCAAAGTCCCTCCTGCCTTTGTTACCATTACCAACACTTATACTAAGGTGTATCTTTATGATATAATAACTTATAAGTAACACAGAAAAAAATTTAAAGTAAAATCAAACTTAAATATGATTGAGATGATTTTACACAACGTTAAATTTCTAAAATTTTAAGGAAGAAAATTATAAAAAAATGATTTATTGTGAAATAATGGTGAATTAAAATTTTATGTCTTTGAGTTTTAATTTAAAATTTATGCAGTTATGATTTTGCTTCATAGGATAAAAGATTTAAATTAATATTGTTTCACAATAAAACACTTTTTTTGTAAAAATTTCTTCCTTAAAATTTTAAAATTCTATAAATTAGTAATTTTTTACAATTATTGTAGAATAGTTTTATAAATGAATATCAAAAGATTCATTTGTAAGTTATATAAAGTTATTATATATAACGTCAAAGTTTAAAATTTTAACTGAATGAAATAATTTTAATATCAAATCAACTATGCTTTCAACAATGATTTTAATTAAAATTTTTTTATTGTGTGCTGCTTTACCGTCGAGATTTTTCGAAAAGTCGCACAAAGAAGAGGGTTTTTGAGAATAAAGTCGCTATTTTAAGGAAGTTGCCAAAGGTTAAATTTATCAAAATTTAACACTTTTTCAATAGTTTTCAATTATATTTTTGTTCCGTTTATCATTTAATTTAACTCCTGTCTAATCATTTTTATACTAGGGACACTTACGTTCACTTACTGTCTCCCTATGATACACCTTGTGGCGAAGAACTGAACCTTAAGCGGTTGTGAGGGATAATTGCCATCGCTTTTCAGTCTCTCATTACGATGTACTTAGTTACGATAAAGTACATCGTGGGGTATGCAATAAACTTTCTAACTGTATTTATACGATTCTCTATTTTTTGGGTAACTAAAAACTGAAAGGTTTTTGTTAACCTTCGTGTTATACATGTGTTTCTAATATGCTAAATGATCATTGTTCTACTCTAATGTAACACATCGATCATTCCTATTCGATTTCTGAACGTGTTTCTGGCGCTTACATTTTGTTTGTAGTTATGAAATATTTGTCTCTTACCTTCCTAGATCAATTAATTAAAATATGAATACGTAATATTAATGGAGTCAGTAGTACCAAGTGGCACCTTGTGAAGGTTCATTCATTCATGGAGTGTGTGGAAAGAAACAATTGCAAATATGCACTTATGTATTTAATAAATACAAATGTGTTGCGTGTTTGTTTTGTATTGTTGTTTGTCACTTATTTGAAATTATGATTAGTTGTTAATTAATATTGATTATAATTTGTTTAGTTAATGCATGCGTTTAATTTGAAAAACAAAAACAGAAAAACAGAAAATTATTATTTAAATATAAATAAGTTGAATAAATTAAGTTAAATTATTAAGTTTAACTTACCAGTTTACACATTAAGTGACCCTCTCGATGCATGTTCCCTCACCTATTGGCGACAAACTTTAGTAATTCTATATTCGAATGGACGAATGTGAAAGCACATGAATATCTGTGTGTGTGTGTGTGTGTGTGTTTGAATTAAGGTATTTAATCTAGATGGAAAGACCATTAACAAGGGATTTCGAATAGAGTTATTTGTTTATTTTATTTTGTCTGTTTAAGTCAAATGCCGAAACATTATTTATCGTTATTAGTCGCATGCATTAATTTTTAATTTATGGCAATCTGTCTACAAGTTGTCACAATTTATTGCAATTTCCACCTTCTACCAACACCTTTACATCGACACATACATATCTACATACACTCGCACTTTAATTTGTGAAATTAATCGTTTAATCAATGAATAATTATCGTATTAGAATTAAGCCACAATTCATTTACTTAGAGTGGGCGCCATTCAAATTAGTGTATTTGATATGCAAATCAAGGTTAATTAATACTGTCTAAATTGCGATAAAAACAACTTGAAAAGTTGATATAATTATTTGTTAGATCCTGTAAATATACTTTTGTATGAAAAATGTCAATTGATTGCTATCGAATGAAAATCATTTAAAAAATTTATTTATTCAAATTTATAATTATTTTATGGCGTTTATCTACGTCTCGAAATAAGGTGACAATTTAATGGGGTATTTTATATAAAATATTCTAGGTTTTTTATACATTTTATATCTGGAAAGATTTAAATGACTCAAAGTAAATATTCTTTTTATTAGGAAGATAAAGTAATTTTTGCAATATTAATTGAAACCCAGACTTTTTTGTTCGTGTTCGATTGCGATTTTTCGGTCTAATGATGAAACATATAGCTTTGTATTATGTGTAAATCCAATAGCTATTAAATGAAATATTAAGAAAGTGCATTCGTGGGAATTTTAACCTTATAACCATTTGTTTTAGATCCGATTAGCTGGTTGTAAATAGAGAATTGGTTTGGGCTTAGGGTTTGGCGTAAAAATGCATTTAACAGTTAGACGAAAAACGGACATAGCTGAATTGACTCAAATTTAGATTTGATGTAAGAATATGTGTACCTTATGGGATCTTAGATGATATTGGCATTTACCACTTGAGGTAGTGGGGAGTATAAAAACACTTAAATAATCATATTCTTGGGAAAACTTAATAAAATAATATTTGAAATATGTAATCCAATTCTTCAAAAATATTTTTTCTTGTTTAACAATTTTGATTGAACTCAAAATTGTATTAAATCGCTTTCATAATTACTAGAATAATGAACAGATTTGACATTGAAATCAATTAAGTTTGACAGATATTAATAATTTCCAAAAGGGTAAAAATAACTCTGAACTTGATACTATAAAATGGATTATGTACAAAAACGTTAAAATAAAAAATCCCTAAAATTAATTTAGTTAAAGAGGCAACAACATTTACAACATTTAAAGAGGCAACAAATGTTAAATTCAATTTGAATTTCTGACAGCAACAAACAATCCGACTAACTGATTTTATTTAAGTGGCAAAGATCATGTTACAAATTTTGTAGTTCTTAAATAAAATGAAAGACAAACAGACAGACAGACAGACAAACAATCCTCTTAAAATGATCATGATAACTCACAACGATACATCTCGAGATATTAATGATGATGACGAGATAAATGAGTTCAAGTTCACAATCATTCAAATATGTATAATAATTTGTATTAATGAATTTAGAAGATAAACTATATGGACAACATATATGTATATATATATAGGTATTAGTATAAGAGGGTGAAATTGGTCGTATGAGAAGGGTTCGTTTTGTTGTTCAAATATTTTTTAATTAAAAATACTTTAATTTCACTCCAAAATATTTTTGTGCTTTTTAATTTCTTTCTAATTTATATTTCAAATGCATTTAATAGATTATGGTCCATTATAAATGATAATTTATTATCAATAAATAATGGTTTGTTAAAATAATATTTGTTCTTGATCTATAAATATCCTCGATAGGTTAGGAGAGGGGGAAATAATTTCACAGTGATTATAAATATTTATTTTTAAAATTAAATAGACTGATTGAAGCTTTCGAACTGAAATCGTCTCATATATTTGATTTTTATTATAAAAAACTTAGAAGAATTCTAATTAAAAAGTGTTAAAATGTTTACGAACTAGACAGAATGAATTTGAACATTGTTGAGATATAAGAATTGTTTGTTTTTTACCAAAATGTATATAATTTTACAATCATACTGTGTATAGTTTCAAAAATATCTTTTGAGTTCATTTTTTTCAAAAGAAGCACTTTTAATAGTTAAGTCGATCGATTAATGAAAAGATTATTTAGATGTTCTATTTCTCATTCCACAGTGGGGCAAAATCGATTTTTGGAAATAAATCTGTAACTGTTGATCGGCTACTTGAGGCTCCATGAGCGGAATTACAGAAGTGCGAAGTGGGGTACTTCGATATTAATTTCTTTTTTTAAATATGTGCCAATTTTTTGTTTCCCATCCAAAATACATACTTACATGTGACATATATTCTTTTATTTCAAAATTATTTACCTTATCAAAATATATTGAGCTCAGTCCAGTTCAAAAATAGTCAATACTCAATCTCAGAATACAAATAATTACGAATTGTCAAATCAGACTCTCTCTCGAATTTGACACTTTTTTGGTTATAAATTTGTATTTAACATATACACAATTTAACATCTTCCAAAAATCAAAATCCTGTATTTTAAAATGGAATGTAGTTTTAGAAAACTCAAAGTGTCTACAATAAATTTGTAATATGTTTTTACAGACTTTATAGGTCCAAAAACCAAAGAAAGGAATATTTTTAACATTTATGAGAATTTTTCGAAAATCTTTTTTTAATAAATTAAAAATTCATATACACAGAAAAAAACTTGAAGTAAAATCGTCATTGATTCATTTAAAATTAAACATTTTTAAGTTTGAGGTAAACAATTTTTGTACATATTGAAATATTTCGATATTAATTTATAAAATTATACAACGATAATTTTTGTAAAATTTCTTTTGAGTATTAAAATTTCACGAAAGAAAAACTGTGTTTACAGTGGAACAACGTTGAATTATATTTTTTTTCTATGAAGCAAAATCATATCTGCATAAATGTTATATTAACCTTCAGATAAAAAAGTGTTAATTCAACATTATTTCACACTAAAAGCGGATTTTCCCTGAAATATTACTACTTAAAAATAATTTTAAAATATTGTTGTTGTATAATTTTATTTATAAATATTTCACCCCAAACTTGAAAACGTTTAATATTAACTGAAACAAAAAAATAACATTGTCACAAATCAACTATATTTAACGTTGTTTTAATTTTTTTGTTCTGTGTTTATTTGCTGAACACTTTAGGAATAAATTTTTGTTATTAAATATTTTATTGTAATTCAAATGTTTTAAATTCCTCCAAAATTCTTAACAAATCAAAATTTCGTTTATTTTTAAGAATCGAAAACAGTTTAAAAAAATTATTAAATCTGATAAATAATTATAAGTAAGAAATAAGTAGATGACTAGAAAATTGAGGTAAAGAGTCCTCCAGGAAAAAACGCGAAATAATAACATAATTCCTGGCGGTCTCATTGACAGAAGAACGATGGACCCTGGACACAGTACAAAAGGCTGCAAATTGTTCTATACTAAGTAAACATAATATATAAAAAATAAGATCTTGTATTTTAGATAAAAAGTACCTTTTTTAATTTAAGTCATCATTTGATATTTGATATGTCCGCCGAAGTTAATATTTGATTTTCATTTCTTTTTGAATAATTAAGAATTGACAAGTAAACATGTTATATTCGGCTATGCCAAATCTTCAGTATCATCCACCACAAATGCGTGTAAATAAATACGTTATATTTCGCACATATAAAAACTCACAAATACACTCACAAAGGTATATTATAAATAACCGTTTTTCTTAAATATAACACGAAGCATTTATTTGTTGTTTATTCTTATACAAAAAAATGCTACTTATGTGATACACATCTTTTGATAACAATGACGATGTTATAATAGTTCCTATGTATCTGATTTTTCAGCCTTGGGGAAAATTTTTTATTGATAAAACTGTTGCTTCCTTGAAAATCTTTGGCTGAGTGCGACTCGGATCGTTTCGGACCGAAGACACAATCGTCGTTAGAACGTAACGATGATCTATTATTTATAGCTGTATGCTATTGGTTTAATTCTGTCTAAGCCCAATTACTTTTTATTGGAAAAAAACCGATTTCGTAAGTTTTAAAAAGGAAACTTCTTAGGACAGTTACAGATAATTAGGCCAAATTCCATTACACTCTGTTAATTATTTTTGTGATCCTGCCAGCAACAGAACCAGACCTGATTTGAATTAAAAATATATGAACTATGGGGTCTAAGATGATTGCATCTTGGTATCCTCATCAGCACTTTGTTAGGTCATCACTTCAATTTAAATTGATTTTACCCGTTGCGCTTTGCTGCACAAATATTCCCCTCAGTCCAAGATCTCAAGAGAAATTTCACAAATCACAACGTGTATTAAAAAATCTTCAATGTACATTTTGCCAAATGCCCCGTTCTCATTTTTTAATATTTGCATTGCATTAGATCTTCCTCTTCCCTTGATCCTAACCGTTCCATGTTTTGTCCAGTAAAACTGTTTGGAACGAAATTTTAGAACTTTAGCTGTTTTTATTATTCCCTATCGGTTCAAAAATTTGCTCCCTAAAATAGTTCCTTGAAATAGTGATTGGGATCATTTGAGAACTCTCGCTGCTTTAGTTCTTAAGATATTTGATAATCATTATTTGCTTTGTATGGGGGATCTCTTCTTTCGATATTCAATAATTAGAATTTGTTTTGTATGGGGGTACCTTGCCCTTGATCCTACCTGTCTTATATTTTAATCAATAAAACAAATTCTTAAGAAAGTGTTTGGGGTCGAATTTGAGAACTTTTGCTGTTATAGTTCTTTAGATAATCGATAATCAACATTTTCTTTGTATGGAGATTACCTCTCCCCTGATCCTATCCGTCCTACATTTTGTCAAGTAAAACAGTTCTTTGAAGAAGTGATTAAAACTAAATTTGAAATTCCCACTGTTATATTTCTTAAGATATTTGCTTTGTATGGGAGGTACCTCTCCCCCTATCGAAAGTAAATTACTCTGTCGGTATTTATTAAAGTATATTTAAATATTTCTCCTATACAATAAACCATTTATCGCTTATGGTATTGTAGAGTATAATGAACACTTTCCTCCCTTGAAAATGTCTTAAATGGATTAAAATAATAAATTGTTGCAATAATATTTCATTCATCTTTAACACCAACTGATATTATATATATATATATATATATATATATATATATATTATATATATATATATATATATTATATATATATATATATATATATATATATATATATATATATATATATATATATATATATATATATATATATATATATATAATATATTATATATATATATATATATATATGTAGTTGTCTTCAAGATTCTGGAATTATTGTGTAATACTTTTTTCCAACAATTGAAAATAAATATTAAAACAATATTAAGTATTTTTTCTCATATAACGAGTTCATCTCTTTTTAATCATAAATACCGCTTAATGTAACAAAAACATCTAGAAACTAAGTAGAGGCAAACGGTTGAATCAATAGATGATTGGAATGGTTTCGAGAGGCAAGACACATACATATATGTATTTCGTATTTACTAGATACGGATGTTAGGTGTCAAAACAACTCGCACACGCGGCTTTCCAATAATAGTCTTATGAGGCAATAACATTTCATGCCCTGTCGATTACTTAGAATTTAACATTGAAATTTATGTGAAAATTTTTTGAAGTATTGCAATAACTCCAACAATAATATATGTATTGTATGTACATATATATGTACGTACGTGTATATGAGAATAATAAATAATCCATATTGAGTCAAAAATGTTGGTACTTCATGGATTCGTTCTCCAAGTATCTATCCCTCTGAATGTGTATTTTAAAATTCATAGACATAGAGTCAAAGGTGTGTTTATATTTTGTATTAGTTGGTATCTATCAATTCAAAGGAAGACGACAACATTCCCGACATGAACCCAATAATTTTCAACTCAATTGCTCAATTGCTACACAATTGATGTGTGCGTAACTTTTGCTGGCTTGTTTGCGTCTGTGTCTATCTGGTGTTTTTTTGTGATGTTGCATGCTGCATGTGAGTGTGTTGTTGTCTCTTGCTCCATTGCCACAGCCATTGTTAATGACATAATGATGAGGTTTTCGTTTTAATTCATCCTTAATATTTGTAAACTCGAAAAGATAAAGAGTGAATGAATGAATGAATAAATAAATAAATAGAGAATGATCGAATCATAAAAAGGGTGTCTGCAGTTGTTGTAAACATTATTCCTTGTTATTGGCTTTTATTTCAGTGTAAAACAATGTGACAAGTTGTTTTTGTGATTTAAACATTTGTTACAAATACACACAATAAACACGCGGATTTAAAGAGCGTACTCGATGACGTTTTCGGGTATATATTCTATTATTGAAACATTTTCGGATCCTGGTATCAGTTGTTGTAACCTGTAACTCCATAAAAAGAGCCTTTAGATTAGAGTGGCTGTTTTATAGATTTTTTCATGTTAAGAATACTCAAGAATACGCAAGTTAAGAATATTCACACCGGAAGCAAGGTAATATATTTCGATGTAATAAAAGCGTTTCGTTGAATTTCTAAATCTGATCCCATGCGTCTTCGTTTAAGGATGAATCGTATAGTAGTTCGTCAATCTGATTTGCAAATTAAAATTTTATTCAAAATTCGCATCAGACATGTCCGTGAAGTAATAAATTGTTATGGTGAGTTACGATGACGAGACGTATCGGCGCACTTAAATAAATGAAATTTTAAATTAAGTTGATTAAATCTTATAGGTGTGACTAATAATTTACACTGTTCTGTATGGTCGGACGCTCTTAACAGTCATCTAAACTACAAAAAATTATTCAACATTTAAAGTGTTTGAAATCATATTAAAATAATGATTATGAAATTATCTTCCGTGTAAAGTCTTTAAATTTTGAGTGTACATTAATTCAAAAAAAAAAAAAAAAAAAAAAAGAAAAGAAATAAAGAAAAATTTCCTTGCGTGGCGCATACAAGTGTGACTATGACTCATATCGGGTGTCATTTTAACATAAAACGGGGATGCTTAACAACTGTTTGATTCTTCTGGAAATAAATACAATTATTGTTGTTATATTTGTTGTTATCCGTAAAAAGGGTTTAGAAAATTTCTTTATATTTGAAGTGATATTTGATGAGTAAATTCGTTTGTATTTGATTTCTCTTGTTAAATTTAGTTAAACGCTAATTGTTGACATGATTAACAACAGCGTAATGCTAATGATGAGTACCGGATGTTCAGTATACTATTTCCTTGAAAACTGACCTAAAATTCGTAATACTGAGTTGACAAATTGGTTATTTAGGGGCCAACAAAATAAATCCTAAAAATTCCTAGTATTTAACTAATTTGTATTTACTAAAACGAAGTTCACGTTTAGAAAAGATTTTCTCAAAAACTGACAACCACGATTTGTTGACATTTAAAAATTCCAGTTGTTGACAAAATATTAGGTTTGGATTATATTTAAAAATTCAGTTGTTTAACAATGTTGTTTGTCATTGTTTGTTGAAAATAGGATCAAATATTGATTATTTTTAAAATTTCCAAGAAATTACTTAAATTAAAAAGAACAAAACGGGTTTCTACCTCAAATAACGCCAGCGCAATAATGGGTAAAACAAACTAAGTTTGATGCTTAACTATATGTTTGACCATCTGGTAAAATATTCTAACTGAACAATTATAAATTGAAATTAAAACTTGGAATATGATCATCAGCACAATAGTTTGGGCCAATAAAAATATGAAAAACATATAGATTTGGACTAGTAATAAGTTATATATGCTAAATTTAATTATATATTTTCGTATTTACGAATTTATGACCTTAAATGCCCATTCCGGAAGAACATTTAGAAACATTGGATAATGATCAGCAATTTCATTTGTCTTCACCACTGGATCTATATGTAACAAAATGTATACACACAGAAAATAATCTATGTAAAATTAATTAAAATATAAATAATTTAATTTTTTTTCAATAATGATTTTGCTTCATAGTCAAAAAAATGTTTATTTAACATTGTTTCACAGTATATATAACTCCTTGAGAATATTCTTGAGTTTTTACTACTTTAAAGTAATTTTAAAATTTATCGTGATGACAAGAAAAGTAATAGATTAACTCCTGTAGAATTTGATTTTATGATTTTTCAATATTTTTCTGCTCGTTTTGTTATATAATAAGACCAATGATACCTCTGTCTGTAGCCTTTCTAAATATATCGCCGACATCTTTGTTAAACGATTTATAAGTAAATATATATGTTAACTGTAAATACCCTTAATATTTACTTGTCAATATTAAAACTCACACATATTTTATTTGTATTTCAAATAAATTAAAAAAAAATGCTAGAAAAATAGTTTAACATTTTTCACTTTCAAACACAGCGGCAAAGATAAAAATCATCGGAAAATTTTTGCATTTGACTGAAGATAAAAATAAAAATATTTTTAAACATTCATTACACGTTTTAAATTTACATAATTATCCCGTGCTATAGACGAGGTAGAAACAAAAAACTATAGAAAATGTATAAAAAAGAGACACAAAAGACATGTTGAGAAATAGTTGAATTTACATAAATAAACTTAAATAGGAAAATGAAAATGAAATATGCTCTAATGAAAAGTGTTGCATGATTGCAAAATTTTATTTTAGTTTTTTTCACTTTAATAAACCAAATAACATGAGATAGATGGGAGAAAGAATGTATTTGGAGAGGACATAAATCTAAAAAAGATTTTAAGATTGAACAGCAGAAATTGTAACAACTTTATAATGGTTGAGGCAACTAAATGAAGAACAAAGGGCCTGGCTGGTTTAACCAGTTAATAATGTTGCATTCAACACTTAAGGAACTAAAGTATAAAACCTTGAGGATAATAAAATTGTTAAAATAAGAAGAAAAAAGAAGCATCAATATCTATAAACAAGTGAAAATAATCGCCAAAAACAAATCGCCTTGAAATTTTTTTTTCATGTTTATTTATTTATTATTTATGAACCCGCAATTTAAAAGAGTTTGGAATTGATGATGACGGCAAAAGGAAAATTTGGTTAAGTGTTAGAGAAGAAGGCGCTTAATTTCTTTAGTTTGTTTTCATGTTGCAAACAACATACAACATGAAACATATTTTTTCATATATTAAGTTAACAAAAAAAATCAACAATAATGTTTTTAACAAGCCAAAAGGTAAACATTACATTTCTTTGAAATAATCACAAAAAGGTATTGTTGCACCATATGTACAGACAGACGGATGGACAAATCGACTCATAGTGTTAACATAAATACTCCCATGTATTAACATGCTGATACTGGAATCATATTTTATGCAGACTTATGGTGATCGTTCACACTTATCCATTAGATGCCTTGATAGATGTTATGCCAAAATTGTTTATGATGGTTTATAAATAAAAAAAAAACGAAAATTGAGTAGAAAGAAGAAGAAAAAACTACTCTGGCAACAACTCATGTATCATCATCATGCATCATTGATTTGGACATATTGGCGGTATATACATATATTATATCGATCTTGTTGTTTTTGTATAATTTTCAAAATATATAGTATTATTTGTTGAAATTATGAAGATGATAATGATGATGAGAATGGAGTGTCGACGATGATGGTAAAGTGTGAATATGAAAGTAGCAGCTTTTCGGTACGATCATGTCTCTAGGGCAATCAATTTTTTAGATTTACCGAAAAAAATCCACTGTTTTTGCCAAAAACTAACAATATTTAAATACACCATGTTAGGATTATTAAATACTCTATGTTTGTTGTCAGACTTCTTAAAAAACGAGGATGGTAAAGGAATTAATTAGAAAATTATAAGATTACGTAGGTTAGTCCATGTATAATGTGCGATGACTTTCAATATTTTAATAAATTTAAGCATGAAGTGGTAAACAAAATTAAGCGCCGCATTTAGTGTATTCAAAAAGCCGACATTATGAGAAAACCTTTATATATATATATATATATATATATATATATATATATATATATATATATATATATATATATATAATATATATATTAATATATTATATATATATATAGTATATATAATATATATATATATAAAGCTTGTTATATATATACTATATATATATATATATATATATATATATATATATATATATATATATATATATATATATATATATATATATATATATATATATATGAACATGCTCAAATCGGACTTTTTCTGCCCGTTACAAACATCTGTAAAAACGCACATATGATGGTGTAGGGTATAAAAATCGAAATCTCTAAAATGCTCGTTTATTACAATTATTTAATATTTGACACAACCCGTTCAAATAACCAGGTGAATTTCTAATTCACTTATTAATTCATTGCTTTTTTGTGTGTAATAACTTTTGTTTACCTGTTGTTAAGAGTTTGTTGCCACATGGATTCCTGTACTCCTCATCATAAAGTTTGTTGCATCAGCACTTTCATTTTGGTATATCGATGATGTATGCAGTCGTTTCTTGTTTTTACAAAATAGTTGTTCTAAATATTTGTATTTATTTTAGTCTTAACTTCCTGTTTACTTGCGACTGCAATCATTTTATTTTCCATTAATTTTAGATCTTTGTGTTTGTGTTTACTGCAGACGGCGAAAGACTCAGTTTGTCGCATAAGTTTTTAGTTTTTTCCGGAGCTAGACCTCAGACAGTATGAATTGGCAAAATGAATGAATGAAAAAGAAACTGAAATAAATTAGTTTTTCATGTTTGCATTGTCAGTTATCACTATAAAATGCTTGTTTTCTATCAAAGAATTTTCTTTGAGGTTATGTTTGTTTGTGTATTGTAGATTTTTGCATTTATGTAACGGTTTAGTAATAGTGAATGGGAAAGAGTCCTTTAAATGATAAAGTTATATGGTAAAAAAGGAGGAAAAGTTTAATTATCCCGATTTGCAGTGTTTGGAACCTATCGATCTTATAATAATAATTCAAATTTTGTGCTTTGTATTACTAATTCACATCCCTTTAAGTCTTTTCGCGAATCATCATCCATAGATGCTTTTTTATACCCTCCCCATGCAACTAACCTTCAAAATCATATATATAAAAGTACTTTAATAACAAAATATATAGAAATTAAGGATAGTGCGCGAGTAAGTGGTATTCATCAAACGAACAAAACTTTTAATATCCCATATCTCTGAAACTCTTAAAGCTTGTTTTTGAAATTGGGCACGTAGATAAATCCTTAATAATGAAATATTAAAGACGTACACAATTTGGAAGAGGTTATGGGGAAGCGATAGCCCCTTACAAACGAATTTTACATAATTGATCGTGGTGAAGGGTATTAGCAAGTCGGCAAATCTGAATATAGCATTGCTTTTATAATATAAACAGATTGTTTCTATTACTCTGGACTTCCGGAGTATTCCGCAATAACAAAGAAAGTATAAACCCATTTTAGCAAATCTGTTCTTAGATCCTAATTTTTATTTCTTGAGACTCTGTTTTATGAAAGCAGAAACATAAACTCAAGTACTTAGTTACGAGACTTTTTCGTAGAATACTCTCCAAATCCAAAAGGTAAAATATTTTAAACTGCAATTATTGCAATGGCATATTTTACTCTTTAATCTCCAAATGTATAAGAGAATCTGTAATTCAGAGACAAATTTTATTATACCCTCCACCACCACAAGTGGTTTGTAACGCTAAGACTTAATGATTTTAGACCCCATAATTTAATATATACCTGCATTAAATCAAAATCTGACTCGATTTAACTATGTTCGTCCGTCTGTCTGTTGTTGGTACGCTCACATCCACAGTACTTGAGAGAGCTCACTGAAATTTTACCTGACTATTTCCTATAGTCTTGAGTAGTTTCCTATTTAAAACCAGCGAAATCAGTTTAGTATTTTAAAAGATATAGACCGATATCTTTTTGTAAATTGTCAATTATAAATCTACAAATTAAATTGAAAATTTGCCATAATATTAAATTATATCAAATTCATTACCATTCCAAAAATTATTAAAATCGGTTCAATTAAAAACGTATAACTAATAAATATAACTAATTGTATTACTCATTAAGTGTTCCTGCGTTATATTTAAGAAAAACT
The DNA here is from genome assembly GCA_004302925.2 of Cochliomyia hominivorax. Taxonomy (NCBI): domain Eukaryota; kingdom Metazoa; phylum Arthropoda; class Insecta; order Diptera; family Calliphoridae; genus Cochliomyia; species Cochliomyia hominivorax. Next base: position 46,455,820 of record PYHX02000467.1, on the reverse strand, counting down.
TTTATATATTGTATACGTTTGTGTGAATGTGCATGAGCAAAACATATGGTATTTACTTCACCCGCATATTTTCGTGGAGGGTATTTATAATTTGGCATAGTCGAATATTGCATTCTTACTTGTTTTTACTTTTCTTGTCACAAATATTGTAAAAAGTATTTCAATTTGGTATTTGATAATGATGAAGATGATGCTGTTGGAGCCCAATTCTAAGCAACAAAATGTTGCAACTTGGTTTTTGTTTGGTGCATGGTGCATAAGTTATTTATCACTTTACTCTAGTTCACGTGCGTGCTCGTAATTTGCAATCAATTTGGCAAAGTAATTGTCATTAGAATTAGATATTCAAATTATAAAGTGAATATTTTTTTAATTAAATTCTTTTTAGTGTTTTACCACGACAGTGGAAGAAAATATTGAATTTATTTTAAAATTTCCTTAATCCTCGATTTCATATGTAATCAGATTGAAAACACGTAGAAGGAAAAAGTAATTATTTTTCTTACTTTTTTGTCTAACTTGTTTTTATTATTTTCGCAATATCAGCTAAAATATAAAGAAAGATACTTATTTGTTATTGGAGATTGAGACTGTTTTAAATGTATGAAAAATATTTAGTGTTTGAATCCGTTTGTCGGTTTAATCAATCAATTTCAATTGAGTATAATTTCAAAATTAAAACTTTAACGTTCTGAATGAACTAAATCTGCAATAATCGCATTAGGACTAATGGCGACGTTGGTGCAAAAGTATAATCTTAAGAACAGATCTTTCAAAGATTTTCAATTTGAATTAAGAATTTCTTATTATGCAGCGAATTCTGTGTTCGAAAAATTGCATTCTTTAACATTTGTTTTATTCACTTAGGGAAAAATGACGCAACTGGCGTTAAAAGAAATTATATTAGTGTTGGTGGTGGTGGTGGCATTGACCATCATCTTCATTATTATCATTATGGTTGGGTTTCATTCAATATGTTGCTTATTTGATATTTTATATACCAGATATTCTCTGGTTACTAAATTCTCTTTGGATTTTTTGTACCATAAGATGGTCGGCCCTTTTGGTTTAGTGTTATTTAGCCACTTATGTTATTTAGATGGCGTTTACTGATATTGTCACTGATTCATCATCAGATAAAATGATTCTCTTATTTTGTTTATTCCTCTCTTTATTCATTTTTTTGCTTACTTCTTAGTATTATAATTGTATATATAATCTTTGTACTGAGTTTTGAAATTTTTTTCTCATACGTAAGAAAATATCTAACGAATCCACTCACCCTTCAAAGTAAAATGACAGTATGAGTGAATGACAAAAAATGCATGAAATTATGAATTATTGAAAATTAAGAATCCCTCTACATATATGTACATTAAGGTGGTTAAATTTCTTATAAAGAAGGTAAAATAAAACATTTTCTGATATTACTACGTGTCAGTAAGCAAGTATTGATTTATACAGATCGAACTTTGCGATCTATGAATGAAGCTTTATTAAATTGAAATAGAATTGCATTAATACTCAACATATAAAATATTTTGAAGAACTATTAGAGCGAGAGGTTTCTCAAAGAGAATTCGATTATCGATTATCTGTATCACTTTCAATCACTTTCTTTAAGAAAAAATATAGGTCAATAATGGTCATGGGGAGAGGTTTCCTTCCTACAACGCCAATATTAATTAGCAAATATCTTAAGAAATTTTACAGCAATAATTCTTATATGAAAACAAAATGATTAATATTATTAATCGATTTCTGAAGAACCATAACGGCGAAAATTTTCCAACTTGGTTAAATCCCATACAATGAAATTTTTAAATATCGATTTTAACATTAAATTTATATTATTTTATGTAAATATTTGTAACTAGATAATTATTAGGACGGTTTTGTTTAAAATTTAAACCAAATAAATAATATAAATATCTGACTATTTATGACATAGAAATTAACACTAAATGTAACAAAAATAAATAAATCCACTTAAACATATCTGTAACTATTGAAACTGGGTTTTGGAGGCACCCAATGTTTTCCTAATGCCTTATCGCGAGTTTTATCCTTTAATACTTTTCCACTACCAGTTTTGGGTAAATCATCCAAAAAGAAAACACCACAATGTAACAGCTTATGGGAGACTACCAAACGTTTTGCTACGTATTCCACAATATCTTGTTCACTGAGTTTACTACCTTTGACTTTTACCACTGCTGCTGCAGCAGCATCACCATCCACTTCATTCCATAGACCAAAAACACAAACTTCAATAACATCCGGCAGTTCGGCAACACATTGCTCTATTTCATGTGGCCAATATTGCATACCATGGAATTTTAATGAATCACATTTACGATCTACCACATATAAATAATTATCTTTATCAAAATAACCGACATCACCAGTGTGGAACCAGCCCTGGTAGTCTTGCATACGTTTTGTTTCCGAAGGATTGCCATAGTAACCATTCCATGTTTTCCCAGTATGTACAACAATTTCGCCCAATTCTCCATGTCCTAAGCTGTGATCATTTTCATCTAAAATTTTCACTTTTACACCTGGTACAATTTTACCAGCACTATTTGGATGACTAACTCCCATATTAGCGGCCACTCCTCCACACTCAGTCAAAGTATATCCATAGGATATAAAACCATTTGTAAGATAATCTTGCATTTTCAATAAAGTAGTAACTGGACAATTGCCTCCCGTGAGACTTATAAATCTTACAGTAGATAATTTTTCTTTTGATAATTTTGTGCATTTCGCCAATGTTATTACGCTTCTGGGTGTGAGAGTAAGTAATGTTACACGATATTTATGAATTAACTCCAATAGATATTCTGGCGAGTAGGCTTTATCAGTAATGATACGAGTGGAACCGTGGCCACAGGAAAATAACATATTAAACATTCCTAAAGAAACATCAATAGTGCTAAAGGAGAGCAATACATCTTGACCAGTCACAAATCTGTAGGACGAATTCATTATTTAATTCTTTATTTAAGTTGTTGTAATGACAAAACTCACCCAAAATCGAATAGACATGAAGAATTAGAAATGCACACATTTTTAGGAGTTCCTGTTGTTGTACCAGAAGTGCAAAGTATTGCTACTGTTTGATCACCACCAAGTTTTAAGGTTTCAGGTCTAGGAAGAGAAGCAATAAATTAAAATAACAGACTTACAAGAGGAACTTTAGTAGCGATAAGGTCAGATTCTATTTTTGCGATCGAAAAATTCTTAACACACTTTTTCATTTAATCATTAATTTTAATTTTGTTAAACATGTCAGTTATTATATTGAATGTCAAAGAAGTGAATTTTGTTCAAAGGTCTGTCGTTAAACGGTTTCCAATGTTTTTAAACAGTACTGGGAGTAGTTGTCCGTTGATAGAAAACCTGAATGGTCCACATGATGTTTTCAAAGCCAAACAACAGAAAGCGTTTTCAAGAGAGCTCCCAACACATCCGGTAGAAAAGCAAACCATTAACTCATTGCTTGGAATATTTGGGACGAAATGTTATAAACATAAAAGGCTCAAAAAGTAAAAGTTCAAATTTTAGAGGCCAACAACAAAGTCTTACATCAAATCTTAAACTCATCTACATCTCTTATATCAACAGCTTAACCTTCCTTGAAATAGGCGAAACTGTTCGGAAATAATTTTTATTTCGAAATTAATTCTTGACTAATTTATGGTTGAATGTTAATTGAATTTGTCAATTCGTTTTTATAAATCCTATATTCCTTTGAAGCAAAATCTGACATAAATAAGTCCTATAATAATCCTAATCATTCCTCGGTCCATTATTTCTCTTCCTAATTTAATCATTTTATATAAAAACATTTCAGATTATATATAAACTTAAATGTAAATTCATTGTCCCCTAGAAACAAATCGTGTACGATAAAATTTAGCCTTCAGTCAATAATTTCAAAACTTAAATGAGGGAAGATATCAAATTACGCATATTATCAAGAGGGCCTCACAAGTATAAACGCTAATAAATTTACTTACACATAAAATAATTCGGCATTTGTTGGTTCCAATAAATCTTCAATTTTTTGTAAATCAATGCGATGTTGCTTTAACGTATAAACTTTGGCTTTTAATATCTTAGCAATCGTTGCCACATTCAAATAGATGTTACCATCACAGAATATTATTTTAGGACGAGTATTTTGAAATAATAGTTTTATTGTAACTAAAATTAAAGTTCCAGAAGATAAGATTTCACTTGCATAATATCAACAAAAAAATACCTTCATCACTCTGATAATTAACGGCATGAAAAGGTATACAATTTAATAAGCAGCCTAAAACTAAAGGCATAACATAGGTTGTATTGGCCCCAACAATACCCACCACATCGTCCTGTTTCAAGCCCATAGATTTCAAACGTTGGGCAATACGTATGCCAAAGGTTATTGCTTCGCTATTGGTCAAGGCTGTGCCCTCAGTATCGGAAATCTTAAAAAGAAAAAATAAATATTTTTTATATTCACTAATCTTATTTGTTAACTCCCACCTGACATATATTTTTGGGATTATTTCTCATAAATGCAAATAATATTTTGCCAATCGAACAATCGGCATCAAAGAAATTTGTAGCCTTTGGACCACTCCATATTTTTGTATATTTATCGTATTGTATGTTAAAATGATCCATTTTATAGCCAATTAATTTTCGTAATAAAAATCCGATAGTTAAAATAACTTAATGTTTGACTAACGACTCTTTTACCCCAACTAAATGTTTAATGGCGATTATTTTCGAAAATTTAATATTTATTGATAAGAGAGCGTATTTAATTAATTGATAGGAAGTTTGGTCGTTGTAATGATTGATAAAGAAAATCCAAAAAGAGAAAGAGAGTATTGAAATTATCGCTTTTATTTGATAAGTTTTGTCCCATGTAAACGTCATTTCACGGCAAAATATATGGGTCGCTGAAATGAATGCAAATATTTAGATAAGAGTTAAATTCAATAGCAATAAAGTATATTTTAATATATAATATATTAAATCAATTATAAATATATATTTAATTGATTTCAGTATAACTGAATTTAGTACTTCGGTTTGCAAAATAAGTTGCTAACACTATTTTCGATTTCAATGAAATTAGGGAAACATAAAAATGTATAAGAACTGCATTTATAGTAATTATAAATTTGGGATTGAAGGAGTATAAATTTTTTAGCTTCTTCTTTTTCATATAAAAAATAATCTTATAAGTAGCTTATGTTCGATTACGATTAATTTTAATTACATGCCACCATTTACATCAGCTGATTTCAAACTTCATTAAACTATAATATTATATAATTAAAGAGCTCTTTGTGGAATATTGGAACTATAGCCATAGAAAGGGATGAACCTGAAGATTGACGCACCTTTTAATACTTAGCAAGAAATGTCATGCTAAATTTCATTAAAATATTTAAATATTTAAATATTTATTTGTGGGCTTCTTCGATTTTCTTGGAAATTATCATGCCGATTTGGAATAATGTAAAATATATTGGTGCCAAATTTAGGTTAAATATTTTCATATTTAGTATTATGACCTTAACCCCACATTGTGGAAAGAAAGAATTTTACGATGTTTTTGGGCAAAAATGCATCTTTATCAAATTTCATTAAAATATCTCTAATGTTATGACCTATAGGATGTTCATAACCATAAAATTTAGGAAGTTATTGATGACTAAACTGTTCAAAGACCTTTACTTAGCTTTGTTGTATTTTTCCTATTGTGAGTCTAAGTGATATTTTTCGTATATGATTATCACCAAACTTTAAAACCAAAGCCGAAATTTTAAAGAATTACAAGAATATATATTTTCATTACATTTTGGGTATCTTTAATTTCAATATGATGACAAATTAAGTGTCTGTTATAATACAATTCACATAAAAATATTTATATATATTAATAATCTAAATAATTGCTAATAAATATAATAACAATAATAATGTTGATATGAATACCAAGTTACAAAAATATTCAGTAGTTGAAGTAGTAGACAGACGACTTACTAAGAAGAAGAAGAAGTCGATCAAGTCTATGAAAGATGTAAACAGCTAAACCATACAATTTGATCCAATTAATCAGAGTTAATCAGTGAAAATAACTTGTTATTAAGCGACAGCAAACACATGTTAACCCAAATAATATAGACGAGCAAATGAGCACAACAACATATAAAACATACATATATGTTTCCAAGATCATTTCCAAATCATATTTATATACCGCACCCAAATAAAATATCAAAAAAAGTATATATTTAATAATAAAAACTATGAAGATGCAAAAAGCATCTAACTCTACATGATAAAGCATAAGTCGATAACAAAATAATGTTTGTATGTATGAAACGGGATGTGTGGTATCAGAATGATGTTGGAAAAATCTTATCATCCATAAACATGTTACCACCAAAAGCTGGTGCACAACATATGTCCAAAGAAAGATCATAATAGCACACCAATATAAAATATAACATTTAACGAATATCATCTACACTCTAAATAGCTACTGAGTTTAATATATGGATTACACTCAAACATTTAAAGTTAGTTTCGAATTATATTTATATATCTCTGCGATATAATGTCCTAAAAAGAAGGCATTGAAATTGAATGTTACATGAATTGCGTTTCAAAATGATTTTGAATGTACGTTGAAATAATTCTATAAATAAAAATTATTTTATTTTTTACAGTGTTCCTAAACTCTCTTACGTCTGCTTCATAAAGCAAATCTCATGAGCCATGCTTCAGTTAAAATTTGTAAAATTTGTTGTGAAATTATTAAAAAATTAGCTGAATATATTTTTTAGTGTTTGGGAATGAATACATGTATAATGATCACAATCACACATACATATAACCAAACCCACACTATTATACAGAAGTTGGAAATAATGTTGATTAGTGCAACGAACGGATGTTACCATGATCTTGTTGTCGCTGAAATGAAAATAGAAATGGGTGAGAATAATCCGAACTCTTAATACTGTTCACATGCGTATCTGTAGTCTTCATTAGATATGATGGTTTTCTGTTTCTTCTGAGTTTATGATGTTACACATGGAATTATAAACTTAATATAACTTCATTAATATCTCATAATGATCTAGTGTATTAAAACAGAGAAAAGATAATTTTATATGTTTTTTATATCCAGTATCAAGGTGATTTTATAAATTTTCTTGTCCACACCAAAAACTCCAAAACGATATTGAGTCTGATCGTAAAACTACACTTAAAAAAGAAAATCAGCGACATTTTGTCTGAATTAAGTTTATGAATTTTTAACACGCATTCTGATTTAAATACTAGTATCATGTTTATATATATATATATATATATATATATATATATATATATATATATATATATATATATATATATATATATATATATATATATATATATATATATATATATATATATATATATATATATATATATATATATATATATATATATATATATTTTTTTTTTTTTTTTTTGGATCGTTTTCCTTGTGTATCTTTCGTATCAGTTGTTATTTTAGTCATTTACTTATTTATGTTTTTATTAAATTTTTCAACTGATTTTAATTTAAACAGTCAAATAATTTCGTATTTAATCTTTAACATGGAATCTAAACACTTGTTGTTGTCTTATGTTGTAAATTGAATATCGCTTGTGGGCAACAACAAAAAAGTATTTAACAAATTGTTTTTGCCTGAATAAAAAAATAAATAAATAAATTGTATTTTGTTTATGTGGAAATAGATAGAAAAAATTATGAAATACAAATAAAAGAAGTTTAATTTGAATATTCATAAAAGAGTTTTCTTTTTATATATTTTATGTTAAATTTTCAATTGTGCCACCTTCCTTTACAGATCCATTACATTTATGACAGTGTTTAGGCGGTAATTTTATCCATATTGAACACGATATGAAAGGATTTGTGTCTGTGTTAATTTGAGCTGTAACTCAGTGTTCAATTTCTTAATTCATAACTTTATTTTATATATTTTATTTTATTTTCTTTCCTTTTCGTTTTGTTTGTCTTTAGGTGGAGAAAATCGGGCACAATTGTTTGACAGAAATGTTTTGGACATTTGTAATAAATTGCTTAAATGTGCTTTTTTGATTACTTCTACAAAATAGGTGATTTAAATTGAAAATTGCTACTTTATGATTTTACATCTTGAGGTGTGTAGATTTGTAAAGGCAGAAAAAAAGTGTTATAACATAAATATTTGGTCGTTTTTGATCGTTTTAATGACATTTTTTTTTCTTGGCTTAATTAATGTCTTATAGTGATAAAATCCATTTCATTCATGTCAAAGTAGCACTATTCATGGTTGTGTTCCTACTTTCTACTTTGAAGTGTTTCGTTAATCGTTTCTAAAATGGTTTCGAATATGAATGATTGGTGATTTAAAGCAATTAATATGATTCAACTATCTCATAACGTGAATCTTTAAATTCAACTTCATAAGACATTTTTTTCATTTTTCATTCAATTTGAATTTTAACAATATACAATTGAGCAAGAGCTTTTACGAAAATAATCGAAATCCGTTCCATAAATCGAAAAAATGTGTTCATAATCATAAAAGCACATTTTCATATTCTTCAATTTCATTCAGCAGAAAATATTGAAGAATATTATGTAATAAATTTTACTGACAGATAATCTGTGACGTTTTCGCAACAAATAATTTTTTGTCATACACTAAATACTTTTTTCCTAATTTTATGCAAGTCAAGAAATAGCCACCCATGATCAACCTGTTCTACTACTAAACAACAGAGCCTACTGTATGTCAATTGCTACTATTAAAGCCGATCCGTTTAAATATTCGTAGTTAATTTCCGTGAAGTATATATATTCTTGCATCTAATTATAAAATTTTCATGAAATTTGACGAGTTGATATTACACTATACATTTTTTGGAGGGGCACTGGCGAGGGTATCCCCCTTACAAATAAAACATGTAATTTCACATACCTCTATAATTAACACAGGAAATCCTACATAATTTGGCACATAAATAATGCTTTTACATCATCATCATCATCATTTCAAACAACAAAATTTGTGTAAAGGGATAAGGAGACTTTTAAAGCCTTAATAAAAATTTTGCAAAAGCGCACAGGGGAGTGGTAATCTCCTTTCACATAAAATTGTTATTATATCATATTTCTGAAACTGTTGCAATAAATTTTATGAAATTTGCCACAATAATGGAGCCAAATTAGGAAAATATATAATAGAGTACGTTATATTGTGATAGAATCTAGGAGAGTGACATCAGTTTAAATATATATTTCTAACCAGCATCATTACTATTGGCGATGAGGGTGTTCATATCAATTAATACATAACTATCCACAACTTTGTTAATATCCACTTCCAAATTCACGATTTTTTAAACATATTATAATACGAGACAAATCGTTTTGGATTATCGGCACCTTTGCTCTTCTCTCGTTATCAATTTATTTGAATTTTAAAGGAAAATATATTGTGAAAATCCGTGAAAATTATAATTTAATTATAAAACCAAAACTTGTTGATTTTAATAAAAACTATTAAATAATATTGTGACGAAATATAATTTGAATTCGAAGGTTTGTGACGGCTATGAATGGTTTTGTTTTGGAACTTTTGGCAGAATGATAACTCAGCATCAATATTAAAAACATCACGTGAAATGTGTCTGAAAAAGTCATTGATTTTCCTGAAATCTTCTAAATAGCAGTTGGGTAATAATAGCTGTGAACAGTGATACGTAATGAAGATAAAAGTAAGTGTTTCAAGTAAACTGTGCTATCATAATATTAGTTCACAGTGTTGTAATAATAAAAAGTTGTAAATAAAGAGTTATTATAATTTGGAAACTACTTGACGCTTTTAATTGCAATAAAAAGAATCGAATATATTTAAAGGAAAATAAACCAACGTTTCAGAAGAGTTAAAAGTTTAAGGAACTGATGTGGAATAACTCAAAGAGAATTAAGCGAGTTGCGGTTTGTGTTGAAACCGTCTCAATCGCGCATCACTGGTGAAAACATTTTTTGCAATAGACACAGCTGCTTCCCAGTATATAATAATACCAAATTTGATAGAAACAGCAATTAAAGCACTACATAAAGTAAATCTACGAACCACAATAAAAGTAAAATTTACGTAAATTACGTATTTTTTGTTGCCGACATTGGGGACGAAGTCATCATTGGAACAGATTTTCTAATTATGCACGGCATAACTTTGAAACGTCGGGTATCAAAGTAAGGGTCACTTAAGAAAACTAGTTGCCGTTGAACACCAAATGCTGCCACCACCACCACTGTCGGAGGCTTTAGTGTTGGCTCAGCTGAGTTTGACAAAATGGTTCTCGCAAAAGTACTTAATTTACTCAGCTTTGCAAAAGTTATCAGACCAAATTCGAAAATAGTCAATAAATCCACTAAGCGCCGTTAGATAATTCCTTGAAACTGTGTCTAACTGCGAAACGAATATGTACAGATGCTTCTTGTGCTATGACAAATGCAGTAATATTTGCATTTAATTTAGTGGAAAACATTGATGATTTTGAGCAGTACCTGAATGAAACGAGTTCTTGAGCGAATATATTACAAAACCAACTTTCATTGTTATACAATGATGTTCATCACATTGCAGCCATTTGTTTTAAAGGCAATGGACGGCATTCATTTTCAATAAACTTCCTCAATGGAATGAATGGTTTGAAATTATCTGCCTCATATTTTTATCGCTTACAACTTGCGAAAAGGCCATTGATTAATTTAAATAAATAAAAGAAGGAGTATCGATTTCTATGGATTAGCATGAGACTCTTCGCAGTAATAATAAGGTAATAAAGAAGAATATATTTCAAAAACGTACCAATTTGAAAGAGGCACAACAAAATTAAGGATTATTATTTTCGAGGATAGTTGAAAATCTTCTTATAATTAAGGTGATCCCGAAGTGATACATCGCTCTTCCCCTTAAGCTCAAAAACGAATAAATAAATTAAACAGATTTAAAAACTAACATGGGAAAAAAGAAAAAGGATATAAAAATATTTTCGAGAAAGGCATTATTTTCTATAGAAGGTATCGAAAATAATTAAACAGTAACTTTTAAACAGTTTCCATACTAAACAGCTTATATAAAAGATTTATGAAGAAATTCTTTCAGGGAAAAGTGATATGTTTGAATTATCCTTAGCAGAAGATGATTTCAATTCTTTGAGAAAATACGAGCGGAAGCAACAAATTTTATTATTGATGTCGCATGAGCTGCAATTATTATATAAAAATAAAATAAATAATATTGTATTAAAGTTGTATCATGTTTTCTACTAGAATCGGAAAACACTGATCATGTGATCAATCGAAAATATAATTCCAGTAAAAAAATTTTCTAGTTGTGCTAATTCTTAATAAATCTGCATTATACTATTGTAAATATAAATTTCTTTAAAAGGGATTTTAACATTGATCCTCAAGGACTTAAAATGTTCAAAACGAAAGGAAAAACTACACGATTGGATACAATATTCAATAAATTCAAATATATTTTAAAATTATTTAATGTGGATATAAATGATTTCAAGAAAAATAATTCCATTTCATGATACCTAAAAAATGCCTTTAATTGCGGCCCATTGTTCAGTTTACTCCTACTTTTGGGGTAACTTTTAACAAACTCATAAAGTCTACAAAACTATTGCAAATACATGGTTGTCAAAATTGTAATCAATTTAACAAAATCTCATTTCAATTGCACACTGAATTGAATAGAATTAAGAATTTTCTATTTCGAATAAATAAATAATGAAATAAAAATAAACATTAAATAAATCCATACTATAAAAATGTTAATAGTTTTTCAATACATTTGAACAGGATGAACCCCCATACTTTAGAGGATACGATTTTAACCACACCTAAATGTGGTAATTTTTTGCTGTTTTGTACTTTTTTATGTTCTTTTCTTAGTGAAGTTTATTTCAACACGAACGTAAAAATCTTAAATTTAAACTAAATAAAAAATATTGAAATCACAATGTTCAACGTTGATTTTGGTTCATGCTTTTGTTTTGTACTCTTGAAATCTGGCAATTATTTTTATTAGTTTTGTAAAAAATAATGGGAAAGCAAAATCACCAATAACATCGCAGAGCGTTATTACATCAGTTCTTGGTAATTTTTTGGACGAAAATACCCAATATTTTTTTTAATTCTATTATTAAACGTTCATCCGTTTGCGCCGATATCCACTATTAAGAATTAAGCATTAACTGTTGCCATTAGAACAATGGGATATATAATTTTATAATTTTAATGAAGATCCCTCCTAGCAACGTGGCTATATAATTTCGATATGTTTCCCATCTATTGATCAAAGGCTGATGTGCTGATTTTTATAATTTGATTGTTTATTGAAATTAAAATTATGTCGAAAGTAATACGAGAGTTAATTCTGTTATATTTTTAGTAATAATCAACTGTATAAAATCCTTAAGTGTTACAATCACAAAAAAATAATAAAAAAGAAGAAATGTATTCATTCTAAAAAGTGTCAAATAAATGCATAAATATGAAAACATTGAGAATTTTTTTTTAAATTTTTTTAATTTAAATGGAATCCAATTTTTAGGAAATAAGAAAGTTTTCTTTGTAAAATTAATGACTTAAAAGTCACTAGTGACTTCATTTTTAAATAAATACGCTCTATTTATAAAAGAACTACAAAAAATTGTCGAGAAATCGAAAATTTTCCCATTTATTGATCCAAGACAATGAGCAGACCTTTTCTTCATTCAACATTCTTGGCCTTTATGTAAGTGCAAATTATTTGATTGTTTATTGAAATGCAAATAATATCGAAAGTCAAATGAGATCTATTTTTTTAAATTACCTGTATATAATACTTAAGTGCTGCATTAATAGCTTGGCGATTACTATTATGAATTTACTTATTGGCGAAAATAAATTCAGTGTAATAAATTCGAAATCTGTAAAATAATTTCCACTTTCAACATAAATGTTCTTCAAGCGATATAATTCCTTCAGCAAATTTAAAATTTACTATTTAATTGCAGAGGGATTATTGATCTCATCAACCTGATACAAAGGTAACCCTCAACTGAAAAATACTAGAAGAGGAAAGGACTTTAGTTTTAATAAAATGATTAAAGTCAATCGTTATCGATCTTCTTAAGTCCATGATTTAAATATTTAAAGCTAAATGATGAATTAGTGATAGAAATACTGTTGATTGTCTGATTTTTTTTAAGCCAACACTGAAAAAATTGTGTGTGTTTAAAAAAAACTGATTTTCAGTACAGTTAAAGTTAACATTCATCATATAAAAAATATATATTTACATTTTTTTTCAATATTATAAAAATATAAAATATTTAAAAATTTCCCCAATGTGTAATAATAATTTGGGAGTGCGGTATGTATTTCTACAAGATAAATGACTTTAGTTATTATTTACACTGTAAATAAATTTTTAGAAATTTGTTACAACAAAGTGTGAACACAGCAAAATTTTTTAATTAATGCTTATCTTCGCAAATCACTATAAGTTAAGAATTTTATTATATTTTTTACCAAAACATAAAATTAAACAAAAAATTTTGTTTTACAGGGTATTTAATTTTCCTCCATTATCCCTAACATTGTGTATTTTTGAACATCAAATCATCTGTAGAAATATAACGAAAAGATTAAAATTAAGGTAAAAGTTCAGTGAAATTAATATTTTATATGTATTCCAACATGTTGCAACATTAGTATATGATAAGAATCAGTAAATATGCATATGTGTATAGTCTTCTATCCATCTGTTTTTATATATTTTTTTTGTTTGAAGATCGGAATTAAGAGCTCAGTTTCAAATTTGTAAATATAAATAAGAAATAGTTCAAAATTTGTTTTAACCTATAGCAGAAATCTAACCACAAAAACCAACCCTTTTCATTGATATTCACATGAATGAAGATTTGTGTTTTCTCACAATGATCCCGAGACGCATTTTTCCAAATAGTTTTATAACTTTGGAAAAATTGAATTTCACATTGAAAATTTTGAATTGTTTTCTGATTAAATCATACACAAAATTCTGACTTTTTTTTAAAGTCGTCATACCCAATGGTATCAAATTTGCGGTTATATTTGGACAAATATAAACAAATTCAAAAGCTTTCGTCCCAACTGCATATTGTTTTGTAAGATAAAATTATTATAAAATACTAACGGTGTAGCAAGTTTATGTTTCGGCATAGTTGAATATATCTTTATTTGTTCTCATTAAATGTTTTGGTAGATTCACACAAAAACTAAAGAAATCTTTCATAAAATCAATATGTTTATGAACAATGTTATGCCATTAAAAGAAAGTAATATTGTAAAATAAAATGGCCAAATACTTCATATGCAAAGTTTCCTTTTCATCATACAGATGATTCTTTTTTCATTTCAAAATTCTGGAATCAGTAGTTTTACTTGTATGCATGAACAAATTTCATTTTTATAATAATCGAACAGACAGTTAATAGACTTCAACATTTGCATCGATAAGCAATGACGGAGGGAGTAGATACGCAGAAATTAAATGTAGATAATAAAAAAACAGAGCAAAAGTTTAAAGACACTACATTGAAAGATTCTCCATTAAGAGATTCTGCATTAAACTTTGTTTTGGCTACTTCTTCTAAAAACAATATATGTAGGAAATATGCTTTTGATATTATATATATTTGATATATAAAGTAAAAGGTAACATCTGAAATTCTATTGTTGTCAATATTCAAATAAAATTATTAGATCTTTTATTTGATGTATCAAATATGTTGAATGATGATAAAAAGACAAAATGCCAACGATGGAAGCAAAGTGGTTAATTTCGATTGAATGAATTGATAAAATATAGGGATCCTACAAAAAACTATTATTAAAAATTGGCCTGTGTACAAACAGATTTACGGATCGGAACTTGTAATATTAACAATTATGATACCATATTTATTTACATATATCATTACAGATTTTAATAGATTCTCCAAATAAAACTGATAATTTCTACTCAAATTGGACAAAACTCTTATGTTTAGTTCCACTATGTGGTTTAAAGCTAGAGAAAAATGGGAGTATTTGGATCAAAGTGAGTAAAAATATCAATTTTTATATGTTATGATGTTTATTTTAATTATTATGTTTTATATGCTCCAACTTTAGAGATTCAAAAGATGCGGTTTTCTTATACGTCATCCATGGCGTCTTAAAGCCAGGGAAACATAAAAAAGGTATTGGAAAGCCAACAATTGCAGATTCGCAGAAGTCAACAATAAAAATAAATATTGAGAATAATTAGCAAAACTAATACAGAAGCAACAGCTTAAACACTATATTTACCAACAATTTACCAACCATTAAATATATAAAAGTTGCGAAAATTGTTGGTTGTTTGTCCAAAAACAGTTATTCGACATAGATTGAAGGTCAGATGTAATAGGTAATAGCCTAAACAACCTATATATATATATATATATATATATATATATATATATATATATATATATATATATATATATATATATATATATATATATATATATATATATATATATATATATATATATCAAATGGTGAACTTTTCATCATATACTTTGTTCCTTAAAAATGACTGTAAATATTAATAAATCATTATCTTTAAAATTAAATACAACATTATTAATCTCATCACATTTCTATTGCTGATCTCTAGTATTCCACGATTTAATGTTTACAAAAGTTACAGTTAAAACATAAAAAATTAAAGTGACGTCACACTTATTTATGTGTTTCCAATAAATTTAAATTACTCATTCAATTACTTTTGAACATAAATACAACCAGTGATAGTAAGAAAATAAAAATATTTAAAGGTGCGGCGCTTAAGTAGATCCTTGAGGAATTAGTGGAACTATATCCAAGCATTTTGAAAATATAAGTTATTTAAAAAATTGTAATGTGAAAAACCTGCTACGAGAAAATGTGTATCTAACTGGATTCTGATAGAATCTTCTAGATGGCGGTTGAGTATAAATAGCTGTAACCACCACCTAAGTTAGTTTATTGTAAACATTATATCACTACATGCTGAAGATAAACTTTAGGGTACTGTGCCAATGCACAAAATTAACATTGTTGTAATAATAAAAAGTTGTGCAAATTAAGAGCTGTTTTAATTTGGAAAATACTTGACGTTTTAAATTGCAATAAAAAGAATCAGGTTTATTTAAAGAAAAATAACCAGTTATCTTGGATACTGAAATGAAGCGTGAAGTTTAAATAATTATAATAACACAGTTTTAAGAATCATGACGTGTAAAAAATGCATGCAACGGGAATTTTACCAAATCCCCCTAACTCTATCCGTTTTAACATTTTCGAATAGAACTGTTCCAGAGGAAAGCCACAAAATTTTCTTATATTTTCATTTTGCTCTAATACCAGATTTTCTGCTGTTTTTTTTAAACGTTTAGTGAAAACTTAACGAAAAATGAAAAGAGGATGTAGCGTTGTTCTTCTAAAACGATTTTGCCGGCTTGAAATGGGAAACTTTTTAGGTCAGAAACAAATACTCCAAAGCCAAATTTGATTTGATGCAGAAATATGAGGTCTTAGACGATTTCTTCATGGCGGAATGATATATATAATTATTAACCGCCTTATGGTGGTAGAGGGTTTAATTAAATAAAAAATATAATGATGAAAAGTTAATTAAAAATGTTTGAAGGTTTTAAATTTCTATAATAATTGTAACTGTCTCTCACCTAAATTGATAAAAAATTAATTTGGAAGATATGAGTTTCCTACAGAAACATACAATTTATCTAAAGTAAATGGGCGAAACGCTACCCCTGGTCTTATCTGTCCTACGTTTTATCTAGTAATACACTGTCGGACTTACCTCAGCGAGAACTCTCGTTGTTATACTTCTTTATTATATTCGATAATCAATATTTGCTTTGTATTGGCGATACCCCTCTCCCTGGTCTAATTCGTCTTACCTTTTGTCCAGTAAAACAGTTTCTTAAGAAAGTTGTCGGAAACAAATTTGAAAACTCTCACTGTTATAGTTCTTTACATATACGATAATCAATACTTGCTTCGTATTCGAGGTACTATTTCCCCTTGTCCTATCGGAAATTTTTATAGCCTATATTTCATTCTGGTATTTTGGGATCATTCTGTGAAAATTTCATCAAATACGACACAGCCGTTTTAGAGTCTATACGTTACATACATACATACATACATACATACATACATACATACATACATACATACATACATAAACATTTCCTATTTTATATATAGAAGATATAATTAATAAATAATTAAAAAAAATTAAGAATGGTTTTTTTGGCTATAACTTTCTCTATTTAGCCGATTCAAATAATTTTGAGATGGTAATGAGGCACACGATCATTAATATCAATGTGGCAAAATTTCCTTCTAATTTGTCAATTTTTAAATAATAATTTCACGTCAGTTCTTTGCTTTAACTTGAAGATTGCCTCAGATATCGGTCTAAAATTTTTAATAACCGATTTTGCTGGTTTTTAATAGGAAACGTTTTAGGACCGTAAAAAATACCCAAGCATATTTTATTGAGCTGTTGAAATTATTGTGGATGTGAGCAGACAGATAGAAATAACTGAATTGACAATGATTTTGTTTTGATGCAAGAAAATAACTTCACTAAAAAATATAGGGCGGATACGATCAAGGGTAGAGGTTATCTCCATACAAACTAAATATTGATATTCAAATAGCGAGAGGTTTGAAATTGTTTAGTAATAATGCTACCCTGAGATAAAAATATACGACGAATAGAATAAGAAGGAGAGGTACCCCACATACAAACCAATTTTAACAATCGATTTTCTCAAGGAATAGTTTTACTGTACAAAATGTGACAGGGATAGAACTTTCTTTGTAATAAAATAGTTTTACGGATACAATGGATGCTATACAGCGTTAGAGGAAAAAGTAAGTACCAAACAAACAAAAATAGGGGGCAGCTCCCTTCCTAAGACCAAATATTATCATTTGATTTTATCAAATCTCCGTTGCATGAAATTTTGTTAATTTAGAGTAGAATTTTTTTGTCGAAAAGAGCATTGGCTAAGACCAAGTATGTATTTTTAAATAAAATGTGTTGGATTTTCTTTAAAAAATTGAATAAATGTCACTGAATTTTTTGTAATTTGTTGAAACATCTACTAATTAACGTATCCTTACAACATTTTGTTCGGATGTCGTCAATTCTGAAAAGAAACATGTAAAATATATTGAAAGTGTTTTTTCTTCTCGTATCAATAATGAAAAAATATATATTATTTTAACATAATTAAAAAAATATATTTTTTCCAAAAGTACATACAAACATACATATTTAAATTTCAAATACCTTTATATTTTTTAAAATTTTAAATGTAAATAAAAATCTGACAACTTTTTGCTTCTTACTGCAAAATTTACGTTAGAAGTAGCAGAAAAAATTAGCAGCAGATGTTGGTCAAATGGCATAAACCAAAGCTACAGTGTGTTTCCTAATTGCTTGAAACCACTTGACTATCGGCTCGCAAACATCAATGTATTTGGGATAGGGCTCTGCTACAAATGCTTGCGTTACACATCGATGGCAGGGCAGGAATGAATTTTAACAAAACGCAAATCATTACTACTTATTAGATGGCGCCACATATAATATAATTTAATAACATTGGTTTGTGCGCTTGCTAACAACTTATTTATGGTGTAAAAACGCCTTGATAAAGTTTTTAGATTTTAGTTAATATTTTCACTATTTATAACAAAACATAAAGTTTAACTCTAATATTTTATTACTGAAATTTCTTATAAGAACAAAACCGTTTATAATGAGTTATACAGCACTAAGCCGTTTATTGGAAACCAAGCTACGGTTTTTACTATTTTTTTATTTTTCAAACTATCGATTCGTTCAAAGAGTTTAATTTTAATTAAAAAACTATTTTTTCTCGCCCTTTGAACAAGATTTTTACTCTAAAAATTATAAAAGTAAAAAGAAGAAACAGCAAAATCCTAAAAAGAATTTTATAATGAATGACTCGCGCAGATTGTTTTGAAGTCGTGTGGAGCAGTTAAAATTGTTTTTTTATTAAGTTGCAAAAGGGATGTTTGTATGCTTATAACACTGTCATATATAAAGATGTGTGTACTTTTGTTGTATGGATTTTTGTGTGATTTTGTTATTGAAATTTTTAGTAAAAAATAATAACAGTAAGTCTTAGTGTGGCAAGACTTTCTTGTGTGTTTGTACATGTTTTTCTTACTTTGTTTTATTTTCAATCATTATGCAAATTTTGAGAAATTAAAAATTAAAAATTCTTTTATACCTTCCACCACCACAAGTGGTGACAAAACTTGGCCACATCGTTTGTTATTGTCCTAAGCAGTTTGCCATTTAAAACCAGTTATATCGGTTTATAAGCAAGGTAGTTATAGACCGATATCTGAACAACATAAAAATTCCGAAAAAGAACTCTTTTAATTTCTTCTAAAAATGTAATTGGACTTAAACAAAAAATTGATTTTAGCATACATCATCGTGCAAAAGATTATCAAAGTCTGATTATCAGAAAAAAGTTATAGGTTATAATATGCAAATTTTTGATACACCCCAAACTGAAATTTGTCACATATAATTATTTTGATACAGTAATAAATCCAACGCAGCCATATTGTTCTGGGATCATTAATTGACCCACCTCTCGTATAAGGCCTTTTCCAGGAATATGATTTATAGCTTATAAAACTCTTAAATTTTAACAAATTCTTTTGAAATTAATTTTCTAACTATTTTAAATACATGTTATAAATTTTATTAACATGGGTCCGAATTTTGCTATAGCTCGCAGATATATATATATATATATATATATATATATATATATATATATATATATATATATATATATATATATATATATATATATATATATATATATATATATATATATATATATATATATATATATATATATATATATATATATATATATATATATATATATATATATATATATATATATATATATATATATATATATATATATATATATATATATATATATATATATATATATATATATATATATATATATATATATTTGTGGTGGAGGGTATTGAAAATTCCGAATATATTTTCTGATTCTGCATAGAGCATCATTTAAAAAAATAAAATTTTAATCTTTAAAAAGAGTTTTATTTTTTTAATTCCCTCAAAGAAGAGAAAAAATAAAAATCGTTTGAAAACAGAGATTTTGCTCCGAGTTTTTTGATACTCTGCTGGAAACATTAAAATCGCCTCACAAGTAATCAAACTGCCAACTGTTTGTTACTATCTTAAGTATGTTCTTATTTAAAATTTATGTATCTCAAGATACAAAATGTTATAAACAGATATGTACGACAACCTCAGTATACGATTTTAATATATTTAGTAGTTTTACTTAGTAAAAAGGATGCCATTGAAACGAAATAATATCATAACTTAGAGTTTAAGATAAGATCTGGAGATCTAGTTTGTTAAGCGCTTTTAATCACGAATGGTGATTTAAAAACCTTAACCAATCATTCTGCATTTAAAATTTCTTTGCTATTTTAGCGTAGAAATTACTTTTGATACCACTTTGTTGGAAGTTACGACGTAAAATTTCTTGATCAGAAACAAATTTTATTTGGCTACAGCCTGTACTTTATGTTGTTGTTTTTTTTTTTTCAAAATTTTTAAAATAAGCTTTATGCAAGTTTTCTCTAACTTGTTTCCTGACTAAATCCAATTTGACAGCCTTAGGAAATAAGCATTAGCAAAGAAGGGTGTAACTCAATTGATGTATGTACTGAAGATCTATGTGACCTCTGAAGATTGTTATGATTAATTATTGCAGAGTATAGCATTAGGACGAGACCTTTTAAAGACTGGGACGACGTCCAAATATTCTCTATCGGTCATTGAATAATTTTTCTGAGCCGGAGTTTGTTTGTTTGTACGAGAAACCCTCAATGGGATGGTTTTCATCACATTCATTCGGAAGAATTAAAAATCTAGAGGTATTAAAAGATAATCAATATAGAAAGAACAAAACGGCTGGTATTACTATATTCCTTAGACCGCAAAGTCTTTGGGCTGCATTGCACACCCAAAAGATTTTACCGTAGAATGGCAATATGTCTACGTGGCAAAGAAAATACAGTTTTCCTCTACTTTATGTATCTAACGGAATCTGCAGATATCATACCGATTTGGACAAATCAGTCTTCCTGGGAATTATAAACGTAAACTTTGATGAATCGGCTGATATTGAAGTTGCGTATTTCGAAATCCTAATCTTGCCGATCATGGTGCATTACTAGAACTTATTGCACTACAAGCTTCTTAATTTATAGCATACAATACATACATTGAGGTAGTTTGCTTTGTGAATTCCTCACGTGTAATAGTAACAACATCAGCGCTTGAAGCGTGATTCTCCAGATAGTTAGTTTCTGAGTCTCAGTCTCAGAAATTATTGGCTCAATTTATCTGGAGCAACAAGCTTCATTGAGAATAAAGCAGCATAATTTAATTCAAACGAGACATTTATAACTAATAAAAGGATGTGGGTCTATTCAATTCGGGCCATTTTTAAAATGACGAATGATGATTTAAAAACATAAACAGCATGTCGTTTACAAACAAATCTTTAGGCCCGACGCTAACGTTAAAAAATAAAACAAATAATTTAAAAAAAATTGGGAGAGCTACACCTTTTATAGTTGGCGGCTGTTATGCAAACGTTCGCCCTCCCTATCCAATTCGTCCCTAACTATAGCTATGTTTTGCTCCTCTACCCTCTTCTTTTATTACACTTTCTTCTTTCCCAGACAAATGCCGTGCATTTGTTGAGTGTCTAAAGTCCTATTACAGGGTCCGCTCAGACCCATATGTAAATCTTCTTTTTCCTTTTTTATAAGCTAAGGAATCTTAACCGTATTTATACTTTTCCGAAAGGTATAAGAAGACCTTATGAGAACATCTATTTGCATTAATTATATACAAACCTTTTAAAATCGGACTCACAATAACTAAATAAAAATATTTCGCATTTCATATTTTATATACAATATATTTTGTTTTTGTTTTTGTTTTTTTTTTGTTTTCATGTTCTTACTAGATTTTTTTCACATTTTTTAATAAACATTTATTTAATTATTATAATTATATTGTTTTGCCATTTTGTTAATTTGTTTCTTTTTATTTTTATTATGTAACGAATTCTTTTTATTATTATTTTATTTTATTTTTATTTCTGTTTTACTCACATTTTATTTATAATTTTTTTTTGTCAACAATATAAACATTTGCATTTTTTTAAATATATAATTTTTTTTATAAATTTTGTTCTTTTTCTGATTTGTTTCTTTGTTTATTTAATTGCGTGAAGGTGAGTGACATCTGTTTATAACTCTGCCAATTTAAAAGTGAATGGAAAAAATTTCACACAAGTGAGATAGTAGTGAGTGATGGACTTATAAAAAAAATTAGTTTAGTTTTTTTTATTATTTTTTTTACAATAATTTAATGTTAATTTAACATTTAGTTAGTTGTTTTTTGTTGTTTGGTTTTTCGATTGATTAAAAAATATTTTTAAAATTTATTGTTTAATGTTTTTTGTTTTTGCATGAAAATTTTATTGAAAATGTTTACAAAATTTAAGTTTGAAAGGATTTTAGTTTCTTTCTCTTGTTCCAAAACTCCTTAATTGTTGCTACTTTGGTTTTTGTTATTTTTCTTCCTATGTGAATGTTGTTGTTTTTGGATTTTTTCTATTAACCAATTTGTTTTTATTTTATTATTTATTTTGTTATTGGGACTAAACAAAAAATTTTGAACGAAACAATTAGTTTTTTTGTAAAAAGATCTCCGATTTCGATTTAAGTTGGATGAAGTATTGGCAGCTTGTATTTGATTGAGTTTACAAAGTATAAAAATATTTAAGATTCATCAAGAATGTATAAAATAAGGATCTCAAACTTATCTGGTTTAAATTTTATAAAAATAACCAAACTGTAAAATTGACTACGAAGTGAACAGTCATGAGAAAACTTGAATCGTTGAAAACATAGTTGATTTGACGTCTCTAAGTTTGGGGTAAAAGAATTTTGCACGTATTCGAAACTTTATAAAATTTTAAAACGATATTTTTGTAAAAATACTTTTTAGTATTTAAATTTTGAGGGAAAAACTGCACTTAATGTGAAACTATGTTGAATTAACATTTTTTATCAATGAAGCAAAATTTGAACTGCATAAATGTTTTATTTAATTGGAACAGAAAGATTTAAATTCCTTAAGGCTTTTATAATAATGGGCCCTTAATGAATCAATGTCTTTCTTCTGCGAAATATATAAAAGTTAAATTTAATAGATTCTTTCTTTCAACATACATTGAGTCACCCTTTATTTATAGCATAAGGTCAATATTTGATTTCTTTCAAAAATTTTAAATGATTCAAATCGAATTTATAAGAAATCGTAATTGGTGTATAACATTGTAAGTTCGAAAATTTTTGTTTCATCCCTTCTGCATTATTATAGTTAATTTAATGGTTTAATTAAACTATTTTATTTTCAAAAAATTTCTGTGATTTTAGGCATTTCAATAATTGTTCTGCTATTAAACTTATGACCAATTTTTGTATTATTGTATTCATAATTTTCTTTTTACATATAAAGAAATACATATTCTAAGGTTAAATTTTATTAATATTTACACATTTTTATTTTGCATATGATTAATAATTTTTTAACTGTAATCTAAAGAAAAACTCATTAGCTTTGCTCTACAAATTTCTTAAAAATTTTAGAAATTGAACAGCATTTGGTGATCATTTAAATTTATATCTCAAGCGAAATCTTGTTTGCTGGTATTTAAGTTGAACTTCAGAGACATTTTAAAATGTCTAAATTAAAGTTATTTTACATAAAATAATGAAACTGATTAATTTGTATAAATAAAATTATAAACAACTTGAACATTTTCCCATCTGTTTCATAATAGAGCTTTAAAGCTAATGAGCTTTTATTATTGTTTTAGGTTAGGTTTTACATTTATAGTAATTTTTAACTAAAAAAAATTATCTTAAATAAGAGAAACTTATATTTAAACAGATATGTTTTTGTAGTTTGAGGAAATATTTGTCACAACTAAGAAATAAACTAAAACAGAATTAAATTTTTAATATAAATAATATTGTTTTTTTTTTTTAATTTAACTATTTTTATTTATTTTTTGTTTGCTTTTTTAATACAACCCACTTAAATTTAAAATAAAGGTTTTTAGAATCATAATTTTTGTTAATTTACAATGTTAAGTAAAACAAAAAT
The DNA here is from genome assembly GCA_004302925.2 of Cochliomyia hominivorax. NCBI lineage: Eukaryota > Metazoa > Arthropoda > Insecta > Diptera > Calliphoridae > Cochliomyia > Cochliomyia hominivorax. Next base: position 46,431,311 of record PYHX02000467.1, on the reverse strand, counting down.
ATATTTTAAAATATTAAAAAATGATCAGATCATTTTCATTTCAATGTTGGCTCTCAATATCTCAAGATTCATTTTCGCAAAAAGTAATAACCATTCCATTATTTTTATAGAGCGTATAATTAAACGCTTTAATTAGATACATTTAAGATGTTAAACTCAAACTAAGAGATAAACAAGTTTGCATTGGTCAGTATGAGTGTCAATATATTATAAGGCTCCGATGCATACTTATCTTAAACAATTGCTATATACGTTTATAAAGTTATACATTTTGAACGATATATCGAGGAATGACGACATGGGGTGTCAGAGTTAAGGTTTTCACATATAATAAATAGGTTTTTCTCATTCTTAAAATCAAAAATAGCAGATGTAATAAACGTGTTTTCCTAATTTAATTTAACTCTTACAGTTTTTGAGAATATAATATCCACTCGCAAAAGGCAACATTTTGATACACACTTGTACAGAACTAAATTTTTACTTGTACAGTTTCTATAATGAAACAAAGTAGTTACTTTTGGTCCGTTTTAATATAGAGTTATATTAAAATACACCAATTCGGTTCTATCAATTTTCTCTCAAATCGTTTGGAACAACTAAAAGCATCGAATGTTTAATAAAACGAAAATATTTATTTTTATTATACTTTTATATTTCTTATTGCTCTTGGAAACGAGACCGAACTTGTTAAAAACAATTCTCAATATTTAAAAAATATATATTTTCTTGAAACTCCAATGGGATCCAACCCGTTTACTTTAGTTTTCTCGTCTTACACCCTAACACCTCAGCCACACATCATTATTAAATAATTTCGGTACGATATTTGTTGGCCGATGGAATTAATGATTTTACAACTGAATAACATTTTATTTTATAATCACAACCGAATATTAAGGCGAGTTTTTTTTCGCTTGTATATTCCAATATTTTTTTTTATTTTTCATATGTTAATTTTTTATAGGAAATTAATTATTATGGTTCCCATAATCAATAGAAATTGACAATTTTAAAATATTTATTTTTATTCAAAAAATGAGTACTTTAAACTGAAATTCTTAACGAAATTCGATTCCGGTTACCACGATTTGTTACGCAAAACATATTTTAGTTACAGCAATAATACTTTATCACAAGTATTGATATTGGACTTTTGGATGGATATACCCATTATTAGCTGAGCTATAGGTCTGCAGATTTCAGCATCTCAATATTATTAAGTTGTTCAACTGATTGAAACTAAATAATTCACAACATAACAAGAAAATCCTAAAAATATTTTTTGTTTATTCTGTCCACATTTATTGAGTTTGAAATAAACCTGCAAAACTTTACTCGGATTTAAAACACAGTTTTTTGCATTTAGGTGTAAAACAAATATCTAACTCAAGCTAGATCAGTTGATCATATTTCATATATACTAATTTTTTAATACATAGTATGTTGGAGTGCCAAATGATTATAATTTGGAATTTAGAATACAAATAATGTAAAATAGATTTTTTTCGGGAAGGCTTGATCTCTGAGAAACTAGCACTTATTAATTCTAAATCTCTCAAGAATATTTAAATTCTGAAGTAGAAATTTTGATTTAAGTACTTTTGAAAAATGTAGGGTGGTGCAATAAATGTTTTTATTAAATTGTTATTTGTGAATTATTTAAGAGTGACATTTGCTTATTTTTCACAACTGTATTTTGTTGCCCTCAATAACAATCTTATAGTATAGTTTTTCGGTATCTTTTTTATCATATCATCTCTTAACGGATTTCTATTGAAAACGAGAGCTTTGCTTTTGCAACAAAAGTTTCGAAATTATCGATCGGGTGAAACCAATAATTTAAATTTAAGAATTTTCAATAAATTTTATAAATTAATATAAAACAATAATTGAGGAATAAATTAAAATATATGATCTTCTCCTTGAATGCCAACAGTATTAATTTGTGATACGAGTTTATTTGATCATTTTGATTAAATGTCATTGTATATTGAGAGTGTGTTTTTAGTTCTTTGGGAAATTGTTAACGGTTTTTATCTCCTAAATTATACAAACATATAACTTACGCAACTATTTATTAAATTATTTATTCATCTATCTCTGCTAATAATTTCTCAATTTTTTTTTTTTTTGGTTTTTGACATTTTCATTATCATCTTTTTCATTAGAACCCTGTATTAATTATCATTACAATTTAATTAACATACTTTTTTAACTCTGTTTTCTATTTGTTTAAAAAATTTTTTTGTAAAACTAATACTTTTTATTAACATTAATCTGGCAACGTGCGTTTTCATTTTATTAATTAATTTTCTTTTCTTCTTAATTTGTTATCACTAATTTCATCTTTTTTTTATTATCTTATTAAGTTATTTATAAGTGTTTTTTATTTTATTTTTTTATTTTTTATATGTTTTAAATGAAAACCTTGAAGATCTCAAAAAAGGAAAATTATTTGTAAAAAATTAGAGAGAGAGAAATTAAACAAAAATGTGAGATTGAGAAAATTAAAGAAAATTAATTGAATATTTGAAGAAAAAAATAAAAAATAAATTTAAAAAAAAGTCACTTTGCATTTGAGTTGAATTAAAATGGTGCTATGTAGAATTGTATACAAAAGTTAATTGTTATTGTTTTATTTTTTTCTCGTATGATCGATTTTTGGTTTGACGTAAATCAACATTAAGTGTTCGATTTAATGACTGTTTATTGCGGAAACAGTTTTAGTGTAGTTTCCTGGTTTTAAAATGTGGTTGGTGCATGAAACCAATTGTATTTGAATTTCTTATTTTCAATTTAAATTAATTCTATTTGAAGGTTTTGGCCTTTTGTTTGTGAGTGCAAGATGTGATATATATAGACTCTATATATAATTCTGATTTTACTAGGTATAAAAAGTGCTTTAATTTGTTATTATCTGTACACATATCGCTAAAGTCCTTTCAAAATTATTATTAAACCTTTCAATTTTTGGTGAAAGAAATGAGTCCATATTACAATAAAATCAAATTGGGGTGAAAAAAGATTTAAATTGAAACATAAATAAGCGGAGATTATTGGTTCCAATTGATTTTTGATCCATTCTTCTTTGTGTGGTGTTATCTTTTCTGAAATCTCTGATAACAAAAATTATTTTAATTTCATGTTTTCATATTTAAGGTTTTGGACTCAGCTATTTGTATTTTATATTTTTTTTTCATGTGGATCTCTAAATCTAGTGTTATATTGTTCTGTAAAAGGGCTGTATTATATGATATATAATTCATGACTCATACTAGAGGGCACACTAAATATTTTATTTAAAATAAACATTTACAAATAAATATTATAATAAAAAACATACATAAAATTAATTACATTACAAAAGGACATTTTCAGAATATAATTTAAGAAATTAGTAAAAAATCTATAAATCTAGTTTTAGTAATTTATCCTATAACTTAAAGAAGAAAAAACATTTATTCTGAACGTCCTCGCATTAAGGCAGATGTAAAAAGAATTTAGTCTTATTCTTTTTAAAATTTGTATATATTAAACTTTATAATTTATGTTCCTGATAGAATGACAATTTTCAGTGAACGCCAATTCTTATATAAACGATTAAAGAAATCGAAAATAATATGAGTGAACAATCTGATAAAACTACGACGATCTTTGGTATCAAGATTATGATTATGATGGGCTGGTACCAAAATTCATAAAACTTAACATTTACGGTTAACTCTTTTTTCGAATAATAGACGCATCTTGTGGGACTTAAGACTTAGAAAAGGTATCCACCCTTTGGAAAAGTTCCTGGAACAGTGTTACACTCATTAGATTAAGAATGGAATATTATGTAAATTTAACATTACGTCCAATTAACGCGTCCAAAAAAAGTGATAAATTTGGAAAGTCGCTCGGAAAAAAATTATGGATCGTTATTCTTTAACAGTTGAATTAAGCAAGTTACTTAAACTCGCTTATATGGCGATGATTAGATCAAAAGGGATGCAAATTTTTTGTGAAAGTAGTATAGTTGATAGAAGGGCTATAGCTATTAAGCTAAAGAAGGGACAACGATATATTCTCTGAGGCTGCTCTTGACTTTCACGATTCCAAAATGCATTGAATTGCTCAAACGCTGAACTTATTACAACATCTGCTATAATAGTATACTTTTTGCATTTATGCATCTTTAGGGAAGCACATTTCGCAGTCCTATAGTGTGGTTTTATTTCACAACTTTCGATTTGAATTTGTTATGGATAATTTAAAGGACTATGAATTAAGACGTGGACATTTGCTTGTTAGTGTAAGCTGTTTGGGATATGTTCAGAAAGTCCATTTGATCCGGTCTAGAAAAAAACGAATTATATTTATATACATCTTATGAATCTAACCAGGTTTATTTACAATAAGTTTAAAACACTTAGGCAAAATATTAAAATAATATTGTTCACGATGACTTTAAACATAATATGATTAAGAAAATGTTTCTAATTCTTTGAATCCCCTTACAGAAAATTTTGGGATTGACTTTTTCAAAATGGGAATAATTTTAGAGATCTTAAACTTTGGATATAAAAAAATATATAGTTCATGTCGTTTAGTTATCTCTATATGAACAGAGGAAAAACTATAGCGGAAATAAGAAAATATAGAGAAGTAATTCTTTTCTATAGATAATGGCATTATCCCTACATTCTAAACTAAAACAGGTTTATGGCAACTTTTATATCAATAATTATAATAAATAAATTTACATATACAAGTATAAGAATTATAAGTTAATATAATTAGATAAATATATTACACTAAATACATACTATAAAATTTTAAATTTTTATTAAAATAGTTAAAAATAACTTAATAAATTGTTTTAATAGAATTTTTTTAACAAGTCCTTAATAAATGAATATAAATTAATAAAGATTCAATGGACAAAGATTCTAAGCTACGAATAAAAAGTATAAATATAATTAAACATTTAATTATTTTAATATTAAACAAATAAGAATTGAAAAATTAATTGAATTTAATCTTCTTCAAAATTTTCAAATTAGTAATCAATAAAATCACAAAAACAAAAAAAAGTAATTGTGAATTAATTTAATGAATTAAAATAATGCATTCACAATAATTTAAAGAAAAAAATTTTACAACTCAAGGCAATTTGAAAAAAGATTTGAAAAAGGAAATGGAAAGAAGATATTAATTGGAAATAGGAAGTTTAAAGAATTTCGTAAAAATTTTTTAGTAGTACCCACCAGTTTTTTTCTTTTGGTTTTTATTAAAAAATGCAATAATATTGATTTCTGATTGTAATATCAAAATGTTTTGATAGTCAATATTGTTCTTATAGTTTGTTTTCAGTTTAAGAATGGTGAAGTCATCAAAGTAAATTAATGAATAATTAGTACGATCGTTATATGAGAAATAAATTAAAAAACTCATGTTTTCAATTTTTTTTGAGGTTATTTAATATTTTTTTATAAAAACAATTTTCGAATTTATTTAAATTTTTTTTTTAATTTACAAGAAAATTATAATTAATATAATTAATACATTTAAACATAAATTTAAGTTTTAACAGAAATTAACAAACAAAAATTTAATAAAACATAAAGAAAAGCTCACATTTATTTATTAAATAGTGTTATTTTTTTGTTAATTCATTTTATTAAATTAATTATTTTCAAAATTATTTACAATTATAATTTGTAATAAAGTTCACAAAAATTATAGAACGAAAATATTGATAGAATTTATTAATATTTGTTTTTGTGTTAGTTTTTTTTTTTTTTGGTTGAAAATAAAGAGAAAATACATTTAATTAAATTAAGTACAATAAAATTTGCATAAAATAATAATAAAAAAAACTTTTAGTATTGAAATAACAACAACATAAACGAAATTAAATAATATTAAAATTAAAATAATAAAAGACAACAATGAGTTTTTCTTATGAGCAAAATAAACATTTTTTGTTATTAAATAAATGAAATAATTTTAATATTATATTAAAAACACATTTTGCAGTTTTATTGAACATGCCTTAAGACTAATATTTTATGTTTGTCTTTAATTGATAATGATCTGATTTAATATATTTACTTATTTATATTATAATGATAATTTTAAAAACTAAATTAAATACTTAAAATAAAGTAAAATATACATTTTATACATATAGAAACGCAGTCGAGTTTAGTTAAATAGCAGAGTTTATATTAAAAAATAAATAATGATATTACCATTTTGAAATATAAATTATTAATAAATTCCGAAATTTTTAAATAATCAATATTTGATGATGTTTTCCAAAAACATGTCAGTTTATTTTTTCGACGTGCTAAATTTGACATTTCATTTTCTCAGTGTTCGACGGATTGAACCGTGGAGACCTTCATAAAACTGATCAGCGTGTTAAATTTTCATTATTGACCAACTGTGTTCACAATCGTGAAAATCTTATTCAAATTTTCAGTCAATTTTGGAGAAAACATTGATATTGTTAAAGATAGTGTAACTTTCTTTGTGCAAAACAATCGAACAAAAAACGTCTGTCAATAATGTAAATCTTGAATGTAGAATTTATCAGTTGCAAAGTAAAATATGTTCAAAGAGCTGAAACTTTTTTGAGAAAATTTTTGACTTTGATTTTTGAAAAGATTAGTCACGCGAATACACAAAGGCCCTTTACTTCCACATAAAGTTATGACTATTAATAATATAAACTTTTTTGATAGAAATATTTCAACTAAGAATATTATATATATGTGAAAAAGTAAAAATTGTCTTTAAATCATTGCTCCAGTTCAAATATGATCTAAGTGTTAGCACAATTTGGAAGTAGCATTCACCAGTTAGTTAGGTGACAAAACTAGAAAAAGGCAATAGAACTTTTGTTTTTTTAGATTGATGAAGTTGTTAATGAGATCCTTCGGGTCACATGCTGGTTGTATGTAAATGCATTGTAATAGAATAAAATTCCCAACCTATTGCATTATTCTCAGAAATTGGAACCACTTTCTTCCAGGTGTGGTTAAAATAATTCAAATTTTCTAATTTCCGGTTTTTATTTACATAGAAAGTAATTAATTTCCGTTTTCTATATTTTATTCATAAGCATAAAAATATTATGATTTTTGATTTAATTTATTCTATTTATGTAGCCGTTTGGCGACATTTTAGTCAAAATACGTAACGTTTTAACAATTATAAATATAAAGAAAAAATGCCAAGAAAAACCACAGGATCTAATTGCAGATCGTTCAATATACTTTCTTATAATTTCTGAACAATTCGAATTTGTGAGAGTTCTATTTTGTGTGACCCTACTGCATTTACTCACAGCTCTTTACATACAGGATACAATACGTAAGGAATTATACCCTTCAACTCCCATAGGTTCAAACCAAACAATATTGAAGTAATAATGAAGAGTTATTTTTCATTTCTTTCTTTTGTTTAAATTTTAAAAACAATATTTTTTATTCGCCCTATCACTACAAAACGCTAAGACTAATTAATTAATAAACATATTTTAAAGCCCTCCTAATAAATGACTTTAAAATTAAGCTTTAATAATTTTCATTAAGACATTTAAAGTATCTAAAAAGCACCAAGTTAAACGAAACTGAAACAAATCAATAGGTAGATTGCGAAATTGTTTTTTCTTTAGCAAAAACAAAATGGAGTCTTATTATAATGAAAATAAGAATTGTTTTATTTCATTTTTCAATAAGAATTGTTTTATTTCATCATATTTTTTCTAACTGATAATAAAAAATATTCCCTTTTAAACAGTTTGGACCTGCGGTTTCAGTTAATATTGTCCTGCACGCAGAAATTATAAAGAATTGTAAATATCAATTATTGATGTAAGAGCTGCCTAAAAACAAGTACAAAACATGAAACAAAATCAGCATTGAACATAGTTGATTTAAGATTGAATATTTTTTTTTTTTTTTTCAAATATGAAAAGAAATAATATTGTTTATCTTTCGATATTAATATAACAAATTATACAACGATACATTTTTAAAATTACTTTTAAGAAGTAAAAATACAAGAATATATTTACTATATTCCGAACGACAGATACGTTCTGAAATTTAATGGAAAATTAATTATTTTAAAATAAAATATATAAGATGAACTTTTAGTAATTATTGGTTATTTCTTTTATTGAAAAATAAAATTATATGAATAACAGAATTAATTAAAAGTATTACAATATCATTCCTGGAAATTCAGACATGTAGTTGGCATTATAACACAATCTGTTGAAAAAGCTTATGTATACATATTGTTCGAATTAAAAGTTATAAAAGTTATATCAAATATATATTTTCGCATATAAACTCTGCTAAATAATCTTACTCCTCTGTATAGAAATACATATAAAAATAATATTGTAAATATGTGTATTCATTTATGTATGTATATGTATAAGTATATATAATAGAAAATGTGTACCTAAAACTTTACTTACAATTATACATTAATATATATTATGAAACTGTTTACATAAAAACAAAGTCCAATGTCAATTTGTATATGTGTAGATCGGTTTCTAGTTCTTTGAAATTGTATTCATTGAATGTCTTTTCTGATCGTTTGTTAATGTTCTGCTTTTGTTGTTGTAAATTATCTTAAAATTATTAACTAGTTCTTAAAATTGTTAACTACGGCATAGTTTTTTTGTTTTTTTTGTTTTTAACTTAATACTTAAATATAAATATGTATATATATTTTTTAAATATATATATATAACATCCTTGGCTCACATTCTTCTTTATTCATATTATGGAATAATTGAATTTATTCTCTAATTATATAACAAATCACACATCTTTTCATGTTTATATCATGAATTTTCGATTTCTTTTACTTTTCTTTTGTGGTTCAGTTTTATGGGGGGCAGGGAATTTGAGGTCGAATTATCTCATTCAATCTTAGTTTTGTATTGATTTCTACGATAGAATTCTACATAGCCATTGTCATTATGGTAAAGTCCCTCATCATCTTTCACATCGAGCGCGTTTAGAAAGCCCTTTTGTATTTAGTACGACAATGATTAGATTTTTCGTCATTTTTTGGTTTTTACGTAGAAAATTTTTTTGGATTTAATTAATTTTTTATATATATAATTTTTTTTATTTATTATTTTGTTTTTTTGTTTATAACAAATAGTTAACACAATATCGTCAAGAGAAGTGAAAGTGAATACGGAAACGTAAACAATAACGTTGTAACGTAAATAAAGTACAATTATGTAAAAAATATATAAAAATAAAAAAAGAAGAAATTTTTATAATTGATTAGTAAAATCTTTAGGTTTTGCTCTTAAAATTAAATATAATTTATTTTGGCATTTACTCATCCTCCTCTTCACGGAATAGGTAGGTGCTCCAGTAGACCAAATTGAATAAGGCGAAGACCAGGGGAAATGTTATTCGTGAAATAACATCGATTCTCTTCGATCTAGAACATTGTCTTGAATAAATATTTAAGGTATACAAAGATTAATTACCATTTTTTAGATTATCTTTTTGATTTTGATTGTGGAAGAAAATCGTTTAAGTTTTTATTTTAGTAAAAAACTTTTATTATTATTTAATTAATAAATATTTAGTATAAAAAAAACAATGCGATTAAATCGTAATTATTATTTATATTTTAATTAATTAAATGAACATGAATAAATTTGTTTGTTTTAATTTTAAATAAATCTAAATTTATAAAAATCGAAATTATTTTTTAAATAACAAATTTACACTCAACGAAACTTTTAAATTCAAATAGTGAGTAAAATGAAAATTATTCACTTATCACATAAATGTTTTCAAAGAAAGTTTTTAGTTGTGCATATCGATGGAACGGAATACAAAATATTTAATTCTATTATTATTTACATAATTTTTAATAAAATATTTTAACGTTATCTGAACTAAATGTAAGATCTTGATATTTCTTGTAATTGCAGTCTTAACAAATATTCATGTATCAACGCTAATACGATTCAATTGATCCCAGAGTTAAAGTATTTTTTCTATTTAAAACATTGTCAATACTTTAAAGCTTTAAATCGGTTATAACTGATAAATTTGATTCATTTTATTTTATATATTTTTACTGAATTTAATAGAAATTCTTCTCTTTTTATTCTACATCTATTTAGTTAAAAGATTGAGGAATTAAAAAAAGTTTTTACATTTCTTCAAGCCCTGTCTGATAGTGTTTGTTATTAGATTAGTCTTCACTTGTAAGTTTTTCCACTTTGCTTCAAGTTCATAAGGGGATAAGTCCCTGATCTTATACAGATATTGCGTGCATTTTTTTCCAAAACATTCAAACCCATATTGCGTTTTCATTGTATATTGACGCCAAGTTGTATTTCATAGTGTCAGATGAAAATAATATATGCATATAATATCATCAAATCTGGGACGACATTCTCTCATTGTGAATTAAAAATGACTGAGGCCAGTTAAGCATGCTATTGGAATTGGAAATCCACCACGAATCTATTTGTGCAAAAATAGGTACCAAAAATTAAGATTTAATTAAGACAAAGCACCGAAGCATTTACTTGTATGGCAAAATATTTACTCTCTCAAGAATCAGCTAACTAACTTCCGGATTCCCGAGTATCATTCCGAGAAGTAATACCATACAAAAGTTCCATTTTCAGACGACGTGTTACTTTGGTAACGCGTGATGAGACATCAAGTTGATTACGCCCCAAAAATTGATGGAGGTATCCATTTCAAACAGATTTTCATATTAAAAAAATGTTTATTAAGATGAATCCTTGGAGATACCAATATTTTTTTCGATAGCGAAGTATGAAGATGGGATGATGGACAGACGAAGAATAGACGAATTATATTTTTGTTGAGTTTAGATCAAAGAAATCCAACGTGTCTTACCTACCTCTGGAAGATCCTATGCAGATGGAGATTGACTGTATTTTATTTTCTAAACCGATTTTTATAATTTTTGGAAAGGTAATGAAATACATATAGCTTATTGTACTCTATCGAATCATAATTAAACATTTTGTGGAAGTGACTTTCTTGAACTTAATGGTTGCTTCGGTTGTGGGTCTATATCTTTTAGTATACTGAACCGCAATGAATTCAATGAATTCTGTCATTGAGTAAAGTCGTCATCCCTCGATCGTGAACAAATAATTTCTTTAGAAAAGGGTTCACAATAAATCGAATCAACCCTCAATTATAATTTTAAAACTCCAAACAAAGAGATATTGAAGACTGAGAGCAAAAAAAAGGGAACGGCCTCCAGATAAATAGAACACTGAAAAAAATCCTACTCAAAAGTAATCAAGAGACAATAAAGAAGATCTGGCAGACCAGCAAATTAACTTCAAGGACCTGATCGAAATAAATGATATAACGGGGTAACTTCCATTGAAATAAATGAATGAATGTCTTTGTTGTGAATATTGCATCATAAGGAGCGAGACACATCTCATATCGTCAATATACGTTAAAGGGTTGTTGACAAACAAAATAAGTAACTGAATGTAGAATAATGAAAAGTTTCAATAGGAAAAATGATCCCGAAGCATTGGGCATAAAACCCTATAAACAATCCTAACAAAACGATTGGAACACACAGAAAAAATACGGTGTAAAATTAACTCCGAAAAATTAAAATTTTTATAATGTTGATTTCGTAATATTTTATTGAATTCGTCATTTTTCCTCATTAATTTATTATACAAAATATATCAAACTTATGCATATTTGACTTATTATAATAAGAGTTTTAATATAATTGGCCAATTTTGAATTAACGTTTGATATAATTAAATATAATAAATGATGTATTAAACTTAAATGCATAAAATTGGGACCTGATTTTATTAGATCAATTTAAATTTTTTATCCAAGGGTTGATATATAATACCACATGCCCTAAATCAAAAAGTAGGGAAATTTCAAAATGTATAGATATTGTGCATATAAGAAATAACTTTAAATTTGGCGAAGTCGACCAGAACTTAATTGTAATTAACCAGCAGTTAATATGTTTTATGAACTTGTACTGGTTAATTTTGTTCGGATTTTGTTCAAATGTTCACTGAATGTATCCGAAAGCAATATGGTTAAGAAAAATTTCGTTAGAATTAGGAGGAGAAGCAACTCCATACAAAGCAAATGTGAATTGTTAAATATCTAAAAAAAAAAAAAAATAATACAGCGACAATTTTAAAATTTAGTTCAAATCACTTTCTCTGGGATCTTTTTAAATGGACAAAATGTACAACGGATATATATCAAGAGAATTTTTATTATACAGAAAATTTGTGTAACGATAATTTTATTTAAATTAGGAACCATTTTAAACTAAAATTGTATGTGTTAATTTAATTTTTTAAAACTGTTATTTCGACATAAAATCTAAATGGATTTAACATGTTTTACAATAAAAAGTTCAAAATTGGAAATTTTATTATAAAACAATATTGAATTTAAAGTGATTTGTTAAGAAACAAAATTATAACTGTTGAATTATAGCTTTTTTAGTTAATTTTACATTGTCTTTATACCATTCACCGTCATAGGTGGAAGGGGTATTATGCGTTTGTGCCCTGAAGACAAGATTTAGCCCATAAAAATCCTAAATCTAAAACTGTTTTAACCAAATTTTGCAAAACTATATCATATTATGTTCTAAAACGATGTGTCGAATTATACGAATTTTTCTCATAGGTCCCAGACAACCTCATAGATCCCATACAAACAGCCATCGATAAATAATCGTGAATAAATCGCACATACACGTATTGTAAAAATATTAAGTCAATTTAAATTAAATATGAGCCAAAGACACTGCGCGAAATTATAATTTTAAGAGTCGGTCCATAATATTTGTAACTCTCATATAACCCTTCAGAAAAAATTCCCTTTAAAACGCATATATTTCAAATAATTGCACACATAAGCATAAATAAGAAAAACAAATTATACGAGAGACGTTCACACATTCTTCGTAACAGTCATTTACAACCAACAATATGGTGAAGGGTATTACATAGTTTGGCATAACTGACTATAACATTTTTATTTGTTTTTCTGTGTGCATGAGTTTCTTTTTTTCCAACGTTGTCTTCTTCAAGATTGGCAAAACTCGAACTCAAAAAATCTGATGGCACTTCCACTGTCAAAATAGTCGAAAACAAACCAACCACTCGAGTAGACTAAATAAAGAACTTTCTTACAAACATTTTTCGAAATACATCTCAAAACAAACTATTTCAATTATTTCGTTGAATGTATTTGAAAATCATATTTATATTTTATTAAAAAAATAATAAAAAAATAAAATACATTAATAACAGTATTAATTTAATAAAACATTTCAAAAACGTCACTACAGAAGCATACAAACGAAATGAACAATTAAAATTAGTAATTTTTAATTAATTATTGTTTATAACATTTTTATTTTATTGAATTCATCATTCATTTTGTTCTACAAAATAAATAAATAAATTTAATTTAAATAAAAACAGAAATATTTAAAACAAACAAATTGAAATTATTTATTTTAGACATAAAATACGTCTCTCTGCAAGCATTTCAAAATTAAACAATTAAATTGAGTATTAAAATTTTTATTCTCATTATTTAAGAAAAAATTTAATTTTATTTTAAAATTACAAACAAAAATATAATTAACTCAATTTTATTCAATTACTTTAAAGTTTAGATTATTATTTTTATTTATTATTGTTTTGAGGTTATAAACGATTATGTATTTATACGACACAGATAGAGAGAGAGAGAGTAAAGTAACATTAAAGCCAACAAATTAAATGTCAAAAGCAATGCACAAATCACAACATCAAAAAGGAAATCCAAAAAGATAAAAGATAAAAAAGTAAAGGAAATTGAAAGCGAACAATAATAATAAAATATTCGCAAAACAAAATATACGCACATCCTAATACACACACACTCCCACAATACATGTACATAATATGAACATATACAATGGAACCTCAGTATATAGGACATGGGTATTAATGTATGTTGCTCATGCTCTACTTTTTTTGTTAGAATATATTAGTTAATATTTACCTTGTGGGAAACTTTGACAGCCAAGTCTTACAACAGTTTGGACGTTTTGGTGGCTGCATATGAACTTCACATTGTCTCAACTTTTCCAATGCCAATGGATCACCCGGATGACGTACCAAAGGTTTCTAAGTTTGTATGGATGTGATGTTGGTTGATGTTTATGTGCGTGTATGTGTTTGTTTGTTATTGTTGTTGTTAATGTCATTTAGTTAAGCGTTTAATTTTTTTGTTGGGTTTTGTTTTTGTTATAGTTGTCATTTGATTATGATTGTAGCGAATGTTTTGACATGAGAAGATGTTTCAATAAAATTTTGATAGAAAAATAAATTTATAGAAAAGAAAAATGAAAAGAAATTTGTCATGTTTTAAATAGTTTTTGATAATTTTGCTATAAAATACCAATCGAAAAATAATAAATAAAATGTAAAAATTATAAATAAACTTAAATAGACATAGGGATTTCGATAAAATGATAAATTAATGAAGTTTGAAGCATTCAACATATACAAAAAACTAGTGTCAAGACATTACCTAGATTTTTATTCCCAAAGCAGTTTATTATCAAAACTAATCTTAACGCACCAATCCAAGGGACTATATTATATATATATATATATATATATATATATATATATATATATATATATATATATAATGTATATATATATATATATATATAACATGTTTCAAAATTTGAAATATATGAGTTTGTTCCCGGTATCAGAGTTTAAGCTGATAAAACATATATATATATATATATATATATATATATATATATATATATATATATATATACACCTCATTATATATATATATATATATATATATATATATATATATATATATATATATATATATATATATATATATATATATATATATATATATATATATATATATATATATATATATATATATAATGAGGTGTATATTTGCAGAGAAGAAAAAGTTCATATATGATTTTCAATTCTTTTAAATGGCTCAGTGAGGTCTTTATACACACATTGGAGATACTCTCCTAAACTTATTGAGGTAACGAAATGGCCAATGCAGTTCAAGAGAACTTGATTTACTCCAGTCTTTAAGATTAATATATAATTTTTATATATTTAGAAATTATCTTTGCATTTTGAAGTTCCCGCAGATACCGATGGGCAAGTTGATTGTTACTGAAACGATTTTGTTTATTTTTTACCAATGTCATTTTTAATACAGTTTAGTTAAAATTTAATTGATGGATTATATAAAAACTTAATTCAATATTTTTAATGCGTCAAAATGCCATTTTGGGTTCATGAAATTGTGAAAATGATGTTCAAATCTGGCAACAGTGGTTGAATAGCTTCAAATTAATCTCAGATGATAATGATCAAATAATTTTAAGAAATATTAATAAAAAATAACTTAAAATATAAATATAGTTAAAATAGCGTAAAACAATTAAAATAATTTAACCAAAATAAATAAAATTTATTTAATCAATATATACCATTGCAAATGTTGCATTACTATCGGTATCCAATAAATCTGAAGCAGCATCTATACTGGCCTGCTCCAAATCTCTACGTTTCTTTTTCATGTTCTCCTTGTGCATGTCTGCGGCCCGATCCGTATATGTTGCATGTGGTAGAAAATGTTTTACAAGAATTTATTTGTTCCACAACAAATTTGAAATTGTATTTGTTTTATTTTTATTATTTTTTTTTTTTTGAGATTTTATGATTCATAGATTTTTGACACAACACAAAACATAAACAAATAAAGTTGTAATATTGACAGTAGAGTAGAAGAGTAGAATATATATTTATTTGTGGAAAGTGAGAAGTTGTAAAGTAGAGAATAACATTTATTTGTTGTTGTAAATAATAAATAGAGCACATGTTGTTGTTGTAATAGTAGTAGAAATTATTAGCAGTTTAGCAGAAGGATATAACATTTTCAGTTATTTTTTTGTTTGTTTTTATTTTACGCAGATTTTTATTAGTATTTTAGTTGTTAGTTATTATTTACACATATAAATATATAGTCACACATACACAAGTACAAATTAATTTAATGAAATTTTGTTTTGGAAAAAATAATAATTTATTTAATTTAATCATAAAAATTAATGGTGCAATGAAACAAAATAATAATAATAATAATAATAATAATAAAAATAATAATAATAATAATAATAATAATAATAATAATAACAAAAATTATAAATTTTTTAAAATAAACAATAATTTTATTAAAAATGAATAATATTTTTGTTAGTTTTTGTTGTTAGATTCATTTTTTATATAAAAATTTAGTTGCAACATTTACAAGCAAATTCAAAAATTGATTTCATCAACAATTCACATTAATTTTGTTTTACGAAAAAAACAACAACAAAAACATTTATATTTTCGCAAATAAAATATAAAAAAATTAAAACCGATTTTTTAACAACATCAAACAATTAATTTGTTAATTTTGGGGTTAAATTTTAAACAAAATTAAATATTTTGAAACAAAAATAAATATTTTGATAAATTTTGAAATGTGATTTAATGATTTGAAAAAAAAATGTGAATTTTTTATTTAATACAGTGGTGTGCAAAAGTGTTATCACATTATTTATTTCATTATTGTTGTTGTTGTTATTATTAAAGTTGCAGTTATTTGTCAGAGTGTTGTTGCAATTGTTGCAGTTGTGATAGTTAAAGTTGCATAAATTTGTTGTTGTTATTATTACAGACATTTTGAATTGAAGAACGTTGCAAAATTTGAAAAAGGGAGGGGAAATAAAAGAAACCTGTATTAGTTGATAATCAAAATTATTTCTGTTTCTATATATTGTTATTATTTTTGTTTTTATTTTTTCTTTTTTCATAAAAATTATTTATAGAAATAATATTAATGTAAATAATAGAGATTTTTTGTTTAAACCAGAGTTGGGAAATGTAGTGGTAACGAATTTTATTTGTTTAATTTTTTAATGAGTGATTTATGAGTTTTGTTAATAATTTTAATTCTTCAAAAAACAGAATTTGAATTCTTAATTGTAACAGAGGCAGCCAAAAATGAAATAACCGCAAAAATTTTATTGTTAAAAACAACGCATTTTTACGTCTCTAATAAATCATAGTTAAATGAAACATCATCATTAAATTATTGTAAATAAGGCCAACAGCCTAAAGTACTATATAGAATAATAACTTGATTGTATTTTTATTTACTTCCTGAAGTAAATGGAAAGAGAGACCTCAATTCTGCCATTTAGTTTTCAAAAAACACCTCGACACGGCCATTAATAAAGCAAAAGATAATATGAATAATCAGAATATTTATGAGAATTAAGAAATGTGGCCACAGTGCTGAATGTCATAATGAATTAGAGACTCGTATTAATTAGATGAAATTTGTCTATTCACAAACTGCATCAACAGTACCATACAATTTGAGCTAAATATCACAAAATTAAAACTGAAGTAATTAATAGCATCTGTTCGTACAATATCATGCTGCAACAAAATGAATCAATTGCTTTTTAGGCAGTACTTATACATCTAGTTTCAGAAAACTATTGAGATATTAAAATCACAACCAAAGAATAGCTGGAGATTTTGGATCTTTCAAGATTTGGAACAGTAGAGTCTAGTGTAACCAATATGATAAATTCCATGTTGTATAATGGAATAAATTTTGGACTAAAAATTATATTGAAAGCAATAAGCAATATATGCAGAAGACTCAAATGACTACTTCAGAATAAGATAGAATGTATTCAACGGTAAAAGCTGTATACCGAATTGCCAGAAAATTATTAAAGGAAATCTGCCATTCTGCTGAAAAATGTTTACGATACTTTGGTCGTTCACATGTACAAGAACTTCCGCGTCATTATACATTTTATAAGAAGATATCTAAGCAGATCGCTTAATTCCTAATTGTAAGTTATTAATTTATAGTTACCCTAAAATTTTTTTCTGAAAAAGTGTAACAGAAGTTTGGTAATTTGGACCCTACTGGGAATCCGTGGGTGGAGTTACAGTGGCACAAATTAGGCCTTATCTTTAGTTGTTTTCTCTTACAACTTTTGAGTTATTTGTATTTGAATTTCCGACTTTCAAAATTATTTATAAAAAATATTGAGTTTAATGACTTCAGCCAGACAGGAAAAAATAAATTAGAAATTTTTGTCCCAAAGCAAAACGTTCCGAATACCAAAGCACAACGGAATATAGTTTTGAAGCTTAAAGTGTTTATAAATGATTGATAACAGGTTCTTCTAGACCTCCAATAAGTGTGCACTCTTTAGACCACAAACCAATTTTATATTTGATTCAAGATATTTCTTTCAATAAGTCGATAACTTTTATTTTTATTACAAATAACTTTTTGATAATAACGGACATATTTTTGAAATTAAATAAAAAACATAAATTAGGCACGCACGTAAAAAAATTGAATGTTGGAGGTACTCCACTTTGCGCCCCCATAATTCCGCCCGTTATGAGAGCGAAATGTGGCCTCTATGGAGTCTACGGCGAAGTCATAATGCTATACACCTCTGTTATCATTATGTTAAATTTCATACAAATACATATTCCGTTCAAAAGTAACAGATTTCTCAAAGAAAACTGACTGGTCCCACTGCACAATTTAAATACTCCGTATTCACTGAATTAAGCTAGGTAGGTACTCCTGGGTAAGTCCTTTATGGACTATCTTTCTTAAATACTTATATATTAAAACACAAACCCATCTTAGGGAAACAGACAACAATATACTTTGGATGTGAGGGCATGATAAATTTTTAAAAATCGATTTAATTTACTTTTGTCGTCCTCTTCTCCTTTGACAAATGTTTTCATGATATAAATTTTGAAGGCAATTTGAATGAAATTTATTTCCATTTTTGTCGATTAGAAAAATTTTAAAACATATTCCCTACTCTGGTTTTAAAATCAATGAATAAATGTTAATATTTGTTATACAAATGTGTATGTATATATTTCGAATTATTTAATTCAATTGTAAAATTAATTGTGCTCTGATACACATTAACATTAATTCCTTGAGTGTGAATAAAAAAAATGAAAATGAAAAACATTTATATCATAATGATGTTGTAAATAAAATGTTTCGAAAGGAAGTTTTTATGTTTTAAAATAGATTTAAATTGTTGTTTTATGTTTAATTAAATCCCTTGTTGATTGTCCTTTAATTAAAAAATATATGAAAAAATGATTTTAATGTTTATTTTTAGCTTTTGGCATGTAATACAACGATGGAAAAGAAATTTTGACATTTTAACACTAATCGAATTTCTGTCATTTGTAATTTGTCATAATCTGTAATGTTGTTGTAATGTTTTGTTTTTATTTTTACTTCACCAAAATCCATTGTCAATTTAACATATTAATATTTATTTATTTAGTTCCTTTTCACTCTTATTTAATGTCATTTTATTTTTATTATATTAATTTCATAAGTTTTGTATTTCATAGTTTTATTCAGTTTACTGGAGCAGATGTGTGTGTGTGTTTGTTAGTAATATAATTTAATATTTGTGAGTGGTTTTGTAACATCATTTCAGATTTATTGTGTTTTTCAAATCACTGTTTTCATTTGTATGTGTTAGTTACTGTTAGTCCAAATAAATAATAAAATATTGTTTTACATTTACAGCATATACACATATATAAATATGTATATTGAGTTTGTATGTGTTCAAAAATTATGTATATACAATATGTGTATACATTTATATAAAAAAGTTAGTGTGTATTAGTTAGACATACATTTCATTAAAAAAAATTAATTAATAATCATATGGTTAAAGTAAACAACAATAATAAAAAAACACATATTAATTAATTAAATACAGTTAATAAGAAGCATATAAAATCTCAATTACTAGCTTTATTCAAACCTGAGCGGGAAGCATAATTCACCAAGGCGAATTCGAGCAGCGCACCAAATACGAACGTCAAACAAACACCAGTCCAAACATCAATGGCTTTTGTATATGAGACTGGCGGCAGTGAAGCATTAATACCCGATGTTTGTGTGGCCATTGTTAGGAGAGTAGTTACACCTATACACACATAGATATTAAAAAATAAATAATAATTAATATGATTGTTTAAAGTATTTAATATATTTTGGTTAGTTAATAACGAATAATTAAGTTAGGAATTGATCTTCAAAAAACAAGAACTTACACTCCACCAAAAATGATTTATTATAGTTATAATTGATCTTAGCGAGAGTAAAAATAAATAACGATAGTCAATAGTATATGAAAATAAATGATACATTGTGATAGTCGAGTAGTAGTAGTAGTGGTGTTAGTAAAAAATTTATTGTATACTTAACGGCTGTTAAATATGTGTGGATGTTTGTTATATATTTCTATTGTTTTGTTACTTTTTTCCCAAAAAACAAATGATCATATTTCCCAATGATAATGTTGACGTTGCACAGTGATGACAAAAGTTAAACGGATATAAATCTATAATTTCCAAATGACCAAAATTACCTTCATAAGGATGGTGTTGAGCTTAACTACGAGAGTAACAGAGTTTAAAACACTTAAAAAAATTCTAGAAGGCGCACTTTATGATAGTTGTAGTTAAATATGGAACCATAGTTTTGTTTTGTGGCGAATTTGATTTTATCGAAATAACCCCCCGTTCTGTGAAGTAGGTTTTAAATGGAATATGGAATTGTAAAGTTCTTTGTTATTACAAATAAACGAAATTTTGAAACAACCTAAATTAATCATTTAATAAATTATAGAAATTTTCTTTTTGAAATTGGGTCAGATATCGAAAAATGTTTTCAAAAAGGCGTATAGCCTTACGGACATAAAAATGAACTCAGATTTTAAAATGATCTAAACAAATATGTAATTGTGTAAACTTAGATGATTATTTTCTTGGTATCGGGATTTCCTAGATAAATTTCCATTCTCTAAAATTATTTTACTTTTGAAACGTTAGAAATATTTTAATGAAATTTCACATGATTTGATCTGATATGCTTTCGTGTTATTTTGTGTTCGCTTTTATTATTTCCCGTACTCAATTTGAAAACAGAAAGCCAAACCAAAAGTATAAACTTTTTACTTTGGTATTTATGCAAATGTTAGATGTCTACTCCACATATGTAACTAAATACTAAGAGTAGTTTAAAGATGATTCCGGCTTTGCGATATAAGAACTTGACAAACAAACTATTGTTATTTTTGTTATACTGTCCACCACCACAAGTGGTGAAGATCTGAGTCGATTTAGCTATGTTTGTCTAACTGTCTGTCTGCCTGTCTGTCTGTCAATCTGTCTGTTTGTTTTTGCACGCTCACATCCACAATACAATTTGGCCTGAATATTTACTATAGTCCTTATAATTTTCGTATTTAAAACCAGCGAAAGTGGTTAGATATATTAAAAGATGTAGACCGATATCTGAGACATCCTGCAATTTCAAGCAAACATTTTCTTAAAATTTTAAATAATAACTTGACAAATTAAAATAAATTTTTGTCATAATATTAGGCTATATATACTATATTATCATTCCAAAAATCAGTACAGTTAAAAAAAAATTTATAGCCAAAAATATAACTAATTTTATTACTCATTAAGTAGTCCCTGTTATATCGAGAAAAACTTGTAAATATTGTTTGCGTCAGTGAGTGTGTATGTACAAAATATAACGTATTTCGTCACTAGCATGTGGGGGAGGGTAATTTGAAGCCGAATATAGTATATAAGTCTTGTGTGCAGATCTTTGTTCTAAACTTATACGAATGAAAAAATTACGTTCAAAACAAAAAATGTTTTATCAGTGAATTTTGAAAAAAATCTCAAAAATAGATTAAACTTTTATTTCGACTGTAATGTCTCTGAATATATAAGGGTTACTTCAAATATGTGTAAATTATTTCATACAGATTTGCAAGGACTATCTTTTTGCAAATTTAATTTGTCCCTATCAATATCAACATATCAGATATGGCCAACTTATATTCGTCCAAATAAACTCGAAGGCACCTCAGCTCTTAAGGTTCAAAAGTTAAATAATATTTTCAAAAAATAGATTTAACCCACTGTGTACAGTTTCAAACTTTAAGAAAATGCGCAACAGTTTCAATAAATTCTAAACATTTCAAATTAGCTCCAAACGGATTTGAATGAAAGGAAACTAATAAGATATAGAATTAAAACTGTAACAATATATAAGATACAGAATAATAAAAGTTACAGGTTTTTTACCGATTATTAAACCATTCTGTCTATGGCGAAAAATGCTTAAACAAACTAGGTCTGATTTCCGATACAAAACCTACAAATCATTATAATTATTAATATTCAAAATATGCAAGTATACAAGATCTTCGGAAATTACTGAATTATTTCCATTTAATTTTATTTATATACAAAACACTGTGCGTTGATGTCATGCTTGTATTTAAACTTACCCAATGATACACGAGCTGGTACAGCACCTTGATCAAGCCAGAATGACACCCATGAGACAATTACCAGCATACAGCATGGGATATAAATTTGAATTAAGTAATATGAGAATTCTCGCTTGAATAGTAGATCGACTTTGAGGCAACTGTATTCACCTATGAGTATACAAGGTATAAAAAAAACATATATGCAAAAACAAATAAAATATAAAATAATACAGGAGTATATATGTATGCATATGTACACACACACACACATAAAATTTTTAAATAAATAAAAATTTATTAAAAAAGAGAAAAACACAAAATTATAAATATAAAAAGTAAAAATTAAAATGAAATTGAAAGTGTTAGAAAAATTAAAAATAGCGGAAATGATTTCTATAAAAAAACCTAAAAAAATAAAAGAGAATTCAATTAAAATTAAACTAAAAATAAATTGTAAATGAAAATGAATATTTCATAGGCAAGTAGAATCAACACAATATTGCATTTATTTATTTGCATCAACAATATTTAACGGAAATGAATTAAAAAAATGGGAAAAGTTACATCACGAGTGAGAAGGAGATAGAGAGAACGATAAAAACAATTCGTTACAATGTTTCATTTCCGTTAATTTGTTGGCAATGCGTTCCATACTCTTCAAGACAAAGTTGTTGTTATTGTTGCTTTATTATTTCAATTTGATTTTTTGTTGTTTTTTCCATAATAAATATAAATAATAATATATATATATATATATATATATATATATATATATATATATATATATATATATATATATATATATATATATATATATATATATATATATATATATATATATATATATATATATATATATATATATATATATATATATATATATATATATATATATATATATATATATATATATATATATATATATATATATATATATATATATATATATATATATATGGGTTTATGTATACTTTTTTAATAAAAATAAATTCCATGTAATTCATTTTATAATATTCTCATATTTTTAATGTTCTCTTTTCTTGTTTTAATGCTTCTTTTTACTTTTTTGTTCTTTTTTTTTGTTATATATTTTCGGCTCATATTTATGTATTTTATATACATAATAAATGTTTAAAAAAAATCAAATTATTATAAAATTAAAATTTATTCATTCAATATTTATTTTCTTTTCAATTTGTTGTTGTATTTTATCTCATCAATGCATCTGGCAAATAATTCCAACCATCAAATGTGAGAGACAAAAAGTACACAAAAATAAAGAGCAGAGTGTATGATTAGCTATAATAATAATATAGTACTAAAATTGAACATATTATGTTTAATAATTTTTGTTGTTTTTGTTTTCGTTCATTGTTATTGTTCTTTGGAGTAATTTGTTGCATTTGCCTTGTGATTTGTTGTCAACGTTTAGTCTGTTTGTCATTGTGCTGCTAATAAAAATGTTATTTTTCGATTTATTTTGAATTTTACACTAATTTGCATCACATTTCTTTCAAATCGCCCTTAATTTGCTTCTTTTCAGTTATACATTTTATATTCAATATTATATTTAATACAATTAAATTAAGGAACTAAACTAAACTAAATGAAAGCTAAATTAAATGAAATTTAACAAAATATAAATATAAGACATGCATTTAATTCTAAAGCCGCTCATATTTTGTAAGTCTTCCAGGTATAGTGTGTATAAATACTTTAACCCATTATGTTTCTGCGTTGCGTTTTGACAACGTTGTATTTGTTTCTGGGAAGTTTGTAGTTTATGAAAATAAATGGGTCTTAATTTTTAAATTTATTAATTTATTATTTATATACTATATGCCGGGAAGGGGCATATAGAGCTTGATATTATAACGGACCTTGCACAATCCAATACTTAATAATACTTTGGTGTAAAAGTTTTTTTACAAAACGTGTTTTAAGAATGAAATTAAAACAAGAAATTTATAAATCTAGTTCCAAAAAAACTTACAACTGTTTCAAGAATACAGATTTCGACATAATAATTATTTGAGATGTTGTTAAATGAGCATTTTCGCTTTATCGAATTTACGCTCTAAAATGAACGTCATGCAAATTCTAATTATAAAAATTATCAATAAATTAAAATAAATTAGTAAAATAATAATCCAGCTATCATATATAAAGACTGCTAAGGTATGTTCGTGTAATTATGTGTCGAGCTTTTTTTTTAATTACAGTAGAATTTCGACAAAAAATCAAATTGAAACTCCAATTTTGTACGAATATATTTTTTATTAATCCAACAGTTTTTTTTTATTTAAATGAAAGAAAATTTAGAACAAATATTTTTATTTTCGGTTATCGAGTTTCTACTGTAGATTAGCTAAAAAATTGTACAAACAACTTTTTTCTCTTTTTAGATTTTGATGGAGAATTTAAAGGTGAAGATATACAAAATATACACTATAAAATATTTTATTAAATTTATTCATTGAAAAAAAAGAGAAAAGAAAAAATTAAATAAAATTCGTGATAAAGAAAATACAGGCAATTTTTTTTTTTTTTTTTTGAAAGAAAATAACGAACTTATATTTGAATATTTTAAACTTTAAAAAGCTTAAAATAAATTGAAAAATGTAGAAATGAATACAAAGCTAAAAATTAGAGGTTATTGTTACAAAAACTATGTCTAATTTATTTACTGAATTCTGCAAATTTTAACTTAAAAAGAAAATACTAACATTGAATAAATTTATTCAAAAAAAAAGCTTTTGAAAAAAGCGTTTAAAGTAAATTTGTGAAACGAAATAAAAGTTCAAACGGAATAACTTATTGAAACAAGAAAAAAACAATAAAAGATAGACAGACAGAAAATGTGAAAAATTTGGAATAAAATAAACATACCCGTATTGGTTTTACTGTTGCAGTAATCAGTCAAGAATTTTTCGAGTGTAAAGCGAGGTAGGTGTAAATTCTTTACCACTTGTACTGGGTCACCTTCTTTCCACAGGAAGACAAGATCATTTGTAGTCCAGCCATCTACAAAAAGAAAATAATTAATAAAATATATAAATTGTTGTAACGGAAGATTTAAATGGTGATGTTTACTTACAACTGGCCATACGTAGTGAACAGACTTGACGATCCAAAGGATATAATTTCAAATTCATGGGACATGCCAATGTCAGTGAAATACGAATACTGTACAGAACTGAACCATTTGGAAAAATACGTATATAAACATTCGGCATAATGATATTGTGGAAATGACCCTCTTTTTCATTGGAGAAAAACAAATCAGGCATCCAAACACGATTCGCTTCTGTCAATGTCAAATATTTTAGACGACCTACATGAAAATATTTAATTATTATATTTTTCCAGTCACCATATGAAGTTCATAACAAAAATAATTCATGTCCATAATATTTTTGATACAAAAGTGAGAAAACTAGATTCATTATGAGGGAATTATTTGAATATTTATGTTGTAACTATGCTCGACTTGACTTGAAAGTCCGAGTGAAATATCGAGCTCATTGCAAAGATATCATCCTAAGATCAGTCGCGTATTGAGATTCGTGATGGTTAGTTTATTTAGCCTCCAATATAAGTGTGACAACAGAAATAAAATTTTTGACTTATTAACAGAATTTGGCACAACTAAAGTTTGTTTTAATCTATATGATAAATTTTACGATAATCGATCTAGGTTCATGGACATGTTATTGTAATGTAATAATATCTTATTTAATTTAGTGAATATAAGCGAAATTCGATGTTCGAAATTTTACGCAGACCAGTTCATAATTTCCCACTGTTCCCATATAATTCAACATCTCTTTCGAGTCTTGACGATTGCATAGAAGGCTGTGTTAAATGTTTACAATGGGAAAATAAATGCCTGCAAACATGGATCAAATATTTCCATGGGAACTGGTTGTGGAGATTTTTGTGATGAGTTCAAAATGGAATCATGTTATTGACTAAGAACATAGTGCAGTTTGTTTCAGGCTGAAGTTTTTGTTATTCTTATGGCGGCAGGGAGGATTTCAATGTGACAAATATACAAGAGTGATATTAGCTTCTTCATTGATAGTCAGGCTGCTTTAAAGTCTATAACTCCATGGAAACATAAGGTCAAAGGTTGTCGTGGCGAATTAAAGTGCATATCTTTCTGAGGACTTTAGTATGGTAATTCTCTTCTTGAGATGAAATCAACTGAGGAAGATTTGAATTTTTTGTGTGAATGCCTGTCCTGTTTTATAGAAAATTTAATGCATTTATTAAACTTTATCAATGCAGCCAATTAGAGAGGACGAAATTTATTAGTGGTCTCTATGGGTGCGGATCAAAATTTTATCGCCGTATAAGTGTTTCCGATACGAATTTTAAACTAAAACAATTTCTGTAACAAAACCCTTTAAAAATATAAAATTTTTTATGTTTTCAAGAAAAATTTTATTTAAATGAAAATAAGTTACGACACATTTTCAGCAAAAAAAATCGTATTTTTTAATTTTCAATAGAAAATTTAAAATTTTGATCTGATTTGAGATACTGACCTCAATTTTTTGTTTGATTAATATTATTGTACCGCTATCCTCTCTCTGTTAAATTTCACGCAAATCCGTTCAGCCGATTAAATGTTACAGAATTTTTTCTCTTTGAAATTGTTCATTCAATTCATTCATCCAGACAAAACGCCCGATTTATAATGATCATAATAAAAACTTACTTAATATATCATCTATTTGAACGAAGAATATCGTAAAACGCCATAGTATAATTTAATAAATGAAGAGATATTCTGATGAGAAAAATATCTCTGCGGTAATCGTAAACAAGAAGCAACATACAATTGTTGTTAGATATTGTTACCGTAACTACAAAATTTGTTTGTATCACCAATAAAAATATTATTATTCCAATAAAAATATTGTTAATGTTTTCGCCACTAAAAATATTGTTATCACCACTAAAATTGTTGTTATCGGCGTTAAAAATATTGTTATTCTAAAAAAAAATGTTGTTAGTTCAATAAAATGTTTTTCATGTGAAATATTTCAATATACTTTTCATTTCATTATTATTTGAAATGTTTTCATCATATAATTTTATTTATTTAATTTTCTATTTTTTTTTATTTGTTTGTAAATAATGCGAATAACAATTCAAATATATATTATTTTCCATGTTAACACAAATTGTAAAAAAATATTTGTTTATATTCAGTTATCAGTAAACTGAAAATAATATAATAACAATAGTTTTTTTTTATAACGAGCTGTTCAATAACAATGAACTTGTGATCAGCCAAACATATTTTCAAACATGTTGCGACTACAATATTTTTTATTTAGTAAAAATAAATGTATAAGAGCTACTAAATTGTTATCATAACAAAATGAATTCAACAATTATTATGTTGGTAATAACAATTAATGTTTGCCGCGAATATTAGTGTTTGCGACAAACATATTAAGAAATTACATTTCTCTGCGTGTGCACATGGAGAAATGTATGAAGAAATTGTAGTTTATTAAAATGAATGTTACTTCATATTTAAGAAAAAGATTAATATTACGTCAAATTTTTAACGTGGAATCTTCCGATATGCTCGGGAGCATTATTTTCCTGTAAAGTTATTTTAATAAAATTTTTTGTTGGAGAGTATTAAAATTTTAAAGTTTCCAGCGAAATTCAACTGTTTTAACCACTTAAGCACTTTTAGGTATTTTATATCTTTTTAACTTTTCTTTTCACTGATAAAAAATTAACTAAATTCTCTGCATTAAAAGATTGATTCAGAAAAAAGTTCGAAAAAAACTGATCTTCCTAATCTGGTTTTAATACCGATAAGGAGTTATAGACCGGTAATTATTATAATAAAGTGTGAAAGTTAAAGTTTGGCTAGTGATTTTTCTATTTCATTAAAGTTAATTAAATCTATTTAATTAAATTACAAATTTTATTCTAAAGTAGCACTTACCTTGTATATCATCAAATTTCAAACGTTCATCAGTCCACTGTTCACGGAACGTCAGCTGTACACTGTATTCCTGTTTTCAGTTTTTGGTTGAAATTTCAATTGTAATTGCGTTACAAAAACAATGATGTCGAAATTTTAGAAAAAAAAATAATAATTAATCGATTAGAATAATTTTTAGAGGTGATTTCAATAAATTTTAAATAAATGTTAAATTTCATTAATGATTAATTAAAAATGTCATTGATTTTCTAGTTGTTAATGGGATTTTTTGTGATAAATTAGATCGAATCATTTTAGCGTTTTCCTTTTGTAAATTTTGAAAAAGGGGGATTTAGATAAATTTATTTGGTGATTTATCGATTTTTTCTTAATGGATTTTAGTTTTTGTTTAGAAATTTGAATTTTGGTTTTTGTTTTTTTGGAAACTGATGTTGCGATTTTTTGTTTTGTAACCGATTTTAAGTTTTTCTCAAATTCCATATATATAGGGAAGGTATTTGTTGTAGTTGTATTTTTGATAAATGAGGCTGAGAAATTTTGTGATCTAAAGAAATTTTTTGATTTAGCTTTTATAAGTTTTAATTAATTTTAATTAAATTTTTATCATGGAAGGATTTTTGGTCTAATTTTATTAATATTTTTTTTTTTGGTTGAAAAAAATTTGTTTGATTTGAAATAATGTCGCATTTATTTTGGTTTTATTATTACTTTTTTGAAAAGAAAATGTTTTATAGATTTGATTGGTTTTTAAAGCATTCCAAAGGAAAAAAAGAAAGTGCATAGCAACAACTATAATTGAATTATAGAATAAAAAGCATTAAGGAAACGAAAAGCATTATGTTAAGCATTTTGTTGTTATTGTTATTATATATTTGTTATTTTTTATAGCAATAAAGTTGCAATAACGAATTTAAATAAAAGAAATTAAAGAAATTTGTAACGAACACTGAAAATGGAAAGTTAAGCATTCAATAAATGTTAACGAGTATTTTAAAACAAAAGACATACACACATACATATCCATATACATACAATCATACGTACAAGTGTACAATATTTTCTTTCATATATAGCATATACATAAATACATACATATATATAATATATACATATTTACATACAAACACACATGCAGATATGTTTGTGCTAAAAGCACATGCAAAATTATAAATTTATAATTAATTTTTTTTCTTCTTTTTCTTACTAATAATAATATTTTTAATTTCCTGATTTTTTATGTCCTCTTCTTATTTTTTTTAAATTTAACAATTTTCTATTGCATACTTTTAGGTAAATAATGAAGTGAAATATTAATTACGGATAAAAATGCATTAATAATATATTTTTTTATATAGAGAAGGGAATTATTAATACAAAATTAGAATGAATACTCGTGATTATTCGTTCGTATAATTCGAAATTTTTTCTTTCTTTTGTAAATAATTAATAAAATTGAAAAAATGAAAATAGATAGAAAATAAAGTAATAAATTAAATTATATATATATATATATATATATATATATATATATATATATATATATATATATATATATATATATATATATATATATATATATATATATATATATATATATATATATATATATATATATATATATTTCTTTATTTTGAAAAAAGTGTTTGACGTTTTAATGAAAATAAATTTCATCAACTTCGTATTTGTTTTGGTCAATGAAATGGAGTTAATGTCCGCTCTGGAGTCACGAATTATCGTTTTGCATGGAAATTGCGCGCTTATTAAATGTAGTCCTTTCAATAGCCTACTGATCATTCAAGGCGAAAATGTTAAAAACATTGACGTTGTTCGTGATAGCTGGCACAAGAGTTGTTGACTATGACTCGTCTTCACTCAACAATTATTATAAAAATTTACATTTTTCACAAATTCAATTTTAAAATGTTTATTTTTAAAAAAATTAAAAAAAATTTGATGCAAGACTCTATTAATTATTGAAGTCGTCCCCTTAAGAAGTTTTGGGAAACATCAGTTATACAGAACTAGAACTGTATAAAATTTTTATTCTTCAATGAAAGCATAAACGCATGAGAGACTTTGAATTCGTGATATATCTTATGAAAAAGGAAAAAATCGTTGCTAGATCAGTGGATTGTCTAAAGACTCAGAACAGCAGTGGGAAGAGTCAAGAAATAGTTGCGGTAATGAAAGCAACTTTTATAAACAAACATTTCGATTTTGTCCTTTATTACAAATGAAATGTGACCATCTAAAAATGATTGCAATGATCAAAATATTTTTAAATATTCAAAAATATGAACATATTTTCAATGATCTTGATTCGCAAGGATTTCCTAGTTAAACAATATTTTCGATATATAAGAAACCTCTGTTGTAATTTTTTGTTAAAGGAAAATTGGAAAACTTAAAATGTCTTTACAGTTAAGAAATCCTGCAACAGTTCCTTTATGGGAACCTAAAATAAAAATTTTGAAAAAAAATATTTAGAATTTCTTAAATAATTTCATGCATTTAAACATTAATAGTAGAAAAGTTCAAGCAAAAATTCTCATGCCATAACGAAAGGACATGAAATCTAAAAAGGAAGTAAAAATAATAATAAGAAACTTAAAATCAACTTAAATAAAATACAAAATAACTAAAATATTAAGCTAAAAAAACTAAATGTCACATTAGAAAAAATATTAAAAAATTAAAATAATTTAAATAAATTATTTTTATTTATAAAAACAATACCTGTTTGTCTTATTTACGGTTTCTGTTCAATAAAATTTATCTAAAAAATCTAAATAGCTGGAATTATTTTTTTAGAACTGAAGTCTTTTGAGCAGTTTTACTAACTTTAAACAAGAAAATTATTGCTCATTATAAAAATAATAAAATAAAATTAAATAGATTGTTGTTAATTTAATATCTTTTTTGAGTGGCATGTTTTTAAATACGTTCTTTTTTGTATTTATTTACACAAAACTTAGTTTTAATAAAATTAAAATTTGAAATTAAAACTAAATTAAATTAAATTTAAACTTGAAATTAATTATAAAAAAATTATAAAAATTAAATAAAATATATTGGATGATTCAGGTGCTCCTAAACTGTTAAAATTTATTTAATACTTTTTTATATTTTCATATTTCATTTATAAACAATACTCTTACAATATAAACTATTTTTTATAAAATTTTTACAATAAAAATATAAATTATAATAAGGAATAAACGAGAACAACTGTTTATTTTGTTCTACATACAAAATTTTTTCAAGTGTATTAACTGATTGTCAGAATTTTTTATTATTGTTTTAAGCTTTACAGTTATATAAAAAAATATTTGTTGTCTTGGTGTTACTTTATATTTTTGGATAATATCACGCTGTGTTTCTTGGTTGCCTGTGTGGAAAGCATTTTTTTTAGGAATAATTTTAAATAGTTTTTCTTATTTATAAATTTTGCTTATAATTTTGCCAACAGAACAAAAAGTTTAATATTTTATTATTATTATTTAAATAAAGAAAATATAACAAGAAAACTTAAAAAAAGATTATTTTTTGACTGATTTGAATTGTGGATGAATGATTATCATACTTATGATTAAAATTTGAAGATTTTATTATAAATACATATGATAAATTTAAATTAAAAGAAAAATAATTACTTTGTCATAAAAATTGCATAAACCTGTTTAATAGGTGTTTTCATATAGTGAAGCAAGAAAATAATGAAAACTGTGTAAAACACTTACAGTTTATACGGGTTTTACACGGAGCAATTGTTATATTGTTAATACAATAGCAGATTAAGCAACTTATTGCACCGTGTGAAACTTCTAATTCTAAACATAAACAATGGCTACAGAAGCACTTAATTATGAAGTTTTAAACTGATATTGTATTATAGCAGTTGAATATCTAAATAAATCAAATTTCTAATTTATAGGAGCTATAATGACGGAAAATAATGAAATAAGATTTTCTTTTTATTGACTTTTTTCAGAATTTATTATCAAACTTATGGTTCTATTAAAAAAGTTAAATTTGAAACTGAAATTTCTATACTTTTTCGGTAAAATGAAGGAAATTTAGTATATAGGTATATAAACCCTAAGAATAGCCATCAATTTTTATTTGAGAAACTAATATACTCTATATAACAAAAAAATTAACCGAGAAGCCCTTAGAGTTCCAAATGTTTATCGAAATAAGTAAAAAGTAGCAAAGTTTTGAACTTCTAAATGAAAAGCAAAAGAAATATTTTGGCTAGTTGAATATAGCGTAGAGGAAAACTTTGATTTTCTGCACGATCTGTTAGTATAGACTTCATTATGTTTTCTGAATTTGGGACGAAAGAAAAAGGTCAAGCTAATCTAGTTTACATTAATTTATAAATTCTTTAATACTTTTTAATTTTATATATTTATATAGTTTTGAATGATATTTTACCTATAATAAATATTTTGTTGTTTATATACATCTGTGTATCTTTAAAATTTTAAGTGTAAACTACGCTTAAGCTGTGTTTTATTGTGAATTAAAGTATTTCAAAATTCATATTTAATTATTAAAAAGTGCGCATTGGATCAAGTATCGGGAACTTGTATTATTTTATAACTTGTGCTTATATAATAAAAATAGAATTTTAAAAAGTTTTAAAAAGGATTCTATAATTGAATTTACATAATACTTATATTTTATATCATACTTAAATTGAATAACTAAATTTGTATTATTTATTTATTTATTTATTTATTTATTTATTTATTTTTACAAAAATTATGAAATATCTATTCTTTATGTATTAATTGCAATTGTTTAAAGTGACATTTACAATTGTGTATGCAATATTTGTTAATGTCTTTTTCTTTGACATGTGTTAGAACATTAGTTGTTTAGTAAATTAACTCCCATTATACCCTTTCGGATATTTATTACTTAAGTATTTTTGTATTCCAATTTTAGTCGTATGTGTTATAGGAATTAGGAGTATTATTATTATTCTCAACTTTAAACAACCGATTTTTTTGTTAGCCCATGTAACTATATGAACTTAAAACCACTAAACCTACATCCTAAATTGTTCTATTTGCTTAAAATAAAACATTTTTATAGTTTTAATCAATAGTGATGAAATTTTCAACCTTTTTCGACGTTTACATTTTTTCTTTTTTCTTTTGTTCGAACAGACAGTGCTTTTCAATTCTCTAATAACTCTCCACTTGCCTTAGCTCCGAGCAGGTTTGCCTCTTGTTGTATAAATACCATGTTATTGTTCATGTAACATACAAGGGCTTGTTTTAT
Organism: Cochliomyia hominivorax; assembly: GCA_004302925.2. NCBI lineage: Eukaryota > Metazoa > Arthropoda > Insecta > Diptera > Calliphoridae > Cochliomyia > Cochliomyia hominivorax. The sequence goes on along the minus strand of PYHX02000467.1, from coordinate 46,397,497 downwards.
TGTGACAGGATGACACGTCATTAAAAACATTCCTTGATGAAATTTTCGGTGTTAATAAAACCCGTTGTTACAAATGATTGATTTTTTTGCCACAACTGCGAACTGATTGTTACACTAAGAACTTTTTGGGAAATTTTAATTGGTTTTGGGTCCTAAACTTTTCTTCAACATTCTCTCGAGCATCAGCAACATAAAATTTTTTACCATAAGGATTCGAAAAACCTGCCATTACGTAAAACTTTTAATGAAAAACGTGTGTTAAAAATATTTCCCGGAATGGGAGTTTTAACTCACTTATAAATATGAGTATTATGACCATATTTTAAAGAAGTATACTTTATGAAAGTATAAATCGTAAAATCAAATAATATAAAATATATCAAATTATAAATATATTTCAAATCTAAAACAATCAGACTGTTGAGTTCGTTTGTTGTACATCGATAAATGATTAGTTCGAGTTTTGAGTAGAAAATCTTTTAAGGGATTTGTAGCAGGTTGAGAAGTGTTCCGAAGTAGATAAAATAATCTTTAGACTTTCTTCTGGTCTAAGCTTTTCTATAAAGAGGTAGGATATATTTGGGAGTATTAAAACATAGACAGTTTGTTCTTAAAGCGGGAAGATAAAAAATTAAGAAAAAAATAAATACAAATAAGTTGGTAGCAAGATAAAAATAACAATATTTGTAAGGAAAATGTTATGTATTAAACAAAATAATAAATCTCATATTACACTGTTAAACATTTATTATAGAGCTTAATTTAATTTAAAGTTATTAAAATTAATATTATATAGATATCAATTTGTATAAATGTCACTTAAATAGTTTGCATAAATCTTAAATTATAATAATAAATTCATAAATTATTCACCCATAATTTCTTTCCATTGTTTTTTTTTGTAATAATTTTAAATGTATATTTATAGATTTTATTAATAACAAAAATTAACTAAATAAATAAACAAATGTTATTTTTATTTTATTATTGCCAATTCTTTAGTGTGAAAATATAAAATAAATTATTTATTATTAAAAGCAAAAGCAAATAAACTCGAAAGAAAAATCCAAATTACATCAAAAATTAAACAGAAAAATATTTTTAATAAATTTTGTACAGAAAACAAACAAACAAACAAACAAATAAACAATAAATAAAATTTATTTAGTTTTTAAAAAATTACTTTTAAAAAATATTTAATGAAATCAAAGATAAAAATAATTTAATTTAAAAATAAAATAATAATTTAATTTAATAATCCATATAGACATTTATGTAGGCGTTCTTTAATACAATTGAGTTTTAGTTTAATAAATTTTATTAATAATTTTGTGTTAATTATTTTAAAATTATTATTAGAAAAATATAAAAAATTGGACAAAAATAATAAATAAATAAATAAATAAATAAATAAATAACAAAATAAACTGACTAGACGTTTATGAAAATTACAAACTTCAACACACACATATTTATTTATATACTTTTGTTAATTATATTTAATAATTTTAATTTAAATTGTTGTTTTGCTTTTATCATTTTACAATAAATATATTTAAATACATTTTGAAAATGTTATTTATTTTTATTTATTATTTATATTTATATATGTATATGTAGTTTGTTTATAATAAATTGTTATTCATTTTATTTTATTTATTTGAAGGTTTTTGTTTTTGTTTTATTTGTTTTTTCATTTATTTGTTTATAAAATTTAAAAAATGTTCATCATCATTATCATCGTTGTCATAATTATGTTCTCTCATATACATACATACAATAAATATATTTATGGGAATTAAAAGAACAGGATCAATAATTAAATATTTATAATAATAAATTTATAATAAAGTTAAATATTATATTTATTTATATTTATTGTTATAGTTATTGTTGTTATTTTTAAGTTTAGATAAAAAACATATGTATTTATAATAATTTATGTAGATAAAAATATAAATATAAACATTTTAATATAAAATTCACAATTAAATTTTAACAATATTTAGTTATAAATATTTAATAATAAAACGTTTATAGAAATAGATACAGTAGAGACAGATACAGTGACAGACAGAGGGATAGAGAATAAAAGATGAAGGAGGTAAGACAGATAAAAAAGAACAAAAAAAAAACACAATTTGTCTGTTGAAATAAATGAAAAACTTAATAAATTTTTATAATCACTCTACACCATATGGAAATATAGGAACGAGGGTACACATATGTGAAATAAAAATAAGGTAAAAAAATATTTTTAAATTATTCCTCAGATTGAATGCAAATAAATTGCAAAATTTTCAAAGGAGATTTGATTTTTAGGGGAATACTATCCGAACTACAGATCTTATCAAAGGTAAGAGTCAAATCAATCTCTTAAATCATTGTGTTCTCGTTATTTTAATAAATCATTTTAATAAATTTATCAAGATCATTTCAACTGGTTAAGCAAGCGAGGTATTCTTTGTTTTAATCTCGGAGGATTGCAACTATAACAGAATTTACAAATAACATAAGAACGGAATCAATCTAGAGACAGGCGTTTCTCTCGTTATATGTACTTCAAAACTGGTGGTGACAATATCGCACCGATTCCCTTCTGAATAATGTGTTTTATTATCTGGCAAATTTTTCATATATCAGATTTGAAAAGTAATATATTATGTCAAATATATAATTTGTGTTTTAGCTGGCAATGGACCGAAGTATATATCAAAGTTGTTCAATATTAGATATTAACTAATGGGATTCGAGTTTATACTTTATCACCACAATTTGAATCCCATAGACAACCCCTTTGGCAAGAAGTCACAATGTGTTATTTTTTTTTATTTTATTTTTTTTTTTGATAAAGCATCGGGTCATTACGAAAACAAATATTATAGGGTTTATGAGATAGAATATCTCTATCTTTATAACTTCCTATAATATTTCAAAACTAACTTTGGAAGAACATAAAACGACAAAAACTGTTTATAGAATAATTGATCGTAATTAAATTAAACTACGAAAACTGAGATAATTTCGGGGTCATTGTTTGACTCAATGACTGATTGACAATTTAAAAGAGAAGTTATTGAAAGTCGAAGTAATTAAACATCATTACAATCGGTGCATAACTGACGAACCTATTTGTTTTACACATATTTGAGTGAAAGAGAAAATTTTGATCTAACAAATTCTTATGATATGAAAAATTTTGGTTAAAATATTTGTTTATATACTTCAATATGATGTAGGGTAATTTTAAGGATAATCAAAGATCATGTCATAATATGATTTTTTATTTGAAACTAATAAAAATGCTACCAAGAGAGAGTATTGAAAATTCTTAAAGATTATCTGAGCTAAATAAGTATTATGACAGCAACTGTGATCATCCTGATTTCTCCAATATAAATGTACAGTGGAAACAATTTGAAAATAATGTAAATAATAACAATGAAAAAGGAAAGCACGTTTTAGCATAATTTACATTAATTCGACATTTCTTGGAATCAGTGGACATATCAGGGATTATTTCGCTTTAATTAAAAACACTTTCTGAAAAGTCGCAACGTTTTGTGAATTTGATTTTAAAGTTTTAGCAAAAAGCCTTCGTTTTAGTTAAAAAGCGGAGTTGCATTTTGTGACACATTAAGAGTTTCACTGAACTATGATTGAAGCTGGAGGATTTTTCATTTAAATAGCGCATTTAACGCTTTTTTTAAATTTTATGTATAAATAATAAGAAAATATTTGCAATTGGTAGAATACCGGTTACAAAATTTATTTTGTAAAAAAAAAACATTTTATTAAAAATTTATATTTTTTTTTAAGCGAAACTCACTCACCATTTTGTAATCGTCGATCTTTGAAATTGACCGTAGGAACATGTTGACATAGACATACGTGGGTAAATTTTCTATAAAAATCAGGGGATTTAGAAATAAATTTTGGTTTTTGTTTATATTTTACACAACATAATAATTTACTAAATAAACAAATTTGAATTGCGTTTATTTGACAAGAAAAAAACTCGATCCATTCTAAAATATTTTAGATTTTAGAAAGTTAAATGCAATTAGTTAATTATTTATTGTGATTTTTTTAGTTTAAATAATAAATAAATTAATTTAAAGTTGAATTTAGTTAAAAGTTTAAATTCAAAAAAAAAGAAACTATTTTAAATGGTTAACACTTTATTTCCATTTAAGCGATAAAATATATTTAGACTTAAAATTGTTATTTATTCTTAAACCTGCTTAAAACTAAAATTATTATATAATAATTAATGTTGTTGTTTTTTAATAAAAATTTGAAAATTGAAAATTGTTACGAATTATAGATTTTTGTGATGACATATGAACGTAATGAAAGTTAAACACATAAAAAAACAAAAATTTAAACTCAAAATCGGAAAAAGGAAAATAATTTCATGTAGAAAAAATGTCTGTATGGATCTCATTAAATTAAAAATAATAAATTAAATAAAATTAAAAAACAATTGAATTGAAAATAATTTGTTTAATTTTGTTTAAATTATTTTTTATTAAAATTGAAAAATGCATGCCACACATTTTCAATTTATTTAACGATGATTTCTTTTTCTATAAATTTTTCAAAACTCTATTCATTTTAAAGATTTAAAATTTTAAAAAAAAAACATAGAAAAAAGAAAACTATTAAAACTAATTGTAAATCAGGAAAACAAAAAAAAATAAAAAAAATTATTTTTGGTTAATAATTATGTTTGTAACTAAAATAACGTCTAAAGCACATTAATTCTTGATTTCTTATCATCTTCGGTTATTTGTTTATTTATCTGATAAAATTAAAAACAAATTGAAAATTATTAATTTAAAATAAATTGAGAAAATATATAAAAATAATTTTAGAGAAAATCTTATTGTGTTTAACATCAAAGTCACAGATTTTTTTTAAATATATTAATTATTTGCATACTCTATTTCAGTTTTAATTATTATTGTATTTTTTTTTTTTTTTGTAATATTTATATAAATATAAATTTATTATAATTAAATATATATTTTTTATTTTTAAATATTAAAAAATATTTTATTAAATAGTTTAGACATAATAACACAGATTTAGTTAAAGACTGAGAGTTAAGAGTTAGAATGAGAGAAAGAAGAATAGAGATCCAAACGACATTTTATAATAATATATTAAGAAATAAATTATATTTTACAGATTCATTCTCACTTTAAATTTTTTATAACAAAACAATAATAAACAATAATAAAACAAATAACTAATTTAAAAAAATTATAAATTATAAATTTAATACGCTGCCAATAACAAACTAATTAAGTTAAAAAATTTAGACAACTAATTTTAAGTAATATGATTTATATTAATATTGATTGATTAATTGAATGCGACAGTAAACTGTATACTTGTTTTAAGATCCAACATTTTGTTTTAATTTTTATTATCATCTTATCAGAATAGTCACAATTTAACTGAGAAACAATTCACACAACCTTAATTTATATTTAATTAAAATAAAGATTTAAAAATGTTAGAATTCCGTTTGTAAGGAGTATAACGCTCCCCGTGCAATATCTTAAATTTTGTATGTGCTTAAAATTTGGCTTTGCGCCAAACTTTCTTTAAATATTTCAGAGATATGAAATATTAAAAACTTATATCTTACTGAAGTGAAAATGGTATAAGAGATAAAGCATCAAATATTGAATTGATACTACTTTAGTATTAGAACTACCGAAAAGATGGTATTATGCTGGAACTCTCAATAGAGCCTAAATAGTGAATTAAGGAATGATTCTGAAGCTAATGAGAAGATGCGAATGCATAAAGTTTTAAAGATTTCTTTAGAAATCTGCGCTAATTAGAACAATACTAACGTACTGCAAGTTAGTTGTCTCGCAATACAAGTGTCCTAGAGATGAACTGGTCATGCTATAGGCCACAATAAAATCTCACGATATACGTATACTTCTACGATTGAAATTTAAACTAAAATAAGTTATATAAAATGTTTTTAATATCAACATTAATTGATATTTTTTACTATAAACGATTCATCGATATTGAATGAACTATTTTCATTTATGAATTAAAAATTTGAACAATGTCGAACTTAATATATTTTAGTTGATTTTACATCGGTTTTTCTGACCAGCCGAAAATTATGGTTCAATTTAGGATCGTTCAAAAAAGTTTTAAAGACATTCCTTTATACATTTAAATAGAATATCTTTCCAAATATCAATATCGTGATTGAATATTGTGTGATTATAACTCCTTAAGAATATTTTGGTAAAATAGTGTTTATTTCAAAACTATCACTCATATATCTTCTTATAATTATGAAATTCCATGTTTTATTAAAAATTAAAATATATTTGATCTAGTAAAAATTCAACACCGACAATCCACAAAAAGGTTTACCTTCTACTGTCGTATTCAACATACTGTCATATTGAAAAAGAGTTTTGGAATTTTTCTAAATAAAATCAAAAAGTTTAAATATTTATGTATTTTAATGAAATTTTATTTTAAATTTAAAAACTGAAAAAATAGCATAATATAATAGAAGGTAAAAATAATAAAATATTAACCACATCAATATATATTAAATGTCTTTAAGTAGTCATTATTCGATTAGAAAATAATTGATTAAAATATATGAAAAAATTTCGATTAATTTAGTTGAGTTTATATTTCTCGATAAATACTTTATCCTTTCAAGAAACATAATGTATTTGTCCCTTATACTTTGCAAATAAATTAACACTAGATTTTTACAAATTTATTAAAATATCGTTTTGTAAATCAAATAATCGTTAATTTTTATTAAATTTAAATTCAAATATATTTCAGATCACGTTTAATATTTAATTATTTTAAATTAATTAAATTATTTGCTTTTTTGTAATAATTATAATAATAAATTATTTGTTTATATTTAAATTTGTATTATATTATTAACGGTATATTATAATATTATTAAAGAATAGACAGAGAAAGTTGTAAAAAGAGGAAAAGAAAATAAATATATATGTATTTTGTATCGTCTTTATTCGACGATTATTTAAGATTTAAGAAAAAAACGAATAAAAGGTAAAAAGAAAAACTTAAATAATTTCGGAAGTTTTAAATAAAATGATCGATCACTGCGCATTCATAGACGAAGTTTTGAATTTTGACAAAATATTTTTTAATTTGTTTTTCTTTTCTTTTTTTTTTTTGTAAATTTACAAAATTTTTTTATTATTAAAAATATAAAAAATTTGTAATAATAATTTGAAGAAAATTTTAATAAAAATGTTTTTGTCATTATTTACAAATAAATTTTTGTAAAATATTTTAAAGAAAAAAGTTCAAAAGGAAATTTTGTATATTGTGGGAAATGTATCCCATAAAGTTTTCTTTTTTCAGTTGCTTAAACGATTGTTTTGTATAGTTGTTGCATTAGAAAAACAAAGGGCTTTTAATTCAGCTTTTTATTTCATCATGAGGTCAACTGAAAGATAATGTATCTTGCTTAAACGGTTTATAAGGGTCGGGGCTTCCTAATTCATTACTATCAAAGAGAGCGACATATTTTCGGAGTATTTGAAAAAGGTACGTTTATACGTTTTTCTGTTTTATTTTTAATCCTAAACTTCATTTTTGTTTATTTGAGATGCGATACATTATCCAACGCGCACTTACCATAGTAACATCATCGATTTTTGAAATACTTCTTACGAAAATGTTGACGCGCACAACGGCTGGACCATCTGTATGTATAACAAGTAATAATTAAGACAAGTAATAGAGACAACAATACAAAAACAAATAAACAGATAAATATTTTATTTAGACGTTTAGAAAGAAAAACAAAATTATTCTGTTACAACTTCATCTTCTATATTTTTCTTTCTTATCAAAAAAAAGTAACTAATAAATTAGAAGAAATTAGACGAATTTAAATAATTTCCTTTGTGGCATTAAGCTTTTTTAGTTTTAACCAGTTTTTTTATTGTTTTAAAAATTATTTTAAATGCTGAAAAAATACTTAAAATATTTTATTTACTTTTTCTTCAAAGAGACTTAAGACTTATAAATTTTAAAATTTCAATACATAACCAAAAGTAGTGGACACTATTATAGCATCAAATAAGAGAATTTTCTCAAATCATAAATCTAAAAAATCAATGTGAAATCTATAATAAATGTCCGTATAACTACAAAATTTGAAAATTCAATCCGAAGACAATGACAGAATCGCATAGAAAATACATAACACCTTTTCAATTTATGTTTGGAAGTACTTGAGGTACTTGAAAGGTTGTAATAACTGGACTAGGAACCATATTAAAGATACCAGTAATTAAAATTCAAACTAGGATTTATTGTAAACATAGGAATTTTTACGACCCAAACGACATTTTTGATCGCACAGAACTTTGGGCCAAACATATTTTTGGCAACTTCAAGATGTAGTCCATCAGACAAAAAATTTTTGTTGAAAAAAATCTAAAGCGATTAAGCTTTGTCTCTCTGTTATTGATACGCTCACGTCCACATTAATTGACAGAGCGCAATGAAATTTGACCCAACCATTTGTTATTGCCCTTAGAAGTTTCCTGTCAAAAACCTACAAAATCGGTTGAGTATATATATTAATATATAGACCGAAATCTGAAAATTTTCAGCTATAAATCGACTGATTATTTTTAACTTGTGTTTTTACTAGTTTTTTTAATGTTCGTGAAGTCTGAAGTCAACAAATTTCATATGAAATCTTTATTTTTGAATTGAGATTACGGCAGAATTGGGAGGAACCTTGATACGAGCAAATGTTAGGAGAGGAACACCTGACACTACTTTGGCTGCTTCTAGTGGATGAGTTTCTGTGTTCCTATGAGTGTAAAGGTATTAAAGTTGAAGCTTATAGATTTGGCAATTGGCAAGCTTAACGAAATTAAACTTAGGTTATCTGGCTCTGGTAAATTTCTTGGTATTAAAGTTAAAGTATTAAATACGTCTAATAGGATCGCGCAACACAGTGCAATGGGTGGACTTTGACAGCGGCACTGGATGTTATTGGAAATGTCCCTTTGGAGATTCACATTTAACAGTTGGCTAAGACCACACTTTGCAAAATGTGTCAGAAGGAATCACTGTAAGTCAGAACTGTAATAATTGGTGACATCATAAATGACTGTGCTACAAACACCATATATGCTACTTAGCACATCTCTTCCAAGTCTTGATGATTGGACGGAAGGCAATGTTAAACACTCGAGAATAAATGTCTACACAGATAGATCAAAGACATCCATGGGAACTGATTATAGAGTTTTTTTGTGATGAACTCAAAATAGAATCATGTTATCGACTGAGAAAAGAGTGTAGCAATAAAATTTTTGTTATCCTTTTAACGGCAAGACAGATTTCAATGTTACAAATATACCATAGTTCTTAATTGAATTAAAAGCTTCTTAATTGGTAGTCAGCAGCTGTCACCACGAGCTTTTTTGCTTTTCAGAAACAGCATAACATCAGTCTATACTGGGTGCCTGTTCAAAAATAATATGTTAGAAGCAGATGGATATTTACTCTGACATGAAAAATACCTGAAGTAAAGTGATTCTGTTCTTGAAATGAGAAGGAATCAATTAAGGGAGGCCATCAGCCTGATTATTGGTCACAATACTCTTGGTAAGCATATAATAAAATTGCATATTGCGTATGAAGATGGTGAAGGGTGGGTGATGCTGTTGAGGACAATTTTAATTTTTTTGTTCATTGTCTTATAGAAGTTTTATAATATTTGTATCTTATTTATTTCAGACTTTCTCTGACATTAGAGATTGTAGTCCATGGTTATTATTGAACTTTATAAATGCAGCCGATTGGAAAGGGAAGATAACTTAAGTGACAAAGAGGACGTGAGGATAAAATAAAGTAATCTAGGGTTTTCGGTCTAATTTTTATTGGTGTCATCCTTATAAGCTAACCCAATTTTGTCAAAATCATATTTCAAAAGTGTATTTTAAAATTGTTCTAAACGAATTGGCCAAAGTCCATATACAATTTATTAATTTAATGAAGTATGCTTCTTTTATTGCGCAATGATAATGACTAATCCTTGAAACTATGGCCACATAGTCATATAGTTCCAAGAACATTAGCATAATCTTCACACCAAAATATTAATTCCACTTATTAAAATTAACTTTGTTAATGCCAACATTGCGGCCTTCTATATTAAAGTATTATTAAGATATATAAACTAGTTTGAATCAAAATTCAAGTGACTGAATACATATAAAGAATGTGCTATAATTTTGTCCACCATTTAGTGAATGCATATGAAATGTATATATGAATGCATATGTAAATAAACAAAAAAATAAAAGAAAAAAAATATAAGATTTTATTCTAAAACCTTAAAAAATACCTTAAAACTAACATCAAATCTTAAAAGGACTTCATTGGAAGAAAATATTGTTTTAATTATAATTCATTTCATTATTATTATTTTTATACAATGTTATGATATTTTAATAAAAAATATTAAAAAAATAACCAAAAAAATGAAACAAAAATTATAACCTAAAAAAAGAAATGAAAATGATTTGAAATACAAATATAAAATTTCTTAATTTAAAAATTAAATATTTTTTAAATAAATTTTCAATCGACTAAAAAACATGCTTTATTCTCTTTAAACCATTTTTTAAATAATTAAATACATGTTTTCTTTATTGAAAAATACTTGGCGGAATGAGGGTCTTGTTTTCTTTAAATCAGAATTGGAAGTTCAAAATGATTTTGAGGTTATTTTTATTGATATTGATTTATTTGTTGCATACTATGAGGAGTTGTATGAAATTCAATGTTTCCTTTTTCAAAAAAATAATATTTAATTATATTGCAAATATTAAAATAAAAATTATAATTTAAGAAAATTAAAAATAAATAAACTAAAATTAAATGAAGGCCAAAATAACGTATAAAAATTATTTGTATGCTTGATTCAAAAGGGGATTCATTTGGCTCTTATTTTATCTGGATTGTAATGTAAAACTAATTTGAAATTAAACAAGAAATAGCAAATAATTAAAGTTAAAATCAAGTTTTTTTATAAATATATTTGTTGTTTTATTTTAACATATAATCTATTTTTTAGAATAAATAGAAAATTATAAAAATTCATAACAATTTTTGCTTAATTTTTTTTATAATAAATTTAAGAAAATAACATTAACAATAAGAAACTGGAACATTATTTTAATTTGTTGTATTTTTTATTTGTATCTAGATAGTGTATTTCTTATGTTTCAGAAAAAAATAGATGATGCGCCGATTAGTCATGGTAATTAAGTTCTTTAAATAATCTTAAATGTCTGCTGTAATATGATCATTTCAAAGTTTTAATATATAATATTTTACGAACACTGAATTGTAATCTTTGTGAAATATTAAATTTAAAGAAAAATTTGAATTTATGAAAAAGAAAGGAAAATAGACAAGTTATTGTTATATGGGAGCTTTTAAGTAATTTCACTGCATTCTGATTACATCGTAATACATCGTATATTGCATCATGAAAAGAAATTGAAATAAACCTGTAGCCTTCGAAAGGCTAATTCGAATTCTATAAAATTTCGCTAAGTGGCAGTTAAGATAAGGGGCTTACAACAATTGATCCTAAATTACTTTTTATTAAAATTTCTTTAGTCCAATTCAACACTATTCCAAATTTAATAAAACAATAATTTTCTAAATTCTAACTACATTCAAATACAAGCGTTGTAAATGCACAGAAAGTTGGAAAGAATTTCGCTATATCGAGATGAAGAGAATTTATTGTTGTCCGAAATTCAGTACATAAATTTGAACAACATGTGGTTACAACAAAATTTTTAACACATCTTAGCGATCTCAACAAAAGAGTTGGTCATCATTGAAAGGTCTGCTGTCAAACTGTTAATGTTAATAAACAGTACCGAGAAAATTTTACCTATTTGAAATCTAATTTTCCCAAAAGTAGTTGGTATAGCAGTTGCGCCAAGGAAAGATACAACAGGCTGTATAAATGCCAAAATTTACAACAGGAAATGTTTACAAAAAACATTCAAAAAACTTCGTAATGTGTCCACTTCTTTAAACACATTGGCATCCTGTTACTATGGTAAACATGCCCTTGAGTGGTACAAGAAAAATAATGTGAAATTTGTACCAGTAGAGGCAAATCCTTCGAACTACCCGAAACTAAAGACAGTGAAGACATATTGTGTTCTTGTGAAGAGAGAATTGAGGAGCACACAGAAAGCGCCCAAATTGTGGCAGTTTTTTTAACAGAGATGGACTACCTGTTCGAACAAAGTGACAGAAAGTTCTATAAAGAACTAATAATAACAATTTCAAAACAATAAAAAATAATACCGTAAGTTTAGTATTTTCGTTTTCATTATCATATATGCATTTGGAGATTTTATTAACTCACTCCTTATATAATACCCAATACTATGTAAAAGACTTTAAATGGTTAACAAAAATGTATAGATTTCTTGTACATAAATATGTGATAAAAAATATTTAATAGAGTCAATTTTATTAAAACATTTTTTATATTAAGGACACGGTTGGGGTTAAATACCCCATAGGAAAAGTAATTGATCTGTCATCGCTAATTCAACTCTACTTCCATCAAAAAGGATTTGTGCTGAATTTATAAATTTTATAAATAGAAATATAAATTTAAAAATTTTATAAATATTTTTTTAAATTGTGACCTGAACTAAAGTTGTTTTGTACAGAAGTTGCAAATTTATATAAAAAATGTAAAGTAAATAACATCATTTTAAACATATTCAGCACATTCTGGAACTGGAATTCCAGTTTCGGACAGGTAACTTCCTGCAAAAACGGATTTAGTGTTATGCACACAAAAAATAAAAATACCACCTTTTGACCTTCTTTAATGGTTATCTGACTCGGATGAATTTCTTGTTATTCGCTTAGACAGCAGACCGATTGTGGAGCTATTCTTATGCCAGCAAGACAGATTTCAACGTTTGAAATAAACATTATTTATATTAGTTTATTCATTCAAAGTCCGGCTGCTATATTGTTTCAAATTACTGGTTACGTAGGGGGTAGAGTGGTCGGAAAAAAAGACGAGATCTCTATAGATGCCGGTAAAATTTTATCGTTGCAATCTTTATACACATATCGAGTGAAAGCTAAAAATAAATATCGGTTAAATTGACACTGATAATGATTCTGAATACATCGATATTTCTTGTAAGTGGTGACTTCAGCATTGTTTCTGCCTTTAAAACCATCTGGACATTTGCCAAAACATCCCGGGTATCAGGTATTTAACAGTATCATTTGAAATATATCCACTATATTTCTAAAAATGATGTTTAGGCATTTTAATGATAAATTTATCAACAGAAAGCTTAGAAAATAATATAATAAGATTGTCGCATTAAGTTTAAAGAGTCTTTTTTGATAAAAAGTTTTCTAACAATTTTAAAAAGTTTTATAAAATCGCAAGAAAATTCTAATGTATAAAATTATTAGAACAACCGAATCATTTTCTATTATGTTTTATAAATACGATGGTAACTATGAAAACTCTTAAAAAAGCATATAAAAATCCAACTCGCCTATTAAAGGTTACAGATGTTTAATTTCAAAATTATTGATTCTGCCCCACTGTGCATTGAAACGTTAAAAATACAATGACTTACATATAGAAATTTTCTAAGCATAAAAAAACATCTTAAGTTTAATACATATTAAAATCTTAATATTAAACATGTCTTTCTTACAATAATTTTAACTTTTTTGCTTTAAACTGAAATTTGTCAGCCATGCATTAAATATTTGTTTGTATGTGTGAATAAATATATTTTCATTACTATAAATTCACAATAGATAAGATAATGCAGTCTATGAGTGCATCCGGTGGAATGACTGACTACAGATAAATCAAACAATTAATTTTCATTATCATCATAACAATATATTGCAATATGTAGATATTCTTATAGATATTTTATTTTTATTTAATGAATATATGAATTTATTTTTTATTTCGGGTAAAATGGCAAGACAAAATGATTATTTAAAGAACTTTTAAATGATTTTTAAGGTATTTTCTTTCAAATATATACTTTTGTTGCAAAGTGATTAAAATTGACACATTTCGTACATTTCTTTTTGAGGTGGATTCATGTGGAGAAAATGCTGGGATTTATTTATTATATATATATTTTTTTTTTGGTTGTTTCAATGTAAAAATATGTTACTTTTATAAATATTTTAATGCAAGAAAAACTCTCTAGTTAATTACTGTAAAGAATACACTACAGTTTAAATGAAATTTTAATTAATTTATTAATTGAATTTATTTTGGTTAAAATAAATATTTTGCGTATCTAAGTTAATAATAGTAGAGATATGGAGTTTGAATTAGCTGATTATTATAAAATGACTGTTTTTATTGTTGTTAATGGAATTTTTCACAAACAACTTTAAAAGGACTTTATTATTTAATTTAGATTAATATTTGTTTAATAATTAATGAAATGCATGATTTTTGAATTGATATAAATTTTTGGAGAAATCAAGGTGTTTTAGGTTTAATATATATATTGTTTTGTTGTATTTCGTAAAAAGAGTATAAATCAAATATGGGAAAGTTAAAAAATAAAAAAGTTGATAGATTGATTGACTGATTGATTTGTTTGGGTTTTCTTTTAAGGGTCAGTTTTTTATTTGATTGATTGACTGATTGATTGAATATTTGATTATAATATTATAAGTAATAATAGTAGTAGTAATATAGTAATATTTAGTATTAATAATAGTAATAAGATTAAGGAATTCAATTAAATAATTCAAAATGGTGGGTATTGGCTAAACTTTAGTTAATCTAAAGTTTAGTGTGAGTTTAAATAAAATTGTTACTACAATTAAAATTTCACTACAACTTCTACAAATTGGCAATATTATTTATGTTTTAATTAATTAAATATTTAATATTTCTAATTAATTAATTTTATTTTCATTTCTTTTTCTTCTTCTGGTATTTTTATTTATTTAAAATAATTAATTATGTTTTTAAAATTAATTATTTTAAGTAATTTTTTGTTTGTTTTGGTTTCAAAAATAAAGAAGAATATGTTGAATTTTTATATAAAATATAATTCAACATCATTTGCAGCCATATTCATAATAAAAAGTTAGCCTCTCCTTATACCCTTCACTTAACAGCGTATATTCCTTTTTGGGAGTGGCTAACTAAAATTTTCAAATTATTTTGGTTTAGTTCAAGTCTTTTATTATTATTTTTTATTCATCCATTTTAAGATTTTAGACTTAGCCACTCGTTAGCCAACAGTTTATTCAAATATTGACTGTCTTTTGACTAAAAACATCCCGGTTATAGTTAAAATCAACTCTAATTGCTGTGATCCTTTATGATTGTTTTAATGAGCGAATGAAACCTTCCTCATGTTTATAACAGCTGATACTAATTTACATAATTATTTTATAATTGTTTTTTTTTTTAATTCAATTTATTATATAATCAAGTATCTTTTGTTTTTAATTAAAATGTTAGAATTTAGTCAAGAGTGAGCCAAGATTTGGAAATATTAATATTCTTATTCTTATACTGATTCTGAATTTGAAATGATAATGATTTGTTGATTGGTTGGTTGGTAAAGTCCTAAGTCCATGATTATAAAATAAATTATATTTGTTTTGTATTATTATATTTTTTCTCTTGGTGGCAAAATTTTCATTATGAATTCGGCTGTTGTTTTTCTGTGCATTTTGATTTTGAAGATTTTTGATTTTGTATGAAGCTTTTACTAAGTCAAGACATGAATTCGACATGTCGTCAGTTAAATGCCATAATGTCTTTAAAAACTAATTTAAGTGAAATGATTTTAGATATAAAAGAAACAAAAAAAGCTTAACGGTAAAAAATCCAAATCGTATCAGTTGTCACCATCCAACTGAAGGTTATACTTGAACTTCATGGGACAGGAAATAATTGAAATCAAATTGAAAGTCATCCAATGAAAAAAAGGAAATATATTTAAAATGTTAATCCAGTATACAAATTTTAATTTAATGGAAGTCTATTATTGGTTTTTAAAATACTGCGGATTTTATTAATTAAGATTGTTAAAAATTATATAATTTGTGAAATATTCCGTTTGATATGAAATTTCTAATGAATACAATAATTGATTTTGTAAGGAAAATGTTTGATGAATTATAATAAAATTAAGAGTATTCAGCCTCTTATGGGATTAATTAACAAGTCTTCTTTAAAGAAAACATCATTTGACACTTTATTGACATCGATTAGTGTCCGAAATAATCAAGATATACTACCAATATGTCTAGCTATATTTTACTGGACCATAAAGAACCTCTTTCTGTTCCATAAAATTTCTAAGTAATTGAAATTGGAAGCATGAAATTTAAAAAGTTTATTTGAAAGTTTTTATTTGATTACTCTTTATTGCTTTAAAATAAGAAATATTCTTCACTATTCTAATAAATCGATTAAACTCATTTTCTGATAAGAAATTAAATTAAATTTAGTTAAATTATAAAATGTGATCGGGATTCTCAAATAAGGATAAAAACGTTCAAAGAGTTTGTAACTGGTGATGTAAACATTTCTTTCGAATGCCAACAAACTCCATGATCGCTACCATGTCTAGGAGGACCGATGTTACTTGTCTTATTTGATATAATACGAAACTTTCTGCTTATATAAAAGAAAACCTTAGATTATCATTAAACAAACGCTTCAAAATCTTAGAGGATTATATATATGCCTCAAATGTTTAGGTCTTCTGAACAGACTTCTAGAATTTCGAGTACATTTGATATTGCTTTTAAAACAGTTCTTTTAATTGTTTTCACTTTCCTTTGTAAACAGATTTACTAGACATTATATTTCCAATTCTGTTAGATTGTTAATCCAATCTAATCCAATTAAAAATCTAACAGAATTGGAAATATAATGTCTAGTAACAATTGAAAGAACTGTTTTAAAAGCAATATCAAATGTACTCGAAATTCTAGAAGTCTGTTCAGAAGACCTAAACATTTGAAAATTCTAAATACTTCTCATAACCGGTTTAGTGTTATCTAAAGTTTCATTAGGATAAGTGAGAAGAGAAATAAGAAGAATCATTCTATTCTTGCAATATATGACAAATGACAATTTTGTATGAGCTTGCAATGCCAGTGGCTTGTTTTGAGATTTCAAAAGAAATATCGTACCAGTTAAGAAAATTAGATCAGATATACCACAATTTTAACTTTATAGAAAAACTGATGCTTTATATGGATCTGTGCTGGCCAAAAACAAAATCAAAATAGCTACGTTTTAAGTTATAAACTTTTGTGGATTTTAGGAAGACATTTAAAGCAAATCAAGCGCCAGTATATATAATCTCGTATATGACCGTTAATGAAGCAATGGAAAATATTGAGCCAACCATGGTGATACTGAGTTCTAGAGAACTATAAATTTAATAACCTTGACCTTAAATCCTATTCATTCCATTTATTCTAAATGTTTTTTAAAGATGCTCGACTGTATTAAAATTGATCGTTACGAAGTTTCTAATAGTTAAAAATTATTATTTTTCACGCATATAACTGTATGACATATGTATTTACCAGAACTTAAGAGTAGTAGATGACTCTTAAAGAAAACATACTTCCTAAAGGAAACAGGTATTAAATAAAAATTAAAAAAAGAATTTAATTTGACGATTTAGAAAAAAGCCTAAATGTCTGGATGTTAGCAAAAGCTTTCATATCTAGAATATATTGTCTTGCCAATAAAACAACCGTTAAGTATTGCCAACGTTAAGTCGTTATAAAAATAAAAACAACAAAACGAAAGTGTGGTGAAATTATGCCGTGGTGACAATTGTTGAATTTCTTTAAAGTTTACTTAAACTTTAATCAAACTACGTTTAAACTGTCCCATAAGAAACTGACCCTTAATTTGAAAAAAAAAATTATATAAGTAAGAAATTGTTTTGATTGTGACAACTGTTTATTTTTTCTTCGTTTTCTTTCAGATTTTTTTTTTTGTATTTTGATTTATTTTATTTTTTTTTATAATTTATTTTTGGTTTGGTTTTGTAATGTTTACTGAGAAACTTACCATTTTAATGTCACTAATCGTCATAATACTTCGTACAAAAAGATTGATTCTGACTATAGCGGGACCATCTGTATGTATGTAAGTTGGTATATTTTTTGATTTTGAAAAAAATTCATATTTTTTGTTTGTTTTGTTTGCATTTTTTTAAAAGATTTTTTGTTTTTGTTTTAAAACAATGTTATATACGTGTATGTATATAATATACATAATGATTATGTATATAAATACATAGCATAATATATAATATATAATATATGTAGTTAGTTGATAATAAAGTTGGGTGATTATATAAAATACAAATAAAAAATGTTCAATATTAATGATAAAATTATAACTAATTTTTGAGTTTTTGTTTTAATAAATTAATTAATTAAATAAATAAATTCAATAATTAAATACATAACGAATTATTATTTTTTAATTTTGTTTTTTAAACTACCTAAATTTATATGAATTTTTTCCTAAAACTAAATTTTGTTATTTTTTATTTAATTAATTAAATAATCAAATGATTAAAATGAGTATGCTGAATAAATAAATAAATCTTATAGTTTTTTTTTTTATAAAAATAAATTAAATAATTTAGTTACAAATGTTTTGTGTTAAATTAATTAATTTGTTTTAGTTTAGTTTTTCTATACTTAAATTATTTTTTCTTTTTGTTTTAACCAATATTTACAATGTTAGTTGATTTATCGTAAAAATTAAAAAATTAAATTAAATAAAATTGAAAATAAAAATTTATATATAAAAAATTTAAATAAACAGAAATCTTATTTAAATTTCCAGAAAAAAAGTATATTTTTTCGGTTTTGAACTTAATTCTAAAGGAAAAACTTTTTTAGAGATAAAATGTTTCTTATTTAAATTATTTTATTTTGTTGCTATTTAATGTTAAAGGAAAACAAAATGTTATATGATTCTTACCCGTTCCATTAATACCGGATGGTCGTATTCTTGCATCATATTTGCCTGCACCTAAAATTTGATCTAAGACTTTTTTCTCCTTTTCTCGGAAATTTATTTTGGCATTATTAGCTCTGAAATTATGATAGGTACGAACGTATAATAAGTGTTTTTATTTCTCTTCTTTTCACATTAAGTTAATGTTTTTTCTTATTTTTTTTTTTTTTTTTTTGATGAGTAAAAAATTAAAATTTATAAATTGAAAAATTATAAAGTTTTATATAAAAGAAAAGTACTTTAAATGCCCTTAACATTAAGTTTTGCTATTAGGCTTTTTAAGAAAATTATGCACTTTAGGAAATAAATATCTATTTAAACTAAGGAAATCACTTGTATTCAAAATAAATTCACACACATTGAACATGGTTGGTTTTGGACAATGATAATTTTGTTTTTAAGTTTGGGAGCGAAATAATATTCTACATATTAGAATCTTTCGAATTAACATTATTTTTCTATGAAGGTAAATTTATTATTAAAACAATTATGATTTTGTTTCACAGATAAATAGAATGATAATTATATTTTGTTTCACAGTACATGCAGTTTTTTCTTCCTTAAAATTTTACAACAAAAAAATAATTTTCAGAAATTATTGTCGTAATATTTAATAAATTAATATCGTAAGATTTTAATATATACAATATGTTTTCACCCCTAACTAAAAACGTTTAACTTTAACTGAATGAACAAATTGGCCAATGTCAAATCAACTATGCTTTCAACGATGATTTTACTTTTTTTGTGTCCACTCATAATTCAACTCATTTTCGAAAATATTGCACTTATTTTTGACATTAATTTAGAAAAATAATTTTCGTTTCTTAAAAATGCCTAATATCCTTGACATTATCCTCATATATAGATCCTGAGCCAAACTTATTAACTTTCGATAGCATTCAAAAGTTTTATGAATTTAGAAAAACCATATTTCTAAGTTTATTTTGGAGAAGATACAGCTAAATATCGGTCTATGACTTTGTAGTTAATAATTTCTTTTTAATGCTAAATAATTATTTACTACACGCAGAGAAAAAATATGTTTGCGGTGACCATAAACATGAAGCAACATACTATTTTTATTACATATTGCTACCGTTACCAAAAATTTTGTTTATTCGCATTATGATTTTGCAAATAGTTATTGTCATCGCCACTAAAAGTATTGTTATCGTCACTAAAAATATTGTTATCGCCAATAAAATTATATTCGCAACTTAAAATATCGTTATTTCAATAAAAATATTGTTAACTGAGTAAAAATTTTGTTTGTTTGCATTATTTTATTATTGAATAAAAATATTTTTGTATGAAATATTTCAATATATTTCTCATTTTATATATACATTTGGAGAATATGTAAACATTATTTGATATTTTTTCGTCATATAATTTTTTTTTATTTTAATTTTCCATTTATATATAATGATTATTATATATATTATTTTCCATGTTAACGCAAATTGTAAAGAATTAAAAAAATCATATTCAGTTGACAATAAATAGAAAATGATATTTTGTTCTAATAACGATAGTTTTTTTTTTTTATAACGGGCTGTTTTATAACAATAAAATTGTGATCTTTTTTATTTAATAAAAATTATTTTATTACAGTAATGAAATTGTTATCAAAATAAAATAAATTCACAATTAACATTTCTCTGTATGTAGTAACTAAATTCAATGAAATATTGTAACAATTTGTGAATTCCGTGGAAGGGACTTAATATGAAGGCGCAGTCAAATGAACATTTTTCCATTTGTCAATGACATAAATATTTGAAGGTTTTATGAGCCCAAACCCCTATTTTAAGTTATAATTATTAATAATTTGACTCTTAGTTTCAACAGAATTAAGAGCTATACATAAATATATATGGACTGATAATCATCAAATTATATATCTGTATTACACACAATTAAAAACATAATTGTGCAAAATTTTAATGGAATTGTTTTATAATATGGAATCTGTACATACATATGCACCGACATTCCTCATATTCGTTACAGTTTAAAAAAAAATAATTGGATATGCAATAATAAAAGAAGATTGAAATGTTTTTAACAGCATTGATCCATTTTGAAGTGTTTTATAAGCTTAAGTCCTTATTTCGGAAAGAGGTTAAATATGATACCAGCACGATATTTATTTTATACTTAAATAATTTTGAAAATTTTCAAAATATATTTAAAAATTCGAACTTTATGACACTCTAACTGTTAGAATATCAACATTTTTCATTTCAAAGTATTTCTTATAACTTTTTTCCTACCAAACGATTTAGACGATTTTTGATGGTACAATAATGAAGTTTATATAGTTGACAATTCAATAACTTTTTATTTTAAAATTAATAAAAGTTTTTCGTTCAATTTTTGCAGTTTAGTCAGATTTCGTCTATAATTTCTTTATTATTGATTCAATATTGCTGGTTATAATATATTAATACGAAGCATCTTAGGGATTAAACAATCTGACCAAAATTTCATTGAATTTGAACAAATAGACGAAGGACTATCGGTGCAGACTTATATGAGATCTTAGAAGAATTTTCTTGGCTTTTCACATCCAATGACAAACTCAATATACTCTCTTTCACCACTTGGGCATAGAAATGTAACAAACACAATTAAGAGTTTAAAGTTAAGATTTTATATATAAATTCATTTATTATAAGTTTGCTTTTGGATATTCGATGATGACCCCCATTGTATAGCATACTTTAAGGTTAAAGGCATTTTTAACTGTACAGTGTACATATATACAAAATGGTGGGTTAATTAAACCTTTAAAACTAAAAAAATAAAGTAATTATAAAATTAATAATATAAAAAATGTTAAAAAGGCTGCCAATTGGAAATGTAAGTGTTTTTTTTATTGTTTGTTTGTGGATAATATTATACTGCCGCACTTATCATAAAGAAATTAAGCATATCTCTCATAGTGAATGTGTAAGTGAGTAAAATGATGAAATTGTGTTAAAATTTGTGTGTTTTGATTTTCCCAGTGTTAAATTTATGATTTGGTGGAATTTAAAGCAATTCATTTATTTAATAATTAATATTTGTTAGTTTATTGATCGATTGATTGACTGATTGATTGTTAGTACATTTTAGATATGCTTATTTATTCGTATTGTAAATATGCAATAATTCCAAAATGTCCAATCCGACAAAAATTAAAAAAATTATTATTATATTTATATTATAAATATTTTATTTGTTTTCATAACTTGAAAGCTTATTGTCGAAAATTGTTTAAATTTTAAAGCACTACTAGTGTTTTTTGTTTTTGTTTTTTTTTTTTGTTTTTATTTTTATTATTTTTATTATTTTTATTATTTTTATTTTTATAATAATTACTAATATTAACTTGATAAATTTAGTATTTAAAATACAAATATTTTTAATTTTTTATTATTTGTTTTTTATTTCTACTTACAGTGAAGCACTACATAAACTGGCAAAGTAGAATATCGCCCAGAAATAATGGCCGGTTCCCATTTTTTTGCTGCAACTGTTGCTGTGACTCTGCTGATGTCAGGCGTTTTAATGAAGCAGAGATATATTAAACGTGTGGTTGTTTTCTAGTTTTTAGGTTTAGTCGCGTTCACTGTGGGGGAAAATATGTAAAATTTATGAATTATTTAAAGTGTTATAAATTTAAAAATTATAAATCAATAAAAAATTAGAAAGTCTAATTTTTTTCAGTGCTATTAAACAGTATCGGGAGAAGTAGAAAATCCGGTTCAAGTAGAAGTAATGGTCCACATGGTGTTTTAAAAGCAAAAAATAGAAAGCATTTTGAAAATGCTTGAGAGAATGTTAATGAAAAGATTATGACCCAAAAGTCAAAGTTTCCAAAAAAGTTCTTGGTATGGCATCATTAAGTGTCCACTATTTTGCCTTGGCATCCTGAGTGGTACAAAGAACAAACTAAGTACAAAGTCAGAGCAAAGTGACAGAATGCACTATAAAAACGCTAATAGAAAGGTTTCAGACAAAAATCGAAATTGCATCAATAGTGATTAAAACTATTATTTTTTTTTTGTTGTGTAATGCAGAGTATGATATGATATGATATGATAAACAGAGAAACAGTTGGATTTACATGAATCTTGATATGCTTAAAGCAGAAAAGTGTGTAATCTCGAATATTTGAATTAGTAATAAGTCTATGGTCGGAGTAAGAGAACGTTAAAATTTATATCCGAACATTAATTTTTTTAAACCACGTTCCAATTTTTTGTTTCTTAATTATAATGAAATATCTGAATTAAGTAATTTTACCCAATAAAATTCACCCAAGCAACTTTCTCATACATTGAAGGAAGAAACACTTCCAAGAAATCTAAGAAAGAAGTGGAAATCCCAACGATAATATCACCATCACTACACATAAACTAGCAGGACGTCCTTTCTAGACAACGACAGATAGCTTCCTATCATCGTAGATTCTGCAACAGCAGACGCTGCCATGTGTATATATATTTGGTGACAATATATATGTATATATATATATATATATATATATATATATATATATATATATATATATATATATATATATATATATATATATATATATATATATATATATATAACTGACTGACTGGTTAAAAGATTTTATGAAAAACATTAGTTGAGAACTTTTCAATCTCACTCTTTACTCACATATACACTGTATTAATCTTATATCCATTCACAAATACATAATGTAATGCTTAAGTATATGTTAAATATAATGCAAATAATACTTCATATTAAATTTTTTACGGACCGATGGTTAAATCGGTTACGAATTTGATACAAAATTATATATATTTGAGGGTTCCTTCTTGGCAACCAAATGACAACCAAAAACGAATTATACACAAATACTTCGTATGACCAAATATGCTGTTGAAGAAGGGCCTACAAATAAGAAAACATATCAAGAATGTTCATGAGAAATTTAATTTGAAGTATTCTGTAGTTCTGAAATTACGGAACCATTTTCAATGTAAAAAAATGAAAAGAAAATTGTAAAGGAATCCTTGAAGGAGTTTTGAGGATTAAAGATATTTTATTTTATTATAACTTTTCAAAACTCTAGTGTGCTACTGCACTTATTTGAAAATTTTCCATCCTTTTAATTTTAATAAATTAGGCTTTATAAGAGATCAAAACAAATCTATATTTATTTAAAATTTTGAAACCGATAAATTAATGAACATGAGCCTTTCGTCTTCCACAAATGTGAATAGTTGCTTTTTCGTGTCACTCAAAACAATTACATACAATGAATTTTTAATTTGGTAAATGTAACTAAAAAAAGACAGAAAGAGAAATAACAACAACAACATTTACATCACAGGATTTTGCAATTTTTCTTTATAATTTTTCCATCATTTTTTTTCTGATGAAAAGGACATTGAAGTATAATAAAAAGCACAGTCATGTTGCTAAAATGGAAAATTTTCCAGTTCTAAGGGTTTTAAATATGCACTATGGGTAAAAGTTAATTAAATAGTGAATAAAATATATATTTTATACAAAGAAATCATGTTAAGATCATTTTTAAACAACAAGAAAACAATAATATTATAATTTTTAAAATAAAATTATAAAACAACAACATAATTTGGGTTATTTGAAATCCTAAAATTTTATACTATTTTGACCCATTGTAATTGAAATGGTTTGGCCTTTACTGACAATTTCGTTGGCTTTCTTTAGACCTTTTTTGTGCACAAAGTTTTAAATTATTATGGTACACTGCATTTACAGCAACATACGAAACTAAAAAATTCACACCAACATATACAACATAAATTTACAATCACACATTTAAAATATACCGAAATTTTTTAATTATTTTTTAAGGATTACAAAGTAATCCAAATGTCATATGAAATATACTGATATTTTCTTAACGGTTCATCATTATACATAATTTTTAATTTCAACTATTATATTTTTTACTAGATGAATGAATAAGTTGTGTGAAATTTTATATTTCATATAACCAAAGTTACCACAAGGACTCATGGTTTTTACTTTAAACTTAAAAAATCAGTCATATTAATTGTGTGTGTGTGTATCTGACGGTTACACACATCAAAGCTAAATCAGTTGCACAGCGAAAAATGAATATGTATTTATATGCGTTTTGTTACAAAAACAACTTCCATGAATATACAGCTACAAACAATGAATTACAACAACTTTCAACTGCAAGTTTTAAACAAGTAAGAACACTAAAATCCCGGTAAACTGAAATGTTTCGTACATACCAAGTGCACGTTCATACATATACATTCACATATATAAAACATATATTCTGATTATAACTTTTTTCCTTGGCCTTTAAAGCTGTCTTATATATCGTTCTATATCTGTTGATATATACCGATTTATATAGGAAACTGTAAATAATGGTGGACGGGAGCATGACAACCACAGACACACGAACATGTCTAAATCGGTTTAGATTTCGATATGATGCAAGAATATATAAATATTGTGGGGTCTTAGATTATTCCTTTTTGGCGTTACGCACGGAATGACAAAGTTAATATATCCCATTCACAAATGTGCACACAAATTCCATAGTTGATATGGTTTATGCAGAAAAATATGTTTGCAAACAGTCCAGTCGAATTTGAATCATTTTCTGAGCCGATTTATCGATGTTCCTCTGTCCGTCTGGTTGTCTGTCTGTCCATGTAAAATTGGGAACACTCTTTAAGTCTAAATTTTAGAGAACTTTTAGATGTGACAATATTTTATATAAATTTAATACGAATCAATATGCAAAATTTTAAGAAGATTGTTTCATAAATGACTAACTTGTTTGTCGAAAAAAATGTAATTAATATTTTAGTCTAATAACAATAGTTTTGTCTTTATCAATAATAATGTTTTGGTTAGTTGAACATATTTCTAAACATAAAAACATGGGACCAACATATTATTGTTGAATTATTAACAATATAATATATGGTTACAAAATTATTATCAAAATAAATTTAAATCAATAACTGACAATCAAAATCAATGTTTATGAATGTTATAAATGTTAATGAACGATCTTCATATAATTTAATTGTCTGATTTATTCTTATTTATATTAACCTGACTAGTTTATATAACAATACCAACCTTCAAAGTGATATGTGGCAGCGAGTTTTATGGGATCTATGAGAAGCAATGGACCGACCCTCGCTTAATTTTTAACATCGTTTTAGAATATCATATGACTTATTTTTGATTTTTGTGTTACAAACACCAGCACAAACACATAATACTCCAACCATCTACGATGGTGTATAATTTAATGAATTTTCTCTGAGTGTATATTACTCATAAAATTATAATATTTTTCTTAATATTATTAATATTTTTTATGCAAGTACAAATAATAAAATTAAATTCTTTGAATATCTACACATAATATGCCATGACTGTCTCATATAATATATATACAGTCTTAACCGATTATTAAACTTTTACTTCTTTTCTTTTTATTTGTAAAAAGTGTAGAAATATTTATTTGCTGAAATATGAAAGCATCTCAAGGTTCGTAGGATCATTTGAATATCTGTTATATCACTGTAAATTTGAATAAATTTGTAACTTCCAAAAAACTACTCCGATTTCAATGAAATTTTACACATTAAGTATTTTATAAGAAGATTCTTACAGAGTAAACATATAATAACAGCGGATTTGTTTTTAGTATTTAAAAGATGTTTTTGAAGGTTTTTTTAAGTACTGACCCTTATTTCCAATCTTGTATAACACCCAATTCCAAGCATTAGATATACATACATTATAATAACATTTTAAATAATCTTAGATTACAATTCGACGCCCAAGGCATTTTTAGATATCGCTGAATTTGGAAAATATATATATTTGAAATAGGACTGAGAAAAGTCAGTTTTTTTTTGAGGAAGATATATGAAATTGAAACAGTAAATTATGAAACGATCATTTATAGTTGTAGTTTTCAATACTATAGTAGTGTAGGATAAATGAGTAATTTTATAATATTTAAAAATACTTATAGCAAAAAAAAAATATAGTTGATGGATGTTGACTTATATATAAAATCTACAAAACTTGATGGGAAAAAAGTAAAAAAGTAAACTTTTTAGACGCCTTAGGACCCTTGTTCACAATAATTTTTAATGATTTTTCAATAACCAAATTGAAGTGAAATTTATATAAAAATGCCTTAATGAAAGAGCTTTTATGTTGTATTTTCCCACTAGGAAGTACAATTTTGTGTGTACTTTAAATGTCTACGATCGAATTTTTTGAATAAGTGTTGGTCTAGTTGTGGTAGTGGTTTTTTTGTAAATGTTTAAATATTTGGGTTTATGTGTGTAGTTTTGTTTGTTGTTGTTTTTATTTTGCATGCAAGATTGCAAAAAGAGGTGAAGGCTATTTCAACTATGTTTTCTTTCGTTTTTCTCTGTTACAATTTGCATATTAAACACAATTTTTTTGATGCTTTTTATCTTCTTTTTTTGTTTTATCTTAAATGTCTCGAGGGTGATGAAAAAATATATTCATTGAAAAGAAATGTATTTCGTCAAGAAAATTAAACTGATAAATGATGATAACTACATACATACATACATACATACATACATACATACATACATACATACATACATATATACATCCATACATGTAAAGAACTGGACTATGTAAAACTTTAAAGCTTTAGTTATTAATTATTAAGTTATTAATAAATTATAGTCTTTAAGGTTTTGCAGTGGAAGAGAGATTTTTATTATTCAAGTTTTTGTAAAAATATTAACATTTTAAAAAAGTTACATTTTAACTTCGAAATTATTAACTAAATTTAATAATTAAAATTTTTTAACACCAACGCAAATGTATTACACTCAGAGAAACGTTACAAGTATTTTACAGTGTTCTCGCCAACACTTTAGTTGATGATTTAATTTTATTTTGATAACAATTTTGTTGTTGCAACACAATTTTTTTAAATATATTGGTATTATTGTGGTGATCGCCATGTCTTTTAAAATATGTTCGAATGAGATCAATTTGTATTGCTACTAAACCACTTTTTTCAACAATATTTTCAAAAATTTCGATTTCGAGATTGTAACAACCTCGTTTTTCTCTGCGTGTATATACACTAATCAAATTCAGTAACTAAATGTCACTTGGGAAAAACATATTAGAAACCATTAACCGAAAATTTAGTATTTTAATTTTAATGTTATTTTTTCTCGTTTTCCTATTTTATTATGAATTTCCTAATTACTTTTTGACTACCGGTCAATTAACTTTCCAACGCACAGACAGTTTTCACAAATATATGAATACAGATAATATACCAGCAAACATTTTTTAAGAAAAAAAAGTAGTAAAAAGTAATATAATTTTAATTGGTAACATGTAAGCTATAATTTATTTTGAGAATAATTTTGTTGCTATAATAAAATTATTGTCAATAAATTAACAACAATATGTTGATCGTAGTATGTTAAGAAATACAATATTTGCAAACATTTTGGGAGTTTCAACAACATTATTTTTATTAAATAAAAATAATTATTTTCAAATTATTTTGTCAACAGTTCAATATGTGTATGTTTTTATTTCGGTTATGAATCATTTATGCTGAAATTGAATATAATTAACAAATAACAAAATATTGTAAAAATTGAAAAAGTATAATTAACAAATATTTAATGTATAACATCCATCTTAAGTAATATAGAAGATATAGAAATATATTTGAATTAAAACAAAAAATGTGTGGGTCAGCGTAACAAACATGAAATGGTTATCTGATTACCATATTTTATATATTTAGAACAATGATGAACTAATTGAAATTTTTTTTTTTTGAGACATCTTTCAAGAAATTGAAACATATGTGTGGGCCTCTCTATTTTGAACAATCATGATCAAGTGATTAAGAACATGTTTGATTTTTACAACTAAATTCTTAGATAAAATTTAGGCTTTGCAGTTTTGGAAAACAATTATGTTATAAAATTTTGATAAACATTTTTAAAATTTTTGCAACTTTCGAAAAGAAAATATTTTAGTTTTGGAATTGAATACAATATCGACATCAAACATTTTATTAATGTTTAAGATATCAACATTTCAGCGATCTTAGCTCCAACACTGGATGAGAGTAACGTGACACTGATTTCCAAATAAAATTAAATAAATTTGAAACTTCGATGTCAATATATAAAAAACTTGCCCTCGTTGAGTTCATGAACTCTAAATTAGGTTGACGATCTCTAAGTTTAAATCTACGCTACGTCAAATTCTTGATTTTATTGATTAAATTTTCATTTATTTCAATTTAATTCTTTATTTGAAATACTTTTCTTGAGAAAGTTTTCAGGTGCTCAACACCTCAACCGACAAAGATTTTGATTTGGACCAAGGGGTCGTAATAGATTTCTTCTTGTCGTTACACACGGATTGATAAAGATTATATAATATTGGCTGTGAAATATCTCAAAAACTAGTAAGAGAGTAATTGTCGGTTAAGGCGGACTCTTGTAGAATTTGATTTTATGATTTGTGTTTCTATAAAACATACTTGTTTAAAGTATTTTCTAAATTTTTCTTTAACATTCCCTCAAGCATTTGCAACATTAAGGTTTGCTAAAAGGTATACCGAACATACGTTTCGTCATCTATAATGCAGCAATAATATTGATGAAGAAAACTGGCTCTGTTTTTGGCCTCTAAAGTTTCAGCAGCATTTCTCTCTGGAACGATTTTGTAGCAAGTGAAAGATATATTCTTGAAATTTGTTTAACTTAATTTAATTCATAAAATATTTTAAAACATTTTTTTTAAAATTAAAAATTAAAACGTTTTAAAAATACTGTAGGAGAAATTCAACAATTGTTGTAAAATATTTGTTGGACAATGAAAATATTTGTATATTTGTTTCCTTGTATGTGCATTGGGTCGGCCATTTGACTGAATAGTAAATGTGACAAAACCATTAGTGGCCTCCCCGTGGGTTTTGTTTCCATTATTTTATTTTTATTTTCCACTGAATTCTCTGAATTTATACCCATGACTATGGATACAACAATTTGGCCTCTAAATCAGTAGCACTTAATAAAATAAATGAAAATAATTTATATATCTAACATTCACAAATGTCAAATATGTTTGTTTGTATGTGTTTTTATTAAAACAAATGCATATATACAACAACAACAATAATATGTGTGTATAAGTTTTTTTAAATTTTATTTTTAGTTGGTTTTTGGTTTTTCCATGATGATAATAATAAAACACATCAGGTTTCTTTCATTTTTAAATGCATCCTGTCATTTTGATTTATTTACCAATTTGTCAACCATTTTGTTAGTATATTTGTTTCTTGTTGTTTTTTAATACTATTTCTATTTTAGGTTTCTATCCTCTCCAGTGAAATTTATATATATAAAGTTTTTTGAAAATAGTCCCATTTATCCTGCATGCGATCAATTGTCATGCAAATTGCAAATTTTATTTATTTTTTTTTTTTAATTTTTGCATAGAATTTTTTTTTTTAAATTGATGACCATAAAATGAAATTTAAATGTTTATTTGCCACAAAACAAAATAAGCAAATACAACATTTAACCAACAATAATGGAATTTTTTATTAGTTTCATTTTTTTGTATCCGGTTTTAAAATAATTTATTAAATGATAAATAATTTTAGATAGTTGTTATTAAAAATATATTGTTTTTGGTTATGAGTCATAATAATTTATAGTTTTTATTTAAATACTTTAATATTGTGAAATTTTGCATAAAACTTTACGAAATTTCGTTTTTAAAACGTTTTGTATTTTGCCCCACATGAATTTAAAAACGACTTTTTGAAAACAGTTTTGAAATTTTTGTATCGTTGAAGATATTTTAATGAAATTAATTGTTTATGAGTTGATTTGGTGGCTTACAGGCGCCAGTTGGTCAGGCGGAAGTAGATGGCCTCCCAAATTCGACCCTCTCTGGTATGATTGATTTTTGAAAAATCGCCAAAACTTCATTTATGACATCTGACAAAAAAAAAATATGTATAGATAGAATTTTATTATAAATATTTACAAAAATGTGCTTGCGTGACGAGCTTGTCTTTTGTAGTTTCAAAGATATTCAACTAAAAATAAATTTTAGCTTGGTTTTTATACTCTTCACTACTACTTGTGGTGAAGAGGATTAATATATCCTCTTTCGTGTGTAACGTTAAGAAATAATCCATTCACACTGCATAATGTATATGATGACCGTGTGTCTGTCTCTCACATCCACAATAATTTATGGAGCTCAATAAAATTACCAAAATCGGTTCATTATTACTTTTCCAAAAATTATGAAAATCGGCTTTTATAATATCACCACATATAGAAGAAGGAGAAAATTACAGCCTTTTATATGAGTCTACATAAATTCTATAGAGCATACAATATGCGTGCAAAATTTTATATAGAGCAAGAGTAGTTTTCGTTCTCCTTAAAACAATAAATATAGAAGAGTAATTATTAACTCGGCTATTTATTAAAGACTTAAATTCAAGAAAAAAAATTATCTATCGAAAAAAAAGATTTGCTTATAACTCGAAAACTAATGGACTGATTACTGTGATGTTTTCAAATCAAAAATTCTCATAATTATTTTTTGATCTGAAATTATGTCTCCAGCTTAAATAGAACGCTCAAAAAGTCGAAAACATTATTTTGCCTTACATTGTTATTGTTTTCAATAATATATTTAAGAAGAGCCACAAGGAAAATGAAAATTGTTAATATCTCAATTTTTCTGCGTGGCAACTAGGTCCATAGCCCGAAAACTAATGGCCCAATCGAGTTTATGTTTTCAAATAAAAAATCTACAAAAATATTTCTGATCCATTAGTTAAAAAAATAAATCTCAACAACATTGTTTTTAACGTTGTTGTTTTCTTATAGTTATATACATCAACTACATGGGAATAAATTTTTAATGAAAGAATTGAACATAAATCGGTGCTTCATGAACCGATTTTGAAAAAATCCGCTAAAATAATTGAAATCTATCTGTGTGAAAAATAAAGTTTTTAACTATGTAGATTCTTCAAAATATAGAAAAAACGTTTTTGGCTAATATATAAACCATTTATGAACCAATTACCTTGGATTTCAATAACAAAATTGTCGAAAGTACACGGACGGACAGATGGACGTAGCTCAATCAATTTTTTTCATACCGATCTAGAATATATATACTTTCGAAAATTGTGGAAATTACAAACAGAATGACAAACTTATATGTATCCTTCTGACCTAGTTAGATGAAGGGTATAATAAGGGAAACTTTTTTGTATCTCTTTATTTTTTTATTGCAAAAGCGAAGGTATTAAAATCTTACTTCTAACACTTAAAGAGTGTAATTGAAAAATTCTAAATATTAATATATACATTAATAAAAACGGAACAAATAAACTTACATTTTTACTGTAATTATTTATTATTATCCCAATTTATTTCAGTTTATTCCAATTTTCAAGGAAGCAGTCTTCATCGTAAACATTTCTTAATATTTGTTTTCGTATTTTGGCAAATGCATATTTCTTTCCGAAGTTCCAAATTTATTTCTAATTTTAATTTTCAAATTAAATTTTACGATATCGTTCCTAACAAGACATTATATATACTTTTAATTGACGCTTAGAACTTAGTTTATCTGTGAGTCACAAACTTCACCACAAACACACATAATACCCAAAACGGATTATGATGGTTTCGATCGTTAGAATTTTTAAAACTTTTGTTATATTTTGTTTAACATTTAAACCATTTTGGATTATAAAAACTTTTTGTATTTCTCTTATTTTTAAAACATACAAACTTATGCAAATCTCATTTTATCGCATTTTCTTCTATAAATAATTTATTAAAATAAAACTACTTTAAATTCTAAAACCCACTCAATTTAAATAAAGGAAAGCGAAAAATTGAGATAAATCTAAAAATATGAAAAATATATATAAAAAAAACTCGTTTGCTGGAAAATCCAACTTAATAGCGCACATAATACTTGACTTTATTTCATTCAGTTAACACAATAAAAACATAAAAAATAGATAAACTAACACAAACTTAAAATCTCTTCATAGACCCACACAAATACAGATATACATACAAAATATACACATTTACACCTGCAAACTGTGATATGCAATTGTGGAGAAAAACGTTAAAACTCATAATAAATATGATAAATGTGACACGCACAGTCATTCTCTTTTGCTCTGATCTGCTCTGCTCTGCTCTACTCTGAATTATTCTGTATATTTTATATAGCAATAATAAAAATTATTAAACAACAACGACAGCAACAGCAACAAGAGAAACATTATGAATAGAAATAGTGAATAGTGAAAGTTAAGTATAAAATCCAATCAACATTTAACAACCTAAAGGAAAATCAAAACAAAACCTAAATAATGATGAGCAGAAATCATATTTTATATACATTCACTCATACATTAACATAAACATATATGTATATAACATTAACAATTGAAATTTAATGTTTTTTTTAATATACGTAAGAATGTACATTTGCATGTATTTGTATACATACAAACCAATGTATTTAAATACTTATGAATATATAAATTCAATAGAGGTATTTTTACAATAAATACAAGCATAAGAACCCAGAAAACCTCAATATTACCCTTAACGAAAGTGGATATTTATAGAATCTGACATTCGATAGATTCTCGAAAACTTTTACCGTTGCTTGATATATTTACATTTTTAGAATAAAGTTATTGTAAGTTTTACCTGGAGTCGTCTAAATTTGTTTCATAAAAATATCTTCCAATTCAAAAAAACAAATAATAATAATAATAATAATAATAATAATAATAATAATAATAATAACAATAAAAATAATAATAATAACAAATATTTTTGAACTCGTTTCAGATGGAGGTGATTAGTATTATTAGTCTGTCTAAATCCGACAGACTATATAATACTAATTTAATAATAAATTACCCTTATTATTCGGGGATTTAGGATATCATTTGAAGACTATTCAACAAAATTCAGCTTATTACGTAGAATGGAACTGCATGGAACTACAGTTATTTATGTTGATTATACAAAAAGAACCAACCAAATATAATGACGCACATATGAAATAAAAACACGTTGGAATATTAATGGTCCATATTTTCAATGAAATCTGTCCATATTTAAGAATGTTATTGTCAAATTATATACATATGGAAGTTATATTAATATAAGAACCGATTTTCATAAAATTAGTAATACATATTAAAGACTATTAGAAATTCAAACGTGACGATTTTCAATTAAATTAGTTCATATATAAGTTCAAAACCATTTTCCAGGAAGGGACCTTATTTGGGCGATATAAAAATGTGGACCGATAATTTGTCATATTAATAACATATATTCAAAAGAGATTAAAAAATAATCGGATTGAAAAAAGTTTAATAAACTTAAAATTATATTTCAAGAATGGATTTTAGATGGGAGCTATATCAAAGAATGTTAGATTAGATTTTTAAAAGCTCAAAGCCAATTTCTGGAAAGGGGTTATATGAGCCTTTTCAGAAAAATTGTGATATACAGTAATTTCAGGGTTTATCAAAATATTGCATTTTTTATAAATCCACTCTTGATATTTTTTAAGCGATGATGAAGTATATATCGCAGTATGCTATATCTAAACTCTGTACACTGTACTTTCTGTTCAAACATTTATTAAAGTTATTTTCAGAATTATAAAGTTGTCCGATATATGGACATCAAGTTTCAATCGATGTAAAAAGCTTGGCAGGCAATAGTAAAAAATTTCCTTTCCATAAATTTATGTACTTTTGAACATATTTTACAATAAATCGCACTTGAAGTCACATCTACAAGTTTCAACAAACATATGTAGTCTTACGAGACTACGTGTTGATTTATTATCAAATTATTCTAATAGATAATTTTAATAATATAATTTTGAGAAAATATGTTCACAATTTCTAATGTTTGTTGGGTAAGTACGAGTACCGGAAACCTACATAAATGATAACACGACTACATAAACACTATACATACAAGGCGAATGAAATTGAAATTTTCAATTAAAGCAGTAAAAATAAAGATAATATGAAATATTAATATTTATTTAAATATTAATATTTAATATATATATATATATATATATATATATATATATATATATATATATATATATATATATATATATATATATATATATATATATATATATATATATATATATATATATATATAGACGGGATATGCTGTTTGCAGATCCCGTCTTGTAACAGCCTGCAGTGGGAAAAAATCGTTATTTGGTAAATTTATCCGTAATTTTCGGTTGGAATTTGAGCCTCATAAATGCTCCATGCTCAGAGTCGTAGTTGTGCGACGTGGAGTACTCCTTACATTAATTTTTTAACCACGAGTCACATTTTAATTTATGATTAAATTTCACTAGACCTTTCCAAAATACACTTACATACGTTATTTATCTGTTATTTGTGTTTAAATTTGTAACTTTCAAAATTTTGCTAAATCCTGAGTCAGTTTATATATATATTTAATATGTGGTAAATGCTTTTTTCAGACCTTCAATAAATGTGGACTCTTTAGTCTGAAACCCCAAAAAATCATTTTTGAACACTTTCTTGTCATGTTTGGGAATATAAACAAATTCTTTTAATAAATCATTTATTTTAACACTTTAATTAAGAATTATAAGATCTACACTTTCTGAAAATTGAATACAGATATCTTCATTAATAAATATTTTATTGCAGTTCAAAAATTCATAAATAGTGGACAAAATTTCGTTTACATCTAAGTAACAGATAAATTTTTCGGTATAACAGATATATTTAACCATTTGAGAGTTCATCTTGTCTGAGATTACCTCTTCCATTTAAAACGTCAAAACAATCCTTTCAAGTCCCTGTAACAGTTTATACTGTATTGTGTCGATAAAGAATGGTTATTGTCATGTCAAACATAATAACTCCCGGGGTAATCGTACTTTCATCTGTTATCGCACTAACTTATGGCTTTTATACATGTAGACAGTGTGCGGATTTTGCCTTTTCTTTTGGAGACTTTTGGAGTATTAAAAATCCTCTACCAAAATCATAGTGTAGTGGAAATATTGTGAACATAGAATAGCAAAACTTATTTTACTTTGTTAACATTTTTCTGCTCTCCTTCGTCTCAAAAATGTTAACCAAAGACCACTCGAATAAGATTATGTTGACGTAGGTTTTTGATTTCAATTCTTTTATACCCTTAACCACAACAGGTGATGATTGAGGGAGTATTAAGTTTGTCTTTCAGTGTATAACGTCTAGTAAGAATCAACTAATACCCCATAAAATATTTTTATTCTCGCATCATAGCAAAATCTGAATCAATTTAGTCATGTACGTTGTAAACATTTTCACTGTCACACAATTCAATAATATTTACGGAAATAGTTTGTTATTGCTATCTAAATGTAGTAAAATAGGTCTACTGACATAAAAATTATAGACCAATATAGACCGAATGTTTTCAAAAACTACTTATCAGATTAAAATAAATTTTAACTACATGTTATTATTGCTAAATGCATTTTAATACAATTCCAAAAATCATAAGAATCGGATAAGATTTATGACGTCCAATATATGATCATATGTTATTTTACTTTATGTATGAAAAAGTTTGTTGCTATTAATGTGTATGGAGTATGTTTGTGTATGTGTCTTTATTAATGTTGTTGAAATTTCCTATATATATGCATGTGGTGGAGAGTGTTGAGATTCGGCATAGCCGAATATAGAATTCCTACTTTTTTAAATTATTCTGAATTTAGTAATTTGTTTTATGCTCCAAAGTTCTGTGGGACAAGTGATGAAGAGTATATTAAAATATATATACCAGTATGTGATGCAACCTCTAAGTTCAAGCGATAAACTTCCGTAAAATTGTCTATTATAAGTCGTTAAATTGGAAGGAACTGTTCCAAAAATTACCAAAATCGGTTAGGATGAAAAAAGTTATAGCAAACAATATAACTAATTTTATGACTAATTAAGTGTTTCTTTAATGAATACCTTTGTGAGTTTATGTGTTTGTATATGTAAGTCTACGGAACCTACACCTTCAGAAGAATTAATGGTGAAGGGCATTGATGATACGGCATAGATGAATACAGCATTTTACTTGTTTATTTTTACTCTTTCATAATATAAAAAATATACATACAAACGAACGTATAAATTTTAATAATCAAAATTATTATTATTATTATTATTCTTTCAATTCTTAACATTGTGGTTGCTTTAATAATGAGCAGCATTATAAATCTTTTATATTCGTATACGCAAAATACTTTTATTATTTTTGCTTTTTCTTCTGTTTTTTTTTTTTTTTTGCAGTCATTTGTTTTTCTCCTCTTGCTTTGTTGTTTTATACTACACTATGTATAGTTGTGATTTTTCAAACACAATCCACAAGATACAATTAAAGTCCTTGTAGTTGCAGAATGGCATAGATTCTGTTGCATTGATAATTGTGTGTACTATTGTGAATGTGAATATTTTACGTTGATTTCTGAATGTATAGAATGGAATTATTTAGAAATATGTTCCAAATTTATTTTAACTGACCTTAGAAATTGTTTGTGTGTGTTCTTTTCATTTTGAACACAAATATTAAAAGCATAAACCCTGGGGGCGTATGCTTGATTTCAATTTTTGATTTATTATTTTTTTTAGGTTTATAGAATTTTGTAGTTTCATAATGTTCAGTGTTTGTTTTAAAAGAAAGGTAAATTTAGGCCAAAAATTATTTGTTTGGATTGATATAAATATAGCAATTCAAAAAGTAATAACAAAAAACATTGTCATTAATCTTAATTTTTATCCAATAGTGCTAATGATTCATACTTACATGATACTTGCATTACAATTGGATTTTATTGATTCTGGAAACATACCTGAAATGACAAGAAAAGAAACGAAATTTATATAAATAGAAATTTATTGAAAAGTACTTAATTGTTATCTATTAATCTGCTTTGTACTAATTAACTGAATTATAGCCGATAACAAAATTTATTTTATTTTGTTAAACATATTCCACCAGTAATACACACTTTATATTGTGTTTGTATAAAATTCACTACGAGCCAATCTGTTACACCAAAATAAGTACAACCACATTACAATATGTGACAACTCACTTTTATGTAAAGTAACTGCAAATACAAACATAAATATTAATATACAGAACTATATGACTTTCTTTTATTTTAGAGTATAAAAAAATTTTTATTTTCGGATGATCTTCATTTTTAATCTTCGTTTGCGAAGATTAAAAAATAAAACTCTTTTTTAGATTAAAATTGTTAGTTTTTTCGTATTTGCTAGCGAGCGAAATCAAAAAATATCGTTTACTCTTCTTTAAAAGAAGATTAAAAAATTGAATTTATTTTTTTAATTCGCTTAAAAAATACTAACTACATGAAAAGAAAACAAAAAAGCGTTGTTGCATATTAAAAATGCAATAAAACAACACACAAAAATTTATACAACAAAAGAAAACACTTCTTAAAATGTGAGTACTTTTGTATTTACATATAACGGTTGTAAATATACCAGAGTAGGGAAAAACTCGGAGCAAAATCCCTATTTTCAAATGATCTTTAAAATGGTTTAAAAGAAAAAATGTGCTTGTACATACACAAGTATACAAAAATTCTTGTTGCAATAAAAGTTGCTGTTGTTGTTTTATACTTAAAAAATGCAAAGAATTTTTATATAGAATTCTTATTCCTTATAAATCTCTAATAAAGAAAATAGCTTTATGTTTAGTTTCTACATTATAATTTAAAGAGATATTCAAGTTGAAATAAATTTTTAACCAATTTTTACCCATGTCAATTTTTAGTCTTTTGAAGTTAACGCACTAAAAATTTATAGAAATACTATTGTAACAACTATAGAAATATGAATCCCGTCAAAAGTTATGTATAACTTAAAAATCTATAATATTATTTGCAGCCAGTAGTAGTAAAACTTAAATTGCCAAAATTTCATCATAATAGTTATAAAGACTTAAATTGCTAGGAGCAGTACTAAATGTGTGTAAATATATGAAATTATATTCTAACATTATGTATACACAATTTTCCTGGCAAAGTAAGTTGAGTAAATAATATTCCTTTATCATCTGTAAAAGGTCAGCTCAAACTTATGGTTTCTTTTTAATTATGCCCAAGTGGCAGTCTTTATTGATTGGTCCCAAAAGTAGTTATTAAACAATAATGGTAAGTTTAAGTCTACAATGGTTGAGTAAATGCTTATTATAAATCTTGTAATAAAAATAAAGAATTTAATATAAAGAAATTTCAAAATTTAAATAGAAAGTTGATTTTGAATACCCTCTAGAACTACTGCTAGAGAAAGAGGATTTATTAATTTTGTCATTCTGTGTGCAGTGACAAAATAAAATTTACTAAAATTTCAGAGAATACAATTTTATATTGTTGTATAAATTCAAAATCTGAGCCGATTTTATAATATAACCATCTGCTTGTTAAATACATTCACACACCTACCTCGTTTTTAGATTAAATCTAAATTTTAATCAGAACCAATTAAAAATCGATATCTGAGACAGTTTCGAAATTCCAACGAAATACTTCTTGAATCATTTCAATGAAATGTGATCGTATTTAAACAAACATCGTTCCATAAAATTGTTAAAATCGGTTCCGTCAAAATAAAATATTTATACTTCCAAAATTAAGAAGTTATTTAGGTCGCAATTTTAAACACATATTTTTTAAATTTGTCTCATAAATCTTAGAATTGAGTTGAACTGGTAAAAGGTATTTTTTACCAATTAATTCAAACAATGTAAGACAAAGCCGAAT
Source organism: Cochliomyia hominivorax (assembly GCA_004302925.2). Taxonomy (NCBI): domain Eukaryota; kingdom Metazoa; phylum Arthropoda; class Insecta; order Diptera; family Calliphoridae; genus Cochliomyia; species Cochliomyia hominivorax. Next base: position 46,357,350 of record PYHX02000467.1, on the reverse strand, counting down.
ATTAAAATTCAAACATTTTAAACTCCATTTAAAAGAAACATTTTATTGATTAATACCAGTAGAAAAAAGCATCACATTTCCAACTTTCTGTTCCATGACCAAAACATTAAATTAGATTCAATATCACAGATTTTATAAAGGTTTTTTGGCCTCCCACAGTTAGTTAAGGTCATGTATGTGCAAGTCCTTTCTTTTTTGTAAACTTTGCACAAAAATTCATAAAACGATACTCGTATTATAATTATAAATGTCATTGGCAGAAATTCACTCTAAATGTTAAATGTCCTTGCAAAATAATTAAAATTGAAATAATAAAAAAATAAAATGTTAAATGTCTATCAATTTACTTAAATGGAAAATATTAAACATAAAATTTAGATAAAAATTTAGAAAAAAAGTGGAAAATTTTGTAATAAAATAATATATATTTTCTATAAAATAAAACTTTTTATTTAAACATAAAAGATGAAAATATTTATTTTGATATTTAAAATTGTTCAATATTAAAAACTTTTATAACAAGTAAAAAAGCTATAGCCGGTGAAGTCCGGCTATGTAATAGCCTAAACCTCATTACCGGTTGTAAATGATTGCTACGAAAAATTTGTGAACGGCCTTCTTATAATTTGCTTTTCATCTTTGTGCTTATGTGTGCAATAGATTATTATGATATTAACATTTATGTGAAATTTATGCGTTTTCTGGAGGATTAGATAGTTAGAAAAAATTATGGACCGACTCTCGTATAATTTCTCACAGCACTTATGGGTTACATTCTTTATTGTAAACAAATTTTTTTGTTAATTTTTTCCTTTTTACTTTTGCTTATTAAAAAGTATTCAATAGTTCCAAAGTTTCAGAAGTATTTCCAAAAAAAGCGTCTTGGGATCACTGTGTACTGTAGAATAAAATGTAAAATAAAATTCACAAATGTGTTTTAAAAATCATTTTTTTATTTGAAAATATTTGTATGCTAATTTTGTATCTTTTTCAATTATAATCCATTTTGACAGAAGTTACGATGAGCGGTAACATAATTACCAGTTCACACAAACAACCATAATTTACGTTTATACGAAGGTGATACTCATACATTTGCCAACTCCAAATTTTCCACACAAAAAAAAAAAAAAAAAAAAAAAAACACAAAATCAGTTTCAATTGTTTGTTATACAATTGATGAGATATCTGTTGGTTATTTTTAATTTTCAGTTTTTTCTTCTTCTTCTTTATAATTTTTGTCATTCTTGTTATATTGTTAATGTAATAATAGGAAAAATGCAACAAAAATTAACTTATTAGTATTGCAAAAGTTAAAATAGCTTGTAAATGTGTGAGTGTTTGTGTTGTGATATGTGTAAAAATTTTAAATTATTTTTGGGAGGCAAAATCACCAACTGAAATGACAATCACATTATAATTTCACTTTGTTGTTGCTACTGCTGTTATTAAAACAAAAAACTTTTTCATTGTCTTCATGTGTTTTTCTACTCAACTTGCAATTTCAGATACTGAAATGCAATTTCATGGTACACAAGTTTTTAATTAAATTTTAAATTTGCTTTTAAACATTATACGACCATAAATGAGGGAGGCATATCTGCATGTGAGTGTATGTATGTGACTAGGAAGATATCGTGAAGGTATTGTATTTTAAAAGGGCAAAAAACAAATACTACAACAAAACCTTCAAGCAAAAACGCATTTATAAAAGTTCTATAAATAAACCCCACCCACATCGATGGAATGGGAGATTTATTTCATGAAAAGTTCAATGTAGATGTTTTAAAAGCTTTACCTATATGCAGCAAGCAACCTTTTACTGTAACCAGATTTTATGTTGACTTTTACATAAAATCCATTAATTTCATCCATGAAAAATTGCATCTACTTAAGGGAATATGAATGTATTAATTTATCTGAAAGCGGAACGTTGTGACAAAGGAATATTCTTATATTATTTTAAATAAATATTAAGGTAGTTCAATACTACACAGCGATTTATGTAAAAAAGGAAATGGAAATTAATCGATTTCAATGAAATTTCACATTTAGAATGTTTGAATTTGCGGACTTTGCGAGTGGACTCTAATAACCTCGTAGTTTTAACTATTAGTAGTAAATTTTTAAAACTATTTTATATATGTTTATCAATGGTAACCCATTTACTTATTCGTAGTTCATCCCAAAATTTTTTGAAAATACTCTCTTTTACTTAATTAAGACAAGAGGTGTTATTAATTAGCGTGTAAAGGAAATTGGTGACTAATTGATCCATAGTGGCATATAATGTACCTGCCTTTGATGGGCCATTAACACATTTTCAAACTTATGTCGTCTAGTCTCCATAATAATATGCATATAAATTGCACTTAAATACTCATAAAGACATTAATTATGTGATAGTTTTGATAAAATTTCCCATTGTTCAGTTTTACATGTTCTGAAATCACATCTTTAACGTTCTATAACGTTCACAATTAACACTAAAACCAGGTCAATTTTTTTATAAATAAAGGAATGCTGTTTATGAAAATATCTCAATATAACAGCAAAATTTTCTAAATTGTTCAATTCATTTCATAACATTTAAAGATGCCCAAAGGATTTTTTCCGATCGGAAAAGAAAATTGAATTTTTAATGACAAAGGAGTTTCAGTAGAGGAATTTATTGTAAAATTAAATGTTCCGATAGTGTAGTGTGTAATTTCTTAAAAAAATACTGAATTATGTTCTTCAGAAACCTTTTAAGAAAAATATAAATTAACAAAAAAACAAGAATAAACCCATAACAAATTGAATCCAACACAAATATAGAACAAAGTAAATATTCCTGTAACTTACAAATAGAACACTTAATTTTTTTTAACACAAAATGAACCATAAACACCCAAAAGGGACCAATTAGTTTTTTAAATGTCTTTTTAATTTAATTTCCTCCGCTCCAACTTCTTAACTTCAAGTCATCAAAGTTTGTAATATTTTTATAAAAGAGTTCTATTTTAAATTGACTAGATCGGTTAAGTAGAAAACAAGTCTGATAAAACTGAAAATTTTGAACAATGATATGGCTTAGGGGGTAGGTATCCCACAAACAAACGAAACTTTTAGTATCTAGTACGATATTTTTCACATGAATAGTGCTTAACTAAAAAATATTATAAGCTACAGATATTTTAGATAGGGCGCGGTGGAGTTTTATTCGTTTAACAAACGAAACTTTTAATTCCGCATGTCTCTGAAACATTAATAGGAAATTTATTGAGCAATTATATCCCATGTAAAAGGGACAGATAATTTCCTTCACGTACTTTTCTATAAATTACAGGAACCTGTTATCTCATAAGTTCTATACATGTCCTTTCTTTAATATTTCTGGTTATCTTAGCTTAATCAACATTTTTAATCTACTTGTATTTTGCTTTTAATCTCCCAAAGAATTTATCTGCTTTGAACGATGACTATTATTTTTCAAATTTCTTAAACTCCATTTCGGGATATTTTTAAAAGTTGATTAATTTCTTTGTTACCGTTAAAATACAATTTATTGAAAATAATATATTTTTTTTTAATTCTTATTTAAAAAAAATCCATAAATATTTATCAATCTTTACAAAGACATTTTTCTTCAATTGTATTAATAAAATTGGCTTTCCAATTGAGGATCTCATTAAATATTCTACAAAAATAAAAACACTTAAATAAGGAAAGTGATCAATATTTATGACTAAATACAATGAAAATTAATATGAATATTATAATGATGATGAACAAGAGTGATGTTAATAATATTTAATTTACATAAAAAGAAAAAAACACAAAAACAGAAAAAAATGAAATATAATATTGACAAAATAATAAAATAAAAAAAGAAATATAAGTAAATAATATAAAAATTAAACCCAAAACATGAATATATAACAAAAATAAAATGCAATCAAGTCATCGTCACCATTTCCATTTTCATCACCAACATCTATGTTATAGCGAACTATGAGGCATTACCAGCTCAACAAACATTTTTAAGAATCACTTAAGTATATGGCAACAACTACGAAACAAAAACTTAAACTGAAACTGAAACAAATCGAAACCACAGCAACGCAAAATTGAATACAAACACATACACAGACATTCAAAGACATATATTATATATGAATCAAATCGGATAAAAAAATGAGGATACTAAAAGATGCCAACGTCGAACTAACTGAGGAACAATTTAAAAAGTGTCAATTGACAATGAAATTGAGAATAAAAAATAAAATGAATGTGAATGCGAATCTTATAAAGAGCAAATAACTATAAAGTAAAAAACTATACTGCTATCTGCCTTAAAGAAATATTGCTGAACTAAAACTGGAACAAGTATTTAGGCTTGTGAATATTAATAGATGAAGAAAAATGCATTAAGATAATTTGTTGCATTATTAGAATTTGTTAATAGACTATTGCCTTCCAGGTACTTAATAGCATAATAATAATAATAATAATAATAATAATAATAATAATAATAATAATAATAAACTGACTAGATGCTATAAAATGTTCATTGTATGAATTTGTAATTATTTCTAATATTTTTGGATGTATGTATGTATGTATGTATGTATGTATGTATGTATGTATGTATGTATTTATGTATGTATGTAAGTAAATAATATTCACTTCCATCTAAGTCTTATTACAACAAATTTGCATTTAATTTCATTTGCCTTTAAACGATTAATATAAAATTGTCTTATACCCAATATAATTTGCTGCCATTATATTGTTGTATATATTGCGTATTTACATACTATTTACAGAGATTTGTAGGTTGAAAAATAAGTTGACATCTATACATTGATGTGAATGCACGGTAGGTCAGATTTGATCTGATAAAGTTTTATATGTTTTAAATTTAAGTAGAAAAACTCGAAAATTTTTTAAATCCTTACAACTACGCCCATGTAACCTCTGTGGTGACCAAATTCCAACAGTTGTAATTTCATTATGTCATACCATGCAAATCCACTTAGCTGATCAAAAGTTACAGATCTATATAACAAATCAATTCTGTCCCACTAAAATAATAGGAAAAAGCTGCAAATTAAAATTCGCATTATCACATTATTCACATTAACTACTCTTTCAAATGTGTTTTAGAAAGCTCCAAACAATTAAGGTGTACTCGGGATAACTTATTTTAATTCGAAATAAATTAAAAAATTACTACTCTAAATGAATTAGTTTCCTAATTGCTTCTGCACAAATATCTACTCTTCAATAAATTAATTCCATAATAAGATTTTTGATTCGTGTGGAAAATTGGATGTTCCCCACTACAATATTTTAAAATAAACTAACACAATATGGCTTTACTATTACAAAATATGGTTATATAAGATTTGTGTTAAGTGAACTCTGACATATCTGTATTGTTGACCATAATATGACAGTTAACACTGGAAAATCCATAATATTGACCATAATATGGTTGTGAGACAACAAAATATGGTTATTATTTTATTATTGCAAACACGGTTTCCAATATCGGCAGTTTATGATTGGTTCCCAATATCAGCAAGTTTGATTTGATTCCCAATATCGGAAGGTTAATTCTCACTACTGACTCGGTATAGTTTTACAAAATATTTCTTAAAATTACACAATTCCAATTTATTCTTAATATATAATATACATTATCGAGAATTATTCTAAGAAACAGTCAGCCGAAGCCGGACAATCAACCAATGCTGCTGTAGATTAAAACAGTCAACACGAAACCGCTGTGTCAAATCAGTTAACAAAAGTCCTTGACGTTTAGCGCAGATCTAATTGTCAGGGAAACAGTGATTGATTTTATAATATTAGATGACTCGGAATATAGGCATCTCGTACAGTAAACTCAGCTGTCTTCATTTGTCAATTTTCTATCGGTGCATTAATCAAACGTATTATTCTTATCCATGAAATAATATGAACTAAATGAGAATTTTTCTCAAAGATGTTTGTACATTGTTTTCCTACAAAACTAAAAATAATTATAAATAATAAATAATTGAATTTATCAATTCTACTGCAGAGTTCTACAGAAATAAAATTATTTCATATATAAACAAAAATAGGTGATCCATGTACATGCGTTTTATTAATTTAAAACGTTGTTACATTATATTTACGCTTACTCACATCCGTCGCCAACATTAAACATGATAAACTGAAATAAAAGCATCGCCATATTTAACTGCTGCTGTTTATCAAAACAAAATTTAAATAAAAATAATTTTGTTGAAATTCCAAAAATGTTTGTTGAAATAATAACAATAGTTTAACAACAATAATATGTTGACAAGTTGAACATATTTCAAAACATATTGCGACAAAATTATTGTAGAAATAAATTTTATTCAATAACTGAAATATTACCAAAATATAACCAGTAATAGAAAAGTAGACAGAGCATATATTTTGATTTCTAAAAATAAAGTAATTTAGGTTTTCTCATAAATATTGCACAGAGAGGCAAAAATGATTTCTTTTTTAAAATAAATCTATAACATTTGATCGGTTGGATAGATATGTATAAGATCAAACACAATTGAATGTTGATGAAAGCAGAGAAGAGTACCAGCAACACTTTACGCTGGTAGCAAAAGCTATGTAAATCATATTATTTTGAATTAGGTATTACAAAAAATAAATTCGAATACATATAATAATTTGTTGAAAAAAATGTAAAATAACTTCGTATGAATGTGATTTTTTTGCAAAATCTTTATTGAGTTTTTTTAATATACATATTTATCTATAATTGATGAAATTTTGAATTTTTATCATTGAAACAACTAAAATACATATTGACACTAAATTTCCTATAATCAAGGAGAATTGTATTGTTGAACTTTATCGAAAACCATGCTCTAATTTAAAACGCTTCTAGAAAAAAAATTTAAATATTTTTAAATTAAACTTAAAGTGGTTAATAGGGAAATCAATTCTTTCAACAGCTAATCAAGTTTAAAAAATGTCTAATTTTACTCACTAAATGGTCAACACTGATATTGTTTAATATCAAATCTTGAGTCCCATATAAAATAAGTATCAATACTCTTGGCAACTTAAAAGAAAATCCTAAAACTGATAAGATGCTATAAAAGTATAAAGCTGCAATATTTATATGGATGATATACTCAAGCTATATTTTATTATAGTTTATTTTGTTTTTGTTTTTGCTGTTTAGTTGTAATAAATATTTTTATATAAATTTTATTTTGTTTTATACAAAATTTTATTTGTTGTTTACAAAGTCAAGAATACTAAGTGGGTCATAAGTGGCAGTCTGTCTACATACCCATACACATATACATACATTCATATTCAATATATAAATATATAAACCAATTTTGTGTTATATATAAAACTTTTTATAACTAAAACTATAGAAGAAGCTACTTGAAAAAGATTAAATATCAACAACTCAATATTCTTTATATATTTATTTTTTATATATACATATATTGTACATACATAAATACATACTATTTATATTGCTCTCTACTTTTGAGACAGAAAAAGGGATACATTTTTGATTGTATTACTTGAAAGAAATTTGGAAAAATAGAAATAAAATAAATACTACAACGTATACTTACTATGAAATATTTTGATATTAAAAATACTCATACGCTTTGTTTTTTTACAAATACACATGTATGTTTACATAAGTAAAATATTACTGATTCTCTATAAACAATAAAAATAATCAAAGGAATTTATTCTAAAATCTAAGGGATTTATAATCAAATTAGATTCGATTTATTTTTTATAGTTTTCTTTCTATTTTTTTATTTTAGTTTAAACTAAAATTTAATTAAAACTTAAGTTAACTTGGATTGATAAATAAAAAGGTTATTTTAGTTATAAAACTATAAAAAGTTTATTTTTAATAACTTTTTTTATTCCACAATAGTTGCAAAACATTAATTTATGTTAAAAGTTTAGTTTTTATTAAATTAGTTTTTTTTTATAAAAAATAAAATACAAATGAAATTTGTGGTGGCTGTTTGTACAGGCAAAAATTAAAACATTGTTGTAATAAAGTCTACAGTGGGCAGAAATATAATTTGTAATAACTCAATTTTCTGTTAATGATATATCGAGGGAATATTCGATTTCAATTGCTGAAGCAATGTTATGTAATCATAAAATAATAAGAAATTCAAAATGGCAATGTCTTTTCAGTTTATCGTGTTTAATATTTAATAATTAATAAATAAATGGTTTTATTTATCTTATTTTGACCAAATATTATTACAATACCCACGTATATGTTGGATTTATGCGTTTTAAGATAATATTTAATAACTTGGTTAAAATCATATTTTATTTACAAATTATTTTTTCACTTTCAAAAAAAATGTTTTATAGTCTCAAATATTTTATTTATAGAAAAAAATATTATTTATTTTTCTTTAAATGTTCAAAAAGATTTAATGCACAAATTGAAAACAATTTTGCATTTGATAAAAGTTGAAAAAATATAAAAATATTGTCAATGTGTTTGAATAAAAATAAATAAAATATGATTTCACATACATACAAACATACATATGTATGTATAAAACAAAAATATGCCCACGATTATTTATAAGATCAGACATTAAAATGGTTATTAAAATAAAACTTGGCACCTGAGAAGATTTCGTATTTTTTTCGAAATATTTTTCTTGTCGCAAAATTTTTGCGTGTTCTTGACATTTTTTGTTTTTGTTTTTATACCCTACACCACCGTATGAGGTTGGGGTATTATGCGTCTGTGCTGATATTTGTTACAAGCTAAACAAACTTTTATACCGTTCTATGCAGAATCACTTCCTGCGTTTATTTAAGCATGTACGTACGTCCATCGTTCCGGCTATCTGTCCGTGTCAATTTTGTTCGCAAAGTGCACGTCGCAGTTTTGGAGATATCTTAATGAAATTTTGTATGTACTATTATTTTGTGCCAATTACGATATCTGTTGGGTATGATCGGTTCATTAGTTCATATAGGCCCTATACAAATGTCTACCGGAAAGGGGTTTTAGTCCATAAAATTCCTTAATTTAAAAGGATTTTATAAAGATTTTGCGAAAAAAAATCTTATTTTATTATGTATCATAGGTCCCATAAAACCTTCCTTAAAAATATCACTTTGAAACTCATAAGTCATACTATAAAATGTATAGTCAGATTAAGATAAATATAAGCCAAAACCACTGTTCGAAATTATATGAAAGTCGGTCCTTTATCCCATATAACCCTCCAGGAAAAATTCTATTTAAAACGCATATATTTCACATAAATATTAGTATTACAATAATCTGTTGCACACATACGCATAAATAGGAAAAGCTAATTACGCAAGGGCCGTTTAAAATTCTTTTGTAGCATTCACTCACATCCAACAATGTGGTGTAGGGTATTACATAGTCGGGTTTGGCCGAGTATAACATTTTTATTGTTTTTTTTTTATCGGCTAAATATTGTGTTCTTTTAATTGTTGTAAAATCATTAAGATTCTAAAACATTTTTTTCAAACATTTAAATGGAAATAATTTTCTTGTTTTTTTTTTTTTTTAATTCTAAAATATAAATTTTACTTATATTTTATAAATAATTATTTATATCAAATATTTTGTTAAAAAAAATCACAACAAACATATTATTTGCTACAAATATGAAAAATTGTTTTATTTACAAAAACAACAAAAATACTTAGTATTTTTTGTCTGTGAACCACATCTAAGAAAATATTTATTTATATCTCCAAGAAATAATACGTAATATATACTAAATTTGTCACTTGTCAATCTACGTTTCCAAAAAAGACATAAAGAATAAACAAAGAAAATTATATTTTTTGACACCCTAATTCGAGTATATAAAATTCATAAATTTTAAGTAAAAACTTTTAAAAATATAATATTTTTATACATATTTTATGAATTTTTTTCTAACTTTAAATATAAAAAATACGTTCAGGTAGCTCTACATTTTTGCAGGGGGAAAGAAAAATAGTTTAAATATATTTCTTTAGTGATTAACCTTAAGGAATATACTACTTAGTATTAAGGATAACATTTTAAGACACGTTGGCTTTTCATTTGAAATTTTAATATTTTCTTAGATGGTTTTCATTATTTTTATTCTATTTTGTTTAATTTATCTTATTATAAACATGGTGAAATATATACAAAAAATATTGTATTTTTTCACTTAAAAGTTGTAAACATGTTTACAAATCTCGGGCTTCTAGAATTATGATTTACTATTTATTACAAAAGGGTTATTCACAAAGTTTCTGCTTTCACTATACGTAAATGAATTGTTGGAATTAAAAAAAATATCAACTTACAAGTATTAGCCAAATTGGGAGGGTCACCGACAACGGCCTGTATAGAAGCCTGTTCTTCTTGAAATCAAATCAAAAAAAATTCAACGATGCGAGATTGTACTATAAAAGATAGGTTAGGTATGTCTAAAACTTACAAAATTATAAAACAAATATTTTGGAACCACTGTGCATTTGCATACAATTTTTATAATTATTGAAAGATCAGACGAAATATATATTATCTAATTCTGTATGAAGTTTTCTTAAAAAAATCATGTATTATTCCAATTTTAATTTTGTTTTCAATATACGGTACCTCTTACTTTTATGACGCTATGTCGGTGCGTCTCACATTTAGTATACCGTTAGGAGTCAGTGATGGCTTTGTGCACACAAGCAATAGTTCCCAATGATCACAAAGTAGGTAGTAAAATGATAGGATGCAATGTTTATAGTTAAAGTGATACTTGGTGAAAAGACTATAAAAGAAACAATAGGATACATCCTAAGTCAAACAACTGCTGGATTTATATACTCGCATAAAATACATATTTTTAACATCGCATGAAATTAAGTTAGGAAATGTGTCATGTTATTGATTATAACTTTTTTCTATTGATCCAATTTTGTAACTCTTTAGTTTAGTATCACCAGTTTTAAATTGCAAAAAAGAGTAAAAATGTTTTTTAATGGTGTTATGGGTTTGTTCAAGAACATTTTATAGCTCTACAGATTTTACTGGTCTTACGTAGCAATCTGTTAGACAATGATAAACTTTAATTACATGAATTGTGATATTTCTGAAGCTGAGTAGTCTAATTTTTATGAGAATTTTTTAAATATTATTTGATTTCCTTAAAAGATCCTGTCTAACCTTTATCGAATTGAATCCTTTTATAATTTTGATTTTAACGTTTATGTTCTAAAATCCCATAAATCCGAATTTTTCAAATGAATGCAGCAATGTCTTTTGTAAATACTGTAAATGTGGACTTTAATCAACAAGAAGAAAATGGCAACAATTTTGGAATTGAAGAAGAATCGGTTACTTTTAAGAAGCTCCATGAGTAGAAGCTACAGATTTACTTTGTTTAATTACGTACTGTGTACTGTTTGTCATATTCAGAGCCAGTTTCATACTTTCTAGTTAAACTTAGTTTAACAAGCATTTAACTTTATCTAGAAAAAAAGTTAAATACTAATTGAGTTTTTGAGTTGCCGATTAATATTCTACCAATTATAAAAATTAAAAATAAAATTAAATTAAAATATTACCATATTTTGATATAATTTTAATTTTGTAAACCTTAAAATATTCATACAAATTTGGTAATACTTTTAATTTTTTACAAAATACTATAAGTTCTTTTTTATTTCAAAATAGAAAAAAAAAACAAATAATTTTATTTGTAAGAAAATAATTACCAGCAAACACTCAAAACCCTATTAATTTTAACCCTTCAACAGCCACAGGTGCTCATAATACCCATACTTACTCAACACATCTGAACACAAACCCCCATTCTAAATATATGCAAAATGAAATTTTGCAATTAAAAAGACACATTCTGTAACAATTTTGAATATTTTTTTTCTATTTCCAATTTAATTTTTATCTATTTTCAAAAATTTGACAATTTTAACTTTAGTTTAACTGGAGAATATTCTCCAGTTAAACTTAGGTTTATAATTGGATCATCTACTTTTGAGTAATTCAATATTAAGTTTAAACTACACTTAACTCAAAATGTTACTTATCTACATCCTAAAAACCTGCCCTAAAAGTATAAAATTTAAAACATTTTCATATGAATTTAAGTTACAGAAAATCGTTTTACAAGATACACGATAATTTTTAAAACACCCAGATATCTAATCTGGTTTAGTAAAAGTTTCCATATATTTTGTAAACATATCTGTATGTTTAAAAATAATTGTACGTGAATGTATTTGTATTGCTATATTTAAAATAAATTCACGTATTTATTGGATAAATTAAAAATTAATAACAACAACGTCACCATCACCAATACAAATCATATAATTAAATGCAAATTCCATCAGAAACAATTGTTCTTAAATGGCGAAAAAGGGAAAATAATAATTGTGAAATGTATTTTCGTAAAATGATTTTATTGTAAATCTTAAATTGAATTTAACTGACATTAAATATTTTTTTATAATTAAATATTAATAGCAATAATTTAAATATTTTTTCTTTTGATGTAAGAGAAAATTTAAATATTTCAATATTTTTTTTTTGCAAGCAAATTTTATACAACAAAATAAATTTACGTTCTGAATTTTTTTGTGTTATAAATACCCAGCAGTTTTTAGTAACTGTCTTGAATTAATTAAATGAGTCTAAAAAGTGATGCCACTATTCACTTAACCTTGTTTTAAAAAGTGCTTGTAAAATTGTTACCAGTTGTCTAGTGTAAAAATCAATAAAATATGTAAATCACTTATTTTATTATTTTTTTTTTTATAAACTGAACTCGAGGCGTTCTGGATTTCATATGTGTCACATAATTGTGTTTAAAGGGGGAAAAACCGGATTTTCGAGCTACTCGAAAAATGTACTTCTCAAAAACCCCGATTTCAAATACGGTTTAAAGTAAAAACCGGTTAACTGATAATGTTACAAATATGATATAATGGTCCTGTCATCAAACTGTGCATGAATTTCACAAAATTTGTAATGTTAACGCAATTTGATCAAGTCCGACTATAAAATACCCCTACACTATGAAATAGGCATGAAAAATTATGAAATATATATATTTAAAATATTTTCATGATACTCACATATATGAGAGAATTCCTTTCGGATCTGATCTGAGATTTCTTATGCACTTTAAATTGATTTTTGGAATTGGAAGTTTTATTTGTTTAGAACCTCATTCGGGAAGGACATTTGTATGGGAACCAATGACAAATTTCAATATTATTTGTTTTTTATTTATATTTTGCCTTATTAAAGTTAATTCAGCTCTGTTTCACTATGAAAACATTATTTTTAAATTTAAATTTTAATTCTCAATGATACTTAAGTGTGCAATTTTCTTTATCTTCTAAGGAAAAAATCAACAATGTTCAGTATTGATTTTGCTCAAAGTTTTTTCTCTTTATCGAAAATAAATACATTTGTTGTTTATTTATTTGTGAGTTTTTGTGATCTTTTGATATTAAATATTGTTTGTATTTAAATAAAATATTAATTTTTAAATGATTTTTAACAATAATCGTGCAGCGAAAAGAAAAAACATTCATCAACATATTTTAAATCTTTCGAACTCTGTCTTTTTTACTTGTCTGCTGTTAAGTTTTTCAATTAAAAGATAATATTATTATAACTATAACTACAACTTTTTTATATTTATTAAATGCAACAGAATTATAATTTTAAAATAATACAAAGAATTATCTACAAAAACAACATCGATATCATCCTTGATTTTCTCACAATTTTAAATTTATTTTGAACTTTGACATTTTCATTAACAATAAATGAAAATGTCAATATTGCTGTTATTTTCTTCTTCTGTTTTATTTTTGCTTTCTCGTATTTATTTTTATATTTGCTTTTATTGTATTTATTTTCTACCTTTTCATAAGCGGAAATAAGTGTTATTGACATTAAAGTGACTGCTGCACAACGGAAGCAAAATAATAAACGTAGAGAAAATTGCTGTTACTCTGTACGTATATTTAGTAAATGTCACAATACTAACAGAATTTTCTTAACGGTAATATAATTAGAATACATTTTGGACCTTTTTATTGCGAAGGATATAAGTTATTTTAATCAAGGAATTTATACTGTTTTAAAATTTTAATGTAAACGATGTAAAAGACATTATGACATCTGAAACAAAACTATTGAATTTTAAATTCAAATCATATTTATGCTGAAATTAGTTTAAATTATTGCTGATATACATTTGAATGTAAGGAATGAGATCGAAAGATTCCTAACACACACATACAAATGTTAATTAAAAACGAAACCACTAAACTTATTAGTTTGATTGAAATTATTATAAAAAATATATATTTTTTTATATTTTTTTAATAACTTGTGATCAAATTTTAGACCTTCTTCGGAAACCTGTTCATTAAAGTTTTTGTAGACCTTGTCCATTTAAATCTACCACACTTTTGGACAACTCTTTGGTGCTCTTTGATTCGCTTTAATAAGAGCCCAACATTTATCCACTGGTCTTAACTCCAGGCAGTTTGGGGTCTGTACTACTAAAGGACTTCTTTACCACAGTGATAGGAAGTAATGTGAAAAAAGTGGACACATTGTGAAATCTTCTAAATGGAAGCAGCCTTGAAGTTAATTTTGGTAATTATAGAGCCTGTTGTAACACATTGGAAACAGATTTAAGGCAAACCGTTGAATGCTTCTTCAAATTTATAGGACCTTGTTGGGTTTAATGAAAATATTTTATAATTTTTTATACTGGTCACTCATTTTAATCAGATTAACAATATATTCATAGGATGACATTATATATAATAATTGACATATTTTAAAAAGTTAACTTGATAAAAAATCATTAAAAGTTTTAATGAAAAACATGTGTTAAGAATTTTTCGACCTCAACTGACAACTTTATAATATTTTATAATTTATTAAATTATATATAATTTCATTACATTACATGCAAATTCGACAAAACACATGTTTTCAATTTAAATAAACTCATTGGACCCTATTTCCGATTGCAATTCATTCGTTGTTAAATCTGATTTGTATAATATTAATTAAATTTATCTTCATTGATTTAAAAAATAAAAGAAATAAAAGTGTATAATAATAATAATAATAATTAATAATAATAATAATAATAATAATAATAATAATAATAATAATAATTAATAGAAAATATTTTATTTAATCAGAAAAAAACATAAACTGTGTCTTAAGTATGTTTAGTATTGATATTAATTCAGTTTTTGTTGTAGGGTATAATATGGACGACTTTTAATTTTGCATTATTTCATTGTTGGAAAAGAAAAGCGAAATATATTTTTACAAAACTGTGAAAAAATGCAAATTGGAACAATAAATTTCATAACACATATAATTTTGTGCTGCATATTTGGGAAAATATATTTTATTCAACTTTGAAATACATTTTATTTAACTATTATAATATAATCACGTATGTGTCACGTTAAATATTTAAACTCAAATTCGAGATATCTTTCAATTAAATATAACTAAATAAGAATATACATTTAAAAAAAAATAATGCATTGTACAAATTATTAAATGTTGATATTCATAAATATCTTTTAAACTATAAGGGCATAAAAAATCTTAAAATTCAGTTCAGATATTATGCATCTGGTGACCATTAGGTGCGCAAAGTTCAAACTCATAATTTATACTCCTCTTTTCTTTAACAATCCGATTAAAATCGGACTAGGCGTTCGCACAGAAAAAAACTTGAAGTAAAATCAACGTTGAACATAGTTGCTTTTAAACAATTTTATTTTAAGGTGAAATAATATTGTATATATTAGAATCTTTCGATTTAATTTATTAAATTATACAGAAATAATTTTTATTTTTACTGTAATCGGCCAATGCACTTTTATATCTATAAAATCGTTATTTACATAACATAATAATTATGATAATTAATATTAAATTTGGTGACAATCGGAATACATATGGATTTAGTCCTCATATAAAAGTATAAGAAGAATTGGTTAGACTAATTTTTATGAAAAACCCAAAAAGTACCTCATAGTGCCCTCAAATTAAATCTTAGTTGAATTAAAAAGTAACTAAAAAAATCAAAACTTATTTTATTTTTTTTGAGAATTCAAAAAAATCTACAAAAAATACCGTCCAGGTAATTCTATTCAGTTAGTACCAGTCATCCCAGATTTTAGATGGGCGAAAATAAAAACGGAAATTTTTAAAAAATCGTTAAAATAAGGATTCAAATATTATTAAAAAGCTTTTTATGACTGACAATGAACTTTCTAAAGCATTTTTTGCCAAACAGAATTTTATAAAGTTTAAAACTAAAATTAATTTTTTTTAAAGAAATTATTTGTAAAAATAAAAATATTTTCAAAATTCTGTAATATAGAATATTAAATGAAATTAAATATTCTATATTTCACGTAAATTTTATTTCCTAAGTACACATGCAATCAATCATGTGGTTATTTTTATATGACCATAATTTACATAAACAAAATGCAAACAACAATTTAGAAAAAATTGTGAGTTTAATAATTTTTTTCAGTTGTTTTTGTTTTTACTTCCAAAATGCAAATAGATAAACAAACATACAAACAAACCACTAGATAAAATCACTCTGCATGTTTAAGTCATAAAGATATAATTTGTTTGCATGTTTGTACACAATCTGGTTGATTGGTGATTCTCGTTTGTTAGAAGTAGAAATTTTATTTATTTAGTTGTTCCAATACATGCAAAATACATGTTAATTTGGGAACAATACAAAAACAAATGTTAAGAGTTGGCTGTTCTGAAGGCAGAAAAATTAATAAATAGAGAAATATAAATATTTAAAAAATTATGGGTAAAAACATATGCAACAGTCAACCATGTAACAATTATTTTTCCCATTACACTGAAAATAAAAACTCAAGCAATATAATCTGAACTGGTTATCGAAGTGATCGCAGACTACTTTAAAATATTTCTTCATTATTATTTTTATGATTCCCTCGGGAGAAAGGGGATAGTATTATATTCTTCACCATAAATCAGGGATATAATATTTTATTTTACAGTGAAATTTGCTTTTTCAAAGAGAAATAATGTTATCTTGCAAAAAGTATTGCTTAAAGATCAATAAAATTATTTTTAAAATTTCCAATTTTTCCGCATATAAATCTCTTATAAAATGAATAAAATACACAACTTTCTCTAACAACAACTCTTATAAAAAATAGAGTGAGATCAAAAAAATCTTAATATACTTTTTTAATTAAAACTTTTAACCTTAACTTTTAATTTTTTTTATCAAGTTTGCTTTTGTAAAGCATGATGGTTATTATATTTAATATCGAATAAATTTATTTGTTGTTAATCTGATTAAAATGAGTAACTAGAAGAAAGTACGTACTAAAATTATGAAATATTTTTAACATAACCAAACTTTGTTTTATAAAGAGATGGACAAGCGTTCAAAAGTCTGCCGTTAAACTTTTTCCAATGTTATTAAACACTACCAGGAGAATTTTTCCGTTGATAAAAAACTAGTACAGGTAAAAGGAATGGCGTGATGTTTTTAAAGCCAAATAATAGAAATAATCTTCAAAAGGTCTCCCAACACATTCGGTTTAAAGCTAATGCAGATTTAGAAATATACGCTGCTTAAACTTAAGAGACCAAAATTAGAGCGGAGAAATTGAAGTTTAGTTTTCTAAAAAATATTCCTGCTGCATAATGGATAACGAAACGTATGTTCTGACTGATTTTGTGCAACTTCCTGCTCAAATCTTGAGGAAAAGTTTAGGGTCCAAAAGCAGTCAAAATTTCCCAACAATTCTTGGTATGGCAAGCAATAAGCCGTTGCTGCAAAAAAACAATCGTTTGCTACAACAGGCTAGACAAAGAAAGATGTTATAATGTGTCCACTTATTTAGGCCAAACTGGGCATCTTGTTATTATTGTTAATAAGCTCTTGAGTGGTAAAAATACATAAATAATGCTTTTGTAGATGCAAATCATCCAAAGTAAGTAGAGCTAAGGCCAGTGGAGAAATATTGGGTTTATGTAAAAAGAGAAGAGAAGAGCACAAAAAAGGTGTTTAAAAGTTTGGTAGATTTTAAATGGAGTTGGACTATTTTTTCGGGCAAAATGGCAGAAAGCACTATAAAAGCGTTAATTAAAGGGTTTCCGAAAAGGGTTAAAAATTTCATCTCTTGTGATTACAACTATATTTGTGTTTTGAAAATTGTAATTAAAATGTCAATCAAATAAAAAATAAACATTTTATTAACATTTAGTTTTTATAAGATTTTTTAATTTTTTACGGTACACAGTGGTCCCAAATCGTTCAGAGAGCTTTTGAATTATTTCCAAAAACACCACTGTGCAGAACTACTGTGCAATATTTAATGCCAAAGAATTTTATCTTTTCAAAGAGAAATTATGCAATCTTGAAGTGAGTATCTTCGCTATAAATCTCTTATAAAATATACAACTTTCACTATTCAACAACTTTTATAAAATACAGCATTTCATATTGATCAGACCTAATATTTTCTATTACATACTTTTAAAATTCATATATACAAATATTTTACATTTTATTACTGTTTTATTGGAAGTAGTATTTGAATTTAATGCCGCCTATTTAATGATTACAATGGTTTTAATTCTCCTGCACAAATTAAATATGTTTAGTTCCCTCTGGCAGAAATAAAATTGACATAAAAAAGATTTCGTGTTAAATACCTATAATTTTGCCAAAAGGTCTATAAAAACTAATATACACATACATATGCATTTGACAATATGTATGTGTGTGTATGTAGATAAACATTAATAATAAAAACGGTTAATATTAAATTGTATTTAATGTCAACCGTAAATGAATATTTAAATTTTGTCTAAATTTTAAAGATTAGAACATTTTAATTACACAGTGTGACATGTAAAAAGTCATACAAAGCAAAATCTAATTTTTATCCAACACTAAATAGCATTTTATATAGACAAAGAAATATGAAGGTGAATTGCGTCGCAACTTAATGTTCTACATTTTGGACCATTATTTTTTTTAATTTATTATGTTTTGTGAAATTCAATATTTTTTTTCTGTAATTTAGACAATTTGTGAAAAGTCCCTTGTTTATTTTTAGAACAACAATTTTAAAAGTGTTTAATAATCTGTAAGGGGTCGTACTCTTGATTTTCGACATTACACTTTTAATTACGATACATTTTTATATGAATTCTTTAAAATTTTGTTGAATTGTACAGTGGAAAATTTCGAAATTTTTAAATAAATTTGTAACTTTTGGTCGCCCTGTTACAATGAATCGTTCTAAAAATATTTTTTTTTTAATGATAATAATTAGGATTGTTAAAATAATAAAACTTTGTTGCAATGTGAATTGCGTGTTTCTGAATATTTCAGGATATAATGATCGTAAAATATTTTAAATAGAAGTGTTGAAAAAATAGTAATTTGATAGAAAAATTTCTTTGTATTCTTACAGAAATGATCCAAAATTTCGGTTTGATTTAAAAAGTCCACATGAAAAAAGGTATCCACATAAAAGCTTAGCTAGATGATTGACAACACATTAGGATTTCACTTTATTTTGAATCTTCATAACACCAGTCATGTACGCAGAGAAAGAGTATACTATAGTATTTTGAAATATAGTAACACATTAAAGTTTTTATGGTTGTGAACACTGACATGGTTATGAGACAACAAAAAATGTATGATTGAGAGATTTATGGCGCTGGAGGTAATTGAGGAAATGCGGTTATATGAATGTGACGTTAAATAATGAACTGATAACCATAAATTTGGGTACAGTATTTTGTGCATATTGAAATACTTTAAATAGATGGGTCTCTATGGAAGCTACTGCTATTTTTAAACTACTCCAAGTTAAAATGATTTTCGGAGGACATTTGCATGGGACCTGTCTAAAATATAAGATTGATCTTCACCAATTTCAATAGGCTTTACATAAAAAATTATTTTTGTAAAATATCTATAAATTACAACCTGTAGAGTGTGTACAACGTTATATAAAAAGAAAGACGGACATAATTACGTCAACTCAAGAAAATGTTCTTAGGTGGTAGTGATATTAAATGCATAGCACGCCTATCGTATATGGTGTTGTAGGGAATACTTTCATATGCAAACTTAATTTTCAAAAATGAAAAATATTAATTAAACTAGAAATTTGGTTTAATTTTAATTTAAATTTCGAAACTTTGGAATTTAAATTTTCAAAATACGATTTGTATTGAAATCAGGCAAATATTTTATTGTTTTATGTTAAGTGTATATATTGAAATAACTTAAAAGTTTTATGTATTTGAAATTCAGCATAGTCGTATATACTATTCTTATTTGTTTATATTGAAAATATTTAAAATTTTAAAAATTTTGTATCATTCATCATACATCACTCTCTGTAGACACAACGATTTTCATTTAAGAAACGCACAATTTTCATAATCACCACAAACATAAATAAGATATTCTAGATTGTTGTGTATTTAAAGGTATTTTATTTATGTATGTATATACATAACCTATTGCACAGTGTTTCGACTTAGGATCAAAAACATATAAAATAAAATTAATCAAGTTAAAACCAATTGTCAAACAAAAGTTTCAAATAATTTTTCGTTAAATAAAAATTTAATCTGAAATGGGTTGTGAATCCTAAAAAACAATAATATTGTTGAATTCTTTATAACAAATTCAAATTTGTTATACTGAAACAAAACACTGTACGTCACATAATATATATAGAGCATGACACAGTGTCAATATATTGTCATCTACACACAAATGTTCGACCACAAAACTGCAATATTGTGGTTTTCCTATAAAATAAAGTGACTAGAAAACTAAAAATCAAATTTAAAGACTTTTTCATAACGATTTTTTTGTGTTTTGTGTTTTATTGTAGAATAAATAAACTTAACTTTTGCATATGCAAAGACTTGATAATAAATTAAATGTAACATGTTGTCGATAAATAATTAAAATATTTTTAAAATTAAATTTTAAATGAAATGACAGAGACAATGACATAAATTTAACCGCATATTTTGTATGATTTTGATGTGAATTAAGTAAAATTTTATTTTATTCTCACCACACAACCCAAATTTGATTGAAGAATATAATTTGTAATATTGTTTAGTTTAGTTTAGTTTAGTTTAGTTTATCTTAGTTTAATACATCATATTAATAGTATTTACCTAAATTAAACGTTTTATAATTAGCCGTTTTTGTTATTGTTGTTGCTGCTGTTGATTTTTTAATTCGAATTTAATTTCTTTTATTTACACCATTGATATTACGGGCTGATGTTGTCGATGATGTTGATTTTGTAGTCGCTGTGATTGGTGACATTGATGATGACAATGTAATACAATTTATTCTTTTTTAGTATTTTGTATGTGATTTTATTTGAATTTACCCCTTTTAGGTTATGATTTATTCAATAAAATCGCTTAAATGTTAATTATACTGGTTGTTGCTTTATTTCTTTTGTTTGTTGTTTATATGACATTATTTACAATTTTAATTGTATTATTCTTTTTGTTATAATTTAGGTACAGTCTGGGGAAACATTTTTTAGATTACCTTTGTTTTTGATCTTGTGACTGTATTAAAAAAATTGAACAAAAATTAACAATTTTTAATCACGCCTCAAAATAGGCAAAGGAAATGGTATGTAATAAGACAGGTTACATTAAGCCAATCACAAAATGTCAGATTTTCAATATAAACAAATAAAATATTTTTTTCTTAAAAAATGTCATTCAACCGTAACGAATTTCTGGGTGACATTATTTCTTAAGGATGGTCAGACTGTATGTAGATTTTTTACCTTCGAATCTTTTTTTAATAAGTCTGTTACTTTTGAATGATTGAATGAATGAATTTGCATTAAATTTAAAATTGAATTCAGACCTAATATACTGCTGAACGTATTTCCTTTCGTACAAAAAATTCATCAAAATCAGAACAATGGAAAAAAGTTAAAATATAAAAATTTTGATACACCCCAAATTTGGAATAAATTTTTTTTGAAATTTGCCAAATATATTTATTTAAATATAAGAATCAACCCAATTAACTTAATTGTATTTGGGCAACTATTTGATATAGCTTCCATAAATGGCCCCTTCCGAGAATACGGTTTTAAACTTATAAAATTCTTAAATAAGGGCCATTTCTATTGAAATTTACCACAATAATTTATATAACTGTATGGAATATATGTTGATACTTTCTCATATAAGGCCCTTCGCGGAAAACGGATTTAAGCTTATAAAACTCTTAATTATAAAACAGCCCTATTAACTGTAGACTATTACAATACTTAACTTTAGTAATATATGTAGCCTTTTTCAACTCGGCAAAGCCAAATATAGCATTTCTACATTTTTTATTTCATACTTTAGAGTTCATATTCATTTGAAAAAGCTGTTGCCACATAATTAGAAGAGGATTTCATATTGGAGATTTCAAAAGTTTGTTCTATTAGGATTTTTAAAATATCTATTATAAATGTTAATAAAAGATGGACGTATTTCGAGAGTGGACTTAGTCTTATAAGGTTATTAAATCAAAATTTAAATTTTAACTTTTTGTATAAAGAAGAAAAAGACGAAAAAACTATTTCAAGATCTTGTCTTGTATATTAAGAACCAAATCGAATACATTGCGAAACAATAGTTAAAAATTGGATTAAATATTATTTAACAAGTAAAGACAAAACATCCTGAAAACATCCTTGAAACAAAATCATCGTTGAAAACGTAGTTGATTTGACATTTATTAAAATATGTTAATTTGTTTAAAATTGAACGTTTTTAAGTTTGGGATTAAATAATATTTTACTCATTAAAATATTCATTTTTTTATATTACTTATTAGTAGTTAAATTTCAGGAAGAAAAAAGCATTTACTGTGAAACAATGTTGAAACTACATCATAACTACATAAATATTAAATAAACCTTCATAGATAATAGGTGTTAATTCAATATTAGTTCAAAAAAATATTTTTTTTTTTTGGGTGGATTTTCTTTCTTTAAATTTTACTACAAAAAAGTGATTAAAAAATTTTTTGTTGTCTAATTTTATAAATTTATATCAAAAGATTCTAACATGTATAATATTATTTTTCAATAAACTTAATGACGTTTGATTTAAACTGAATGAAAAAATAATATTGTCTGAAATCATTTTTTCTGTGTACTTTGCAACAAAAAACAATAATATGAACGAACTAACTCTATTAGTCAATTCAAAAAAAACTTTAAAATTAAAATTAAGTAATAATAATGAAAGACCTTTTTGTACGAAAAGAACATATTTTAAAGTCCTTTAAGTACAAATATAATAATTTAAATTCTATCTAAGGATTTATTTAGTTACTGGTCAAGTTAATCGAATTGGTATTAATAATGCCGTAACCCCTGAAAATTATGACAGTTCAGCAAAATATGTATGATTTGTTTGTCAGCAACATTTTCAAAGCTTTAGTAAAATTATTTCCTTTGATAATTTTCTAAGATTAAATTAATAAAATATTTTAAAGTTTCCTGTATTTTTCCTTTTTTTTCAAATTTTTTAATCTAAATTAATATTTTGCCGGAATTAATGTGTACACTGAATTTAGCTTTTATTTCTATAATTATTTTAATTCACTTTTTCTGTCAGTTTTTCTCTCTTTTTTGTTACTAATAAATTTGTAACTTTATGTGTTTGTATATGTTTTAAGCCCCATGAACATAATAATGTCTGTTTCCGGTCATTTACTTGTATATCCGTTTATTTTATTTATTTATTGGTCGAAATGTATGACACAGTATCCTAGATTTGAGTGTTTCATTTTTATTGTTGTTGCTGCTGATGAGGATGTTGGCATTTAGTTTTTATTGAGTATTCAACTGCCAGACTTTCTTACTAAATATATTTTTTTCCTTTTCTTGGCAAAAAGGAACAAAAGCAAGAGAGAGTTGCTGAGAGTTTAGAAGAAGAAAAATAACAAAGAATATTTTTAACAGACCACTTACTTATTTTCTTTATCTCAAAAAAACTAACCTCAATTAAATTTATAATATTTTTTCTTGAACAATAAAATGTTTGTATATTTGTTGCCACAATTATGAGGATGTTGGCTGGAGATTATAATTTTTTATTTGAAAAGGAATGAAGTACAAAACATAAATACTAAATTGTTAGAGCTTTAAGTTATTTTTAATATAAAATTATGTTAAATAGCAAAAACTGGATGAGTATCTTTTCACAAGAAAAACAAAATATTGTCTGTATGTATAACTTGTCTGCTCTTATTTACGTGAGTTCGTTTATGTTTTAAATTGTTTTTTGTCTTTGAATTCCTTTTACTCTGTTGGTTGGCGTTGAATAAAGTATATTAAGAATATGGACAAAAAGGAAATGTTAAAAACGGAACTAGAGAATATCTCTTATTTTTTATTCACAAACCTTAAGCTTTTTAGTATTGATGTCTAAGAAGATTTTCTCTCTTTTTTCTCTAATTGCAGAAAAGTTTTTCTTTAGTTTCTGTTCTAGATTTTTTATTTTTAATTTAGTGTATTTTTAAGGCTGCAGTCTATTAAAGTATTGAAAATGCTTCTGAAGATTATTTTTTACTTAATTTGAAAGGTAAGATTTTTTAGCAAAAAAAAATGTTATAGTTATTACCAAGACAGATAATGTAAAACCGAATATTGTTCAGTATCTTCACAATTATCAGAAGGATGGTTATATTGTAAATAAAAATGGTTTAAAGGATTTTGGATATATAAAAAGAGAAACGAAATTTCTTTACAAAACGATGGGATTTTTTCACATGTAACCAACTAGTTATTCGTATTCAATAAGTAGGCAAATATGTCGTTCCAGATATTTTAATCTGATCTTGAGAACAATCAATAAAAGTCATTTAAGACGATCAATAATATAAAGGCAAAAATGTATTGACTTTAGTTTTTTGCAAATGATCAAGGACAAAAGCTGGACTATAGCTCTGATAAACACTTTATTTGGAATCAAAATATGTGAAACTGTTTCCAATATTAAGTATTAAACGATTTTTTTGTCTCTTAAATTTAAAAAACTGTTGTATTGCAATAAAATATTTCTTACTAAGGATATCTGACAGAAAATGGGTATACTGATTTTCCTTAAAAAAGCGATAAAAGAGATATTGATTTAATATTCTGGTGGTGAAGATTTCGCAAATTGTGATTTTTTTTTGCTTAAAATAAAAATTGTAATAAAAACTGGGTTAAATTCGACGAACCTTAACGTCACGCTATAGGTTTTTAGATCGAAATTCTATTTGGAAGTTTTAACAGAAGAAAAAAATATACATTTTCTATATGTTCTTAGGAAAATTTTTATTTCAAATAAAAATAGATTTAGACAATAAAAAATAACTGACTCTAGAATTTCTATAATTCAGAATGTTGAAGTTTCAAATACAAATAATTCAAAACCCATAATAAATACATAGCGTATGTAACAATGTTATTGATTGGAATGCGGTAAAAAGAATTTGATATTCGCGATACCCATTTTTGAGATGCAATAATTGCTGGCGACAGCCTCATTGCATCATTATGAGGACTTTTTCGTAAAACATTAAAAAGTTTTTGTTACCAAAAAAACATAAATTTAATAAGTTCTTGTTTACTTTTCTATAACATCGACAAATTCCCAAGTATGTTTTATTATTTTTTTATTAAATTACCTTTATGAAACATGCCAGCTATCATGTTTAATGTAAAACAAATGAAACCCCTGCTTGGTCCCACAAGAAATTAGCCAAACATTCATAGGTCCGCCATCTAACTTTTTCAAATCTTATTAAACAGTATTGGGAGAACTAGTATGTTGATGAAAAACCTAGTTCAGGTAGAAGATATGATCCATATGATAGAAAGCATTTTCAAAAGAGCTCCCACTACATCCGGTAGGAAAACAGCCCGATTAGTTAAAGATAATTCAGGGTTTAAAACATACAAGACACAAAAGGTTTCTGCGAGAAATGCTGCTAAAAGTTTAGAAACCAAAAACAGAGCATGGAAATTGAAATCAAAATGTCAAAAAAATATTCTTTTTGCATAATGGATGATGAAACGTATGTATGCAACATCCCAGTCAAAAATTTTATGTGACTGATGCTCGTGGGAATGCTGGACCCAAAAGCAGTCTACATTTCCCAAAAAGTTTATGCCAAGCAACTAATATGCAGTTGCGGCAAAAAAATCATTCAATTGTTACAACGGGATCTATAAATACCGAAATTTACATCAAGGCGTGGTTACAAAACACTGCTTTCATTTATAAGATTTTGTAATGTGTCCATATATTTTTTGCATCCTGTTACTGTGGTTAACAAGACCAAAAGAGGCAATTCACCAAATTGACAAGAGTTAAGGCCAGCGGAGAGAAATTGGGTTATTATACTTTTTTGTAAATTGTAATTATAATTTTAAAAAAATGTAAATGAAAGTGTACATTTAGTGGTTTCGTTTTTATTTACATATAGATATTTGAAAAAATATTAAAAATTTTAAACTGCATAAGAACAAATGTTTTGATTTTTCCAACACTGTGAATTTTATCATTTATATTAAAATCGCGGTCAGTATAAACAGTAGTAAATATTGGGATCAGAAAAAATGGAGAAAGTTTTTGTTTTGCAGCTTCTAAAACTAATCAAAGACAAATAAACGTTTTGGTAAGTTCTCGTTTTATTAAAATATATATAAAATGAATACAAGTATTAGAGCCAAAATGGTACTTTTTATTATAATTTTATATCCATACGTCAAGTATCGATGTAAAATGACCCAAATTGCTATGTCCAACTTGGGCTATTATGATTGATATTTTGTACAAATATTGATTGAAATTTTTTTAAACTAAACTTAAACACTTTCAGAACACAAACATTTTAGAATTTACACACACAGAAAAAACAATGTAAAATTAATTAAAGAAAATAAATAATTTATTATTTTTCAGTTATGATTTTGCTTTGTAGATAAAAAATGATTATTTAACATTTTGTCACAGTAAATACAGGTTCTTGAGTATACTTCTGAATTTTTACTACTTAAAATTTTAGTACTTAAAAGTAATTGTAAAAATTTATCGTTGTATAATTTACATATTAATGTCGAAAGATTATAATATCTACAATATTTTTCTTATCACAAAAGTAAAAACGTTCAATTTAAACTAATTAAAAAAAAGTGATTCAATCTTAAATTAACTATGTGCAAGGTTGATTTTGCTTCACGGTTTTTTCTGTTTGCACCAAGAGGAAACTAGCAGACTTAATGGATTTAAAAATATTGTAATAAAGTTGACTATTAAGTAATTATTTGAATATTATTTTAAATTTGTTTCACGTTTTTAATCACTTTGCATAATATTGTTTTTTTTTTTTTTCACGGATACAATAATTTAAGTTGTTGTTGGAAAAATATTGAAATCCACATTAGGGTCATTAAACATTCTTAAACAAAAAAATTAAATTTTAAAAATATTTAATTTTTAGCATTTTTTTAATATTTAATTTTTAAAAGTTTTTATCACTTTTATACTTTAAATATTTCATGCACTTTGTTCTTCGATGTAAAAAAAAACTTAATTGTAAATTTCTCAAAATTATTTAATAAATGATTTTCTTCTTAAGTTTTCTCTCTCTCTCTCTCTCTCTCTCTCTCTCTCTCAAAAAAGCGGTTTCAATAAAATTCAAAATATATTTAATTTTTTATTTTTAATATGTATCCTTATAACTTTAAACGTCTTGTCCTAACGAGCTTACGATGCGTATTAAATTTCACAGCAGCACCCTTTTTGTGAAGTTTACAACACCAACAAAAACTATAAGTAATAAAAACAAAACAACAACAAAAAATACAACATCGATAACGATGACGAAGACGATGTCGTTCTACGATGAGTTGTAGAAAAAAACAACAGGATTTTATGGCTTGAAATCTCTGTAAAGTATGCTTTACTAAAAAAAACACATGAAGTAAACAACAATAACAGCAACAAACACAAACATGGAAAAAAAGGAGTATAAAAACTTTTACAAATGCAGACACTGTTGGAGCTATAACACATAAATAAACAACAAAATATTGTAGAACTGGCTGACACACACACACTTGCACACATTTACTAGCTCATAATTACTACTTGTTTTTATTGGTTTATGTGTGTACGCTTGTTTCCTCTTTTTAGTACACAATTCCCGTTTATTTTTTACTCGTTTCCTTTTATATCCTTTTTATTTTAATCCCGTTTTTATTTTATTTTTGTTATTTTTTCGCTCACTCTGTTTTATATTAAAGACATCTTGTTTTATTTTAGTTTTGCTCTCTTGGTAGAATTTCACTCAGTACTATTTTGTGCTCTCTTTTAAAATTTGGAATTTAAATATGCTCACGTTTTCTTTTTTGCTTAATAAAGACGTATTTATGTATATATATTATATATAGACATAATTTTTGTTAAAAGTATTGGTGTTATTTTTATGTTAAACAGGATCAGGGTGTGGTGAGTACATGTATTCATTAAAACTTTGCCATAAAAATAATACCAAGAAAAAAAGCTCTAGATTTTCTTTGATTTAATTTTTTCTTTCACATTTGTTTTTTTTTGGAATAAGCATTTACTTTGGTATACTACCTTTTTCTAGCTTCTTCCAAATATATGTTAACAAAAGGATGTTACATATATATTTTTTTGGTCTAATTTTTCTAATTATTATAATTTTTAAAGGATTTTTTATTACAAATTATCAGATTTTATTTTTGTATAATTTAATATTTCTTACATTTTCAACAGAAATGTTTTGTAAAGAATTCTTAATATTTTAATGATTTTTTCACCAAAGGATTTTTTTCTTTTGCACAGACTTTTTCACTTAAACACTTGGACCGTTTTATTAACAACCGTACACGTCAACTGTCTCCACCTGACTAAAAATCAATGTGCAGCATATAAAATTATTTGGTTCTTTGCTCACAGCATCCAAATGCGAAAAAAGTTTTATCTTTTAGTACTTCTTATTTTTTAGTACTCTCTTTCTCTTACTGACAAATACCGTTACATGTTCAAGCATTTGCACATACCCATGCATACACATACACACACATATACATGAAATCCTTTTTATTGTTCATTAAAGCAGCTTTATTTGTTTTGCCATCATTTGTTGTATAGAAAATACTCTGACATTTAATTCTCTCTTTTGGGGAAAAATAAACACACTCTCATGCTCTCTTTTCTCAAGTGTGTGTGTGTGTGTGTGTTAAAATTTTCTGTTTTATTTTAATTTTTTTCCAAAAATTATTCTACATAAACATATGATGCATTATTTGATTAATATTTATTTAAGTGCAAATATGATTATTGTTGTTGTCGCTGCAGAATTTTATATTCGTTATATTTCTCTTCTCTCTTTTTGTAAATAAAAAGAAAAGAAAGCTTTTATATTTATTCTCCTCAAGACTTTATTTAGATGTGTTTTATTTTCGTATTATTTTATTTTCGTATTATTGTCAATTTATTTTCTTCATCTCATAATTCATTATGATGTTATATATGTATTACCATTATACATACATTTACATACATAAATAAATACATACATACATACATGCATACATATACATATATTCTTAATTATTATTTAATTAGCTTAGCATTTAATAAAATACGTGAAAATGTTAAATTTCTTATTTTTTCACTTTTTAAACGTTTTATTTAACTCACACTACTACAAATATAAATAAATTTATTTTTACATATACCTTTTTACCTTTGTGTATGTGCGTATTATTTAGACATTCTATTACATTTAGCAGGTAATTATTATGCGTAAGTGTGTATTTTATGTCAAGGGAGATTTGACATTTGTATTCATTCGTTTTTAATAGAAAAATTTACACTTTATGGTTAAATAATTAAAAGGCTCTTTTGAAAGTATAAAACTAAATGAATGAATGAACGAATGGATGGATGGACGGATGTAAAAATGAAGGTTATTTTATCTTTTCAAGTCTGCTTTAAATAAGTTTCGCTTTTCTTCCTCATTTTCTAAAGGTCACTATAAAAAGTCCGCCTTTTATGTTAAATCAAAAAAACATAAATAAAAAAAGATCGGATTTTGTTTAACGAAAGTTAATTGAAATTGAATATATATAATGTTATTGAAAATAAATTGTAATGATCTCTTTATTAAGTTAAAATTACGAAAATATATCTTTATGTAAATAGTAAATATAAATAGTCTTAACCCCGACAAAGTGATAAAAGAATATAACCAATTTTGGCTAAGTGTGTAGTTGCAAATGTTTCTATATTGTCGATGTTTTTACCTTGGGAAAAACATCCAGTTCATGTAGCTGCTTCAATAAGTGATATTTTTTTCATTACCCCTTTTGGGAGCATATGACTTCAACAAAGCATATGCTCCCAACAAGGCATATGCAGTTATTTTTGCGTCGTTCCATGGAAGATTGTGTTGTCCCAGATCTTTGATTATTGTAATATAAAGGTGTTCATTAGTCGTCTACAGCTTCCTGAACCTTGAGAACACGGCTTGAGTTCCATTCTGGTTATGCTTACTATTTATTATATATTATATATTATATATTATATATTATATATTATATATTATATATATATATTATATATTATATTATTATTATATATATTATATATATTATATATTATATATTATATATTATATATTATATATTATATTTAATATTATATATTATATATTATACATTATATATTATATATTATATATTATATATTATATATTATATATTATATATTATATATTATATATTATATATTATATATTATATATTATATATTATATATTATATATTATATATTAATACATATATATTATATATTATATATTATATATTATATATTATATATTATATATTATATATTATATATTATATATTATATATTATATATTATATTATATATATTATATATTATATATTATATTATATATTATATTATATATTATATATTATATATTATATATTATATATTATATATTATATATTATACATTATATATTATATATTATATATTATATATTATATATTATATTATATATTATATATTATACATTATACATTATATATTATATATTATATATTATATATTATATTTATATATTATATATTATACATTATATATTATATATTATATATTATATATTATATATTATATATTATATATTATATATTATATATTATATATTATATATTATATATTAATATATTATATATTTATATTATATATTATACATTATATATATATATTATATTATATATTATATATTATATATTATATATTATATATTATATATTATATATTATATATTATATATTATATATTATATATTATATATTATATATTATATATTATATATTATATATTATATATTATATTTATATATTATATATTATATATTATATATTATATATTATATATTATATATTATATATTATACATATATATTATAATATTATATATTACATATTATATATTATATATTATATATTAATATTATACATTATATATTATATATTATATATTATATATTATATATTATATATTATATATTATATATTATATTATTATATATTATATATTATATATTATATATTATATATTATATATTATATATTATATATTATATATTATATATTATATATATATATTATACATTATATATTATATATTATATATTATATATTATATTATATTATATATTATATATTATATATTATATATTATATATTATATATTATATATTATATATTATATATTATATATTATATATTATATTATTATACATTATATATTATATATTATATATTATATATTATATATTATATATTATATACAATATATTATATATTTATAATTAATTTGTTTAAGAATCTATTAGGAATTTATACGACAACAACATATTATATTTCAGAAAACTGGTTTCGAGTTATTCGAAAATGTGATATTAATTATAAATCTGAAGAAATATTAGTATCAAAAGAAATTTAAAGTTTTACGAATAAAAAAACTATACAGTGTAATGGCCTTTATGGGGAATGAAGTTGAAATAATGGTTCCATCGTAATCAAAATGTGTATTTGTTCTTACATCAAAGTAACCATTTGTAACAGATTTTATCAAATTTACTTGCTCTGTAAAATGTCCCAAATGAATGGGGTTTGTCATTGTTTATGGCACAACCATACTTAGTGGTGACACAAAGTCAAAAATTTAAAAACAACTCAACCTATAATTCATATTCCTCAAGAAGTATCAAAATTTTGAAAAAATAATTAACTCTGTCACTTTGTTTTTCGTAAGACAAAATAAATCACCTTTTCACATATTCGTTTAGGACTGAGAGAGGTAATATTTTATTTTTCCATCGAATATGTTAACTTTTGTTTTTATCAGAGGAATCCTTTACTAAAACTATTCACTATTTATTTCAATGAACTTATTAAAATCATTCCACGTGTTTTGAGATCAATGCTTTCATTTTTAAATTGTCTGAGTAATCTGAAATTACCATGAGTCAGATGCATGGTATATCTGCGTACATATACCAGTTTTTGACTTAAACTTTTAAAAGAATTATTAAAAATTTTCTATTTGAGTTAATAATTGCTTGATAAGGAATTGCATCAACTATCTGAAATTAATTTTAAGAATGTAGTATTTAAATTTTAACAACTATTATAATAATCTTTATAACTGTTGTAATATCACGACATGTCGGTGATGTCTAATAGAGATAATTTTTCTAAAAATTTCACACAGAGATATAAAAATATTAAGGAACTGTTTATTTTAATTTTGATAATAAATCTTTAATTCCCGAACGACTTATCAGATTCCAATTAAATTTCACATTGTGATAGCTGATTTAAATCTAACGTGGGTCCGATGTGTCCCATTTTGAAACCTGTGGAGCTGCCACTATTAAATTCACAAAGTCATATGAAATTTCATTGAAATTTATGTCTTTCGGAAGTTATAGATTTATTTCCACTTAATTTTTCATATGAAACACTGTGATACATAAGTTATAGGCAGTAATATTTGGAATATCATATCTTTTATTACAGGCTTTTTAATAAAGTAGACAATATTTTAAATATACTTGAAATAAAAAATTAAATGTCGAAGCAAGGCTAATTCGTATTTATCTGAATTTAGGAAACAGGGTTTTTATAAATTTGTTACTTTAAAGGAATGCACAGTGTTTCAAATGAAAATTAATCTGAAACTCTTGAACGGCAAGTTTGGACTTTATGAAACTTACAGAGATCGGTCACAATATCCCAATGTTGGTCACATCGGGTCATTTACAAAAAAATTTACTTTTTTAATGATCTTGGCGAAGTTTTTATGATTTAGCGGGTCCAAATTTTATCGAATTTTTTCAAATATTTTTTATATGATATAGGATAAAACTTCGCCAAGATCGGTCAAAAAATATTTTTTTATAAATTTTTGAAACCAATATCTCTTAAATTATAATAAGAGATAGTTTTCTTATGGTTTTTTGTAGGTCTAATAAAAATGTTTAAAATTGGTTTGGATGTAATGAATCCGGGTCACTGTAAATATTTTTATGACCCAATGCGACCCATTCCTGAATTAGTGGATCCCTGTTAGGTCTAAACAATGCAAACTCTCATACACGTGTACTATCGCTATGTGATAGTAATCGATTTCTTTGAATTCGCATTTGTCTTGGTCCATTATTTATTTAAAACACTGTGGGAAGTTTAATTTAAAAAATTAATTTATATACAGATTAATTATATACAGATATTAATGGGGTTCCTCTTAAATGATCTTTTGATGTGGAACCGCGAACATAATTTTTTCCAAAAACTGTTTTACGATCTAAAAACAGTTTTCGGCCTTTTTTTCTTTGCAAATCTTAAGTAAATCCAATTATAATGTAGAACGATACTTGAAAGGGTGCAAATATTTTTCTTGTTTTCAATGGGTCAATAGAGCTACGTGTAAGAAAGGAAATTATTTTTTTTAATTTCTTATTACTTAGCAAAATATATTATTTATATTTAAAATAATTTTACTAATTATTTTAATTTACAACCCACAAACATTTCCTGATGACCTCCAACTACTTGGTTATGTAGGAAATGTCATTAATTTAAGATAATTTCTGTAGTCTTGGTGTTTGTAATAAATAAAAACTTTTGCCAAGTGTCCCACTTAAAATTTCTTAATAATTTTTACTAATACATTTACTATATATTGTTTTTCTTTGGTAATTTTTATCTTTATCAAGGATACACGAACATATAAAAATACATTTTATGAAAAAGTAACAAAACAATTGGAAATATTTAAGAAAATATTTACAAATCCTTTTAAGTAGTTTATGTTTATTTTATCATCTCAGTTTACATTTTTATTTATATTTGTGTAACATTTTACGTTGCATTTTAACTACTTAAATGTTATTTTATATGAAAAAATAACAAAAACAAAAATAACAAAGAAAAAACTTTATATAAATTTAATATAAAAATTAAACCAACTAAATTATTAATTCAGCATTAACTCACTCCCTAATTCACCCATTGTCTGATTGTTTGATCATGGCAATTCATTGTCCTTTAGCCAACAAAAAATACCCATAGATATTTCTAATAATAAAATAACAAAAAAAAACAAAACAACAAGAACAATAACAACAAAAATAAAATTAAAATGTATAATATTAAAAATACCATAAAATATAAGAAATGTTGAGGCAGAAAATATTTATATTCTCTATTGTTCAGAGTGAAGTGAATTTGTTATGGTCTGGCTGGGAATAATAAAATGAAAAGGAGGAAAAATCTGTAACCAAAACCCCATTTATTTTTTCGGAGGGAGGAGAAAAGGAATTCCCTTTCTTGGTAGTCATTGCAGAGACACGTAACGAAAGACAAAGAAAAAGACAAAACAGTTGAGTGGCTAAATAACCTACAGAGCAACAATTAATTCCACAAAATCGCCAATGCTTATATAAATAGGTATGTAGGTATGTAGATATCTATAATATATATTGTCACATTTAAAGATATAGTTTTAGACATACATATTGCTAATTATTTAACAACAATAATAATAAAATATGTAATGAATAAAATGTAAACAATTCTGGCTTAAGGAGAAAACTTAATGTGACCGAAATACTTTTATAATTAGAAATTCTGCTATTGGTGATGTCATGTCTTATTTTAAATTAGAGGACATAAATAGCACCAGATATTTCTTGTCTCTATAGAAAATGCAAATAGAATTTTGATGAAAAACTGTTTCAGAAAATTATGAATAAATTATGTGTAACCTAAGAATACATTTTTATAACTCATAATGAGGGTCAACAAAATAGAATAATAAATTAATTTGTGCATTTTTTGTCATAGAACTTTTATAGTAATAAAATATACTTGAACTATCGAATAAAATTTTATACCAGCATAAAGTGATTCGTTTCCATATAAAAAGCGGCAACAGGCCATTTGTCCTAGGTCTGAATACTTACATCTCTATAATTATATATATATATATATATATATATATATATTATATATATATATATATATATATATATATATATATATATATATATATAATATATATATATATATATATATATATATATATATATATAAAACGAAAACACACACATACATTCATTCCCCTCCAAAAAAAAAAAAAAAAAAAAAAAAAAAAAGATTTTTAAGTAAGGAAAAAACAAAAAAAAAAAAAAGAGAATTTGATATTAAGAGGAATTTTATCTTTGTCACAAGAGTTTTATGGACGTAACAGTATTTTAAGACTTATGTTATTTTTTAATATTTTTGTTGGAATTTTGTTAGAAGTTAAATGATTCTTATCGATTGACAATTTTGGTTATGAGTTTTATATCCTTCGTCGCCACAAATAGGTGAAAGAAGGTATATTCAATTTATTATTCTAAATGTAACGTTAAAAATAATTATTTTATATCCCATAAAGTATATTTATTAATGCTCACAAAATCGGATCAGGGAATCAACAGAACCTCTTAATTCAAGTTGAAAATTATATTAAAATGTTCAATTATAAATCAACAGGTTCAATAAATACCTTAAAAAAGATCAAAATCGGAACAATGGGAATGGCCAAATATATTACTAATAACTCATCTAGTGTTATTAAGTTATATTTAAGAAAAACTTTTAATAATTCTTATATATTTTTGGATTCCAATTTTTTCAAGTTTCCGGGATGTTTGCCTCTATAAAAAATACTTAAAATTTGTGTACATAAGTAAATATAATTTCGAAAAAAAATTAAATTTTATTGTTCGTAGATCGAAACTAAAAATAAATAAAAATATCCATACTCCGTAAACATTTTTGTTAATTTGTAAAATAAATTCCTAATATTTATATTTCTCCAATTTCGTGGAAAAATTGGGATTTATGTATCCTGAAAATTCGGGAAATCATTAAATTTTTTCCAATCCCGGAATTAATTTTTTCAAACCCCGAGATTCAGAATTTATAAATCCGGAAATATCCCAGGATATTCTGGATCGGGATTACGAGATTGACATCTCTAGTATGTACGTTACTTTGCACTGATTCAGCAATGCCAAATATAGCAATTTACTTGTTGCATCTTACACCATCACAAGTCTTTAAGCTATTATGCGTTTATGCAAAAGTTGTCACATTCAGAAATACTGTGGCTACCACCACTTATTCTATTTTAAGCATAGAATCACTTTCCATTTAACGATATTCAATTCCACCCGTTTGTTGACTGTCTATGTAATCGAAATGCGGGTTCGCAATTTTAAAGATTTCTTGATGATATTTTGGCAAGTATCAGTTTATTTCACGTAAGGGAGATACCTATTGAAAATTTATTAATATAAAACGGTTTAAACGATGTACCAAATTATACGAGGATCCCTACATAATTTCTCAGAAAAAAATCATTCTAAAACGCATAAATTTTACATAAATATTAGTGTCAAAATAATTAATGCACACTTAAATCATATTTCGGAAAATCAAATTATACGATGGTTAACCATTAATTTTTCATACCTTCTATTTGTAGCCAACAATGTGATGTATGGAATTACATAGTCTGACTTTACCGATTATAAAGTTTTTATTTGTTTTTCTATTATATTTTTGTAATATTTTGTTTTTTTCTTGTTGTTCAGAATTTGAGCCTTATTTGTTTACTTTCATCTTTGTGGAGGGAAATTTGAGAAAATTAATGAAATATTATCAAAAGTTTCATCAATAATGTCCTGAAATATATTTTTACTCATAATTATGTGTTTGTGTGTGAGAGGGATAATACAAGAATTGAAACCATTGTTGTTTTTATTATGCCAAAAGAGAAAAAAGGTTAATAACACTTATTCTTATATAAACGCATATACATATAGAAAATAATAACTAAAGAAAATGTTTGATAACTGAAAAGGATATTGAAATATTTTAAGCAATTTATTAGCTTAACAAAACAGTTACAAAAAGGATTTAATCTTTACGGGTTCTTTAAACAAAAACAAAAGCAAAAACAACAGAAACATAAATAATAAAGAAAACAACTTGTTTACAATTTCTATTCTATTATTTTATGTTGTTTTTGTATTTTGTGTTGTTTATTTTTTCTAAATATTCATGGATAATAAAATTGTCCTTTTTTATGCGAGCAAATTATTTATGACGAGATTTTTATCCCAATCTGGATATAAAATAAACTTTCCTGTTTTTATGATTAATAGTGACATGTAAAATCGGTGTTATAGCCAAGTAAGCAGAAAATGATATAAACTCATATTGGAAGGATTAAACTAAAGGTTTATTAAGTTTTTTTTGTTAAAGAACCAGTATTATTTTCTTAAATTGAATGTTTTATATTCATATAAGTATATTGTTTGTTTTTTTTATAGGAAACCTTTTATCATTAAGGATAATTTAAATTAAGGACCTCTGGATTATAATTATTAATCTTACTGAAAATATTTAAATGGTCAAAATTTAAATTGTTTGAAGAAACATTTTGCGAACGGTTGATACCAGAATAGTTTGTTTAGGGAAAATGTTATCGATCACATGTAATAAGACCATCTGAAACAGAACCTACAATCACCCTAAAGACCACAAAACATGTAATGATTTAAGCATGTTTCTCAAATTAATCTGCTGAGTGAGTCCTTTAAAAATTCAAAATATAATAAATAGATTAATCATTAAGATGGTTTATGTACAATTCAACATCACATACACTGAATCAAAAAGGAAGTATTTACAACGGAAAAAGGGAGTGAAATAAAGAATATAAATTCTTTATATTGATGAATATAATTCATTTAAGATATCATTCCATATTGTTATAATAAATTAATATATAAATTTATTGTTGTTAAAAAATAGTTGCAATTCTTTTATAAGAATATATTTATTTTATTATTTGTTTTTTTTTTTTTTTTTTTTTTTTTGAAACAGGTATAAGAATAAAATATTTCATGAGAAATTCTGATAGGATCAGGGTTTTTACTTGACAAAATGTAATACAGATAGGATCAGGGGGAAGAAGTAGCCCCATACAAAGCAAATATTGATTGTCGAATATTCTAAAGTTCTACTACAGGCGAAAAGTTGGTCCCAATAACTTTTTATAATACACGTCGTGATTTGTGAAATTTAATTAGAGACCTGAGACTGAGGAGAATATTTGTGCACCGGGACATATTAGGCAAAATATGACAAAGAAAATATACAAAATTATTTGACGAAAAAAATAGTTATAAACAAAAAAAACATTTTAGTAGGTAAATTGAATAAATTTGTGTGTTAGTTGACTTACGATGTGTTTACTGTGGTTTTTATTAAATTTTCTGTTTATACAACATATTTTTCGTTAATTTTTAATGAAATTTTATTCAACATCTTTTAATAAATATTTTTTGATTAATTTTTTTTTATATTCAAAAAATCCTGAATTTGAAGAAAAATTAAATTAATTAGAATAAAATTTATTTATTTGACACCACCTTTTTGGTTTAAATTCGACGAAAATTTTTCGTTAATATTACCGTACGATATTTGGTTCAATGAACAAATGAAAATTTTTATATTGAACAACAACTATTTATAAAGTGAATAACAACATCATTAATTAATTTAAAATTGATGCTTACTAAAAAATCTGCACAAAATTTTACGAGTTTAAGGACTTTTGGTCAAAAATATTATGTAACATAATCACACATCGTGTAGAGTATTAAAAATTCTAAATAGTTTTACTTCATAACAACTTCAATTAGTCATATATACACTGATGTATAATTCTTTATAAACGCATTTATTTTATCGTATTAACAAAAACAAAAGCAAAAACAACAGAAACATAAATAATAAGAAAACAACTTGTTTACAATTTCTATTCTATTATTTTATGTTGTTTTTGTATTTTGTGTTGTTTATTTTTTTCTAAATAATTCATGGAGATAATAAAATTGTCCTTTTATGCGGCAAATTATAAATTATTTATGACGAAATTTTTATCCCAATCTGGATATAAAATAAACTTTCCTGTTTTTATGATTAATAGTGACATGTAAAATCGGTGTTAAAGCCAAGTAAGCAGAAAATGATATAAACTCATATTGGAAGGATTAAACTAAAGGTTTATTAAGTTTTTTTGTTAAAGAACCAGTAATATTTCTTAAATTGAATGTTTTATATTCATATAAGAATATGTTTGTTTTTTTATAGGAAACCTTTTATCATTAAGGATAATTTAAATTAAGGACCTTTGGATTATCAATTATTAATCTTACTGAAAATATTTAAATTGTTTAAAGAAACATTTTGCGAACGGTTGATACCAGAATAGTTTGTTTAGGGAAAATGTTATCGATCACATGTAATAAGACCATCTGAAACAGAACCTACAAATCACCCTAAAGACCACAAAACATGTAATGATTTAAGCATGTTTCTCAAATTATTCTGCTGAGTGAGTCTTTAAAATTCAAAATATAATAAAATAGATTAAATCATTAAGATGGTTTATGTACAATTCAAACATCACATACACTGAATCAAAAAGGAAGTATTTACAACGGAAAAAGGGAGTGAAATAAAGAATATTAAATTCTTTATATTGATGAATATAATTCATTTAAGATATCATACCATATTGTTATAATAAATTAATATATAAAAATTTATTGTTTGTTAAAAAAATAGTTGCAATTCTTTTTATAAGAATATATTTATTTTTTTATTATTTGTTTTTTTTTTTTGTTTTGTTTTTTTTTTTTTTTTTTTTTTTTTTTTTTTGAAACAGGTATAAGAAATAAAATATTTCATGAGAAAATTCTGATAGGATCAGGGTTTTACTTGACAAAATGTAATACAGATAGGATCAGGGGAAGAAAGAGCCCCCATACAAAGCAAATATTGATTGTCGAATATCTAAAGTTCTACTACAGCGAAAAGTTGGTCCCAATAACTTTTTATAATACACGTCGTGATTTGTGAAATTTAATTAGAGACCTGGGACTGAGGAGAATATTGTGCACCGGGACATATTAGACAAAATATGACAAAGAAAATATACAAAATTATTTGACGAAAAAATAGTTATAAACAAAAAAAAACATTTTAGTAGGTAAAATTGAATCAATTTGTGTGTTAGTTGACTTACGATGTGTTACTGTGGTTTTTATTAAATTTCTGTTTATACAACATATTTTTCGTTAATTTTTAATGAAATTTTATTCAACATCTTTTAATAAATATTTTTTGATTAATTTTTTTTTGTATATTCAAAAAAATCCTGAATTTGAAGAAAAATTAAATTAATTAGAATAAAAATTTATTTATTTGACACCATCTTTTTGGTTTAAATTCGACGAAAATTTTTCGTTAATATTACCTACGATATTTGGTTCAATGAACAAATGAAAATTTTTATATTGAACAACAAATATTTATAAAGTGAATAACGAACATCATTAATTAATTTAAAATTGATGCTACTAAAAAATTCTGCACAAAATTTTACGAGTTTAAGGACTTTTGGTCAAAAATATTATGTAACATAATCACACATCGTGTAGAGTATTAAAATTCTAAATAGTTTTACTTCATAACAACTTCAATTAGTCATATATACACTGATGTTTATTCTTATAAACGCAATAGAAAATTTAAAAAAAGTGTATTGGCAGCATGCTCACGTTCTAAGGAATTCTTAAAAGATACCAAAAATAAAATTACTAAATTTGTTCTTGTTGTTTTAATTAGAAATTAATCGATGAATTCTTGTCAGTAACTAAAGGGAAATTTTCTTGCATATTATGTAACCAAAGTTTCAATAGAAAAATTTGTAAAACCATCTTCAGAAATACAAATTAAAAATACAGTTGTTTAGAAAAAAAACAGAAAAAACATAAGGTTAATTTAAAAAGAAAATGAAAAGATTTTTGATAACTACAAAAAAATAAATAATTCAACACCAAAATTGTTCACATTTTAAACATATAAAATAATACAAAAAAAAAAAAAAAATGTAAAAAAAAAAGAAAATGTTAAAATTAAAAAATCGGGCAGACCCAAGAAAGTTTTTTCTGTTGTTTTTTCACTTCTTTATTATTATCAATTTTTTTAGATAAAGATGTAATTAAATTATCTTTACTGGCAACTCCAAAGACTACAACGACTACCGTTATCATTATTGGCATATCCTTAAAATACATGAAAATAACAGCAAAAATAATAAAACGAAATAAAACAAAATGAGAGAAATAAACAAAATAAACATCATTATTAACAACATTATCATAAACATCTTGTGTTTACAAACAGCAACAAAAACAACGCAAATAAAAACAAGTGCGAATATTTTATTCGGTATGTCGATTCACAAATACCCTCCACCACATACACACATATAAAATAACAACAACATTAAATCACTCTCACACTTGCTAATTCCCGATACTGTGTTGAGTAAAAGTAGATTAACATTACAAACTGTTTCGTGAAATAACTAATTGGAAATTTAAATATTTCTCTAAAATCAGTCTTTAACTTTTTTCTTCTTTGAACGATCATAGATAGATGACGTACCGTTCAATACTTTTGCATACTACAGCGGTGAATATGTTGACTAGATTAATTTTAACGTAGAATTCATCTTTTTTTAAGTCCTCTTTCTTAAAGTAATGGATACGGTTTTTTAACTTGGGGTTAAGTAAATCAAAAATATATGATTTAGTGGACAAAGTTTTTCGAAAACCTGTTCTTCCCTCTTATAAAACTTGTAGCGATA
Source organism: Cochliomyia hominivorax (assembly GCA_004302925.2). NCBI lineage: Eukaryota > Metazoa > Arthropoda > Insecta > Diptera > Calliphoridae > Cochliomyia > Cochliomyia hominivorax. The sequence goes on along the minus strand of PYHX02000467.1, from coordinate 46,314,776 downwards.
GGAGTTATAAAAAGTACAAAATACTTCCGCACACTTGTATACTTACAATATACATATACATTTAAAAACAACCAAAGAAGATTGTCGTTTACGGCAGTGGTAGTGAGTGAGTGTGTGGGTAGTAGTGGTGTGATGGTAGTAATTTAAATAAAATCTATTCAATTTACAGTAGCGGCAGCAACTTCCTTTTTGTGTTTATACTTTATAGTTGTTGTAGTTGTTCTAGTGATGTTGATGTTGGTGGTAGATTTGAACTTCCGCTTTAAAGAAAATAATTTAAATCAAGTTTAAGGGAAGAGCCCTGTAATAATGGAAAATTTAACGAAATTGGGCGAATTGGGAATTTAAATTTATATATACGAGGACTGGAATATGTAATGAAAATGTATCAATGTACCAGGTTCAAGGGTCCTCTGTGAGTCCCAAATAAAGTACCCTAGGAAAATTAAGTGTAAAAACCTTCTTCTTTTAAAATACTAAAACAATTCGTCAGATTATGAAAAAAAGAAAATAAAAACCCAAGAAGACGGATAAAGCTAAATCGACTCAGATTTTGATTTGATACAAGAATATATATACATTATTTGGTCTGAGATGATTTCTTCTTAGTGTTACACATGGAATAACAAAATTAATATACCCTTATCACCACATTTGGTGGTGGAGGGTACAAAAAAATTACATCACAATATTTACGCCATTGTTTAACAACCATCGTATATTAAAGTAACTAAGTGTAAATAAGTATGTGTATATGTAGCAAAATTTCTCTAGAGTGTTAGAAAGGATGTAAATGGCTGTTGATTTTCTTAGAACAAATAAAAAGTATTCAAATATTTTACAATCTCCAATAACTATAAAAAGGTAGCATACTTTTAGGGGGTTTTGGATTTAGAAAACCTATAAAAATCCCAACTTTACCTTCAAAATCAAATCAAATACATCTTTTATTCATCCCAAGAGAATCAATGTAATTATAATAATATTTATTGCGTAAAAAATTATGAAACATAAAATCATCAAGACATACAAATATTTAATTATTGATTAAATTTTGTTTAAAATCCCCTTTTTATTAAACGTTTGTGTATGAAGTCTAATACAAGAATAATTGTTTTAAAAATTAAATCGAAACTAAACTCTGTCATATTTGACTGTGTGAAAAAAAAATATATTTTCTTTTTGTGTATTTATTAAGAGCAGATGAGCAGATGAGAAGATAAATTGATGGGGTGGCTACAAATAAAATGATGATTATTATTATTGTCATTGCCTTCGTCACTGATGTTTTCTTATATTTTTTTATATTTTATTTTTATTCTACTATTCTCTTATTTCTTAGGGTGTGTAATACTTAAGTAACAACAATCTTACAATTTACTTTGAATCGTTTATTTTAAAGTGTTTTTCTCATTTTTCTTGTATGTTTAAAATAAAAAGAGGGAAAAAATAAAAGAAATATTTAAGGAATAATGATTGTTGATTCTTTAAGGAAATCATTTAAACAAAATATATTTTCTTCATTTTCTTTTTTATTAAAATTTTTTGTAGCTTAAATTGGGAAACGCTTAAATATTTATACATACATTTATTTTCATCAACGTCATTCCTCTAGTCATCATTATTATGAAAAATTTTTGTTTCTTCATTTTTTTTGTGGATGTAAACTCAATTTACATCAGAGATGAAAGAGAAAATTGTTGTAAATAAAATAAATAATTGTTTTTATTGAATTTTATATAAATAATCATATGTTAATAAATAATTTTGTAATAAAGCATGGAAACAAATGTACAGCTAGTAGAATAGATATTTGTTTTGAAATACGATTTATTGAATGTTTTACAGAGTATGGGGTAGGGAGAATGTGGTCTAAACCGAGTTCTTCGTCGTACTAACATAACGGAACTTTTGCGGTTCATAGTAACTGTTAAGAAGGATGCCACACTCCTGTACCATTTAAACAATTTTACAGTTATGACAGTATTGAAGACATTTTGTTATAATCAAGATCAAATTTTACAGTTTTAAGTGGCTGTCTCATATATCTTATTTTTATAACTTTTCTTCTACTGGACAACAACAAATAATCGAGTAATTTTTCATTGAACTCTTTTAATAATATTGAAAACGTGCGTGCCAACCACAGGCGGATGATAATATAAAAAGACTTAATTTTTGATTTGATGCAAGAATATATATACTTTATGGTCTGAGATGATTCATTTTTCGAATAACACATGCAATGACAATCGTAGTATACACACTTCACTACTTGTGGTGATAAAGGGTATAAAAATGTTTTTTTTTTCTAAGAAAAATTTCGCAAGGCATAAAATTTTCAAAAAATATTCAACACTAAGTTTAAGTGTGATTTGACACTAAAAATGGAAATATGAAATGAAGGAGATGAAACCAGTGGCTGATCATTACAAACCCTCATCAGTGGATAGACCCATTAGGTTTTGAAGCATACAATCGACAATGCTCATATATTGTTGTCACAATGTTTATCAAATATTTTATTGAGATTCTAAGCAAGAATGATAATTCTAATCTCGCTTAGATCATTCTAGTTTAAAAATGCATCAATTTCAGTTCTCTTTCATACTCCTTCAAGTTCATCAACTGTACTGTACGAAAATTAGATTAAAACAGTTATACCTACAATTTTTTCACTTTACTTTTTACTTTACTTGACGTAATTCATCCAAATTGAATTAATTAAATTAAATTTCAGGCAATTTATGCCTAAAAGTTCAAAAGAAACGGTAGATATCATACGAAATATTAAAAGTTGCTTATGTTTCAAACAGCTAATTTTACTGTATTATAATTCCCATTAAAATAGAAATTAAATTTTGTTGTTACTTTGGTCAATAATTTTATAAAATAGTAAATGAAAGAAAAAACCTTTCAATAATTAGTTTAAAGGGGAAAAAGACGATGAATATTTACAAGGACAAGGTTGCTTGGATTTCGAACAATACTTTCTAAATATCCAAAATAAGTATTAAAATTTTAAAATGCCTAGAAGACATATATTCAAATCTAAGGTCCAGCCACTCAAAAATTACAGATTTAATTCCATTTCATTTTTCATTTGAAACTCTGGACGTTTGCACAGTGTCCATTTAAAAAGAGATTTTAAAATATGTTTATAATTTCTTGATGTAAAAATATCCATAATATCATTTTATATATATATATATATATATATATATATATATATATATATATATATATATATATATATATATATATATATATATATATATATATATATATATATATATATATATATATATATATATATATATATATATATATATATATATATATATATATATATATATATTTAAATACGAAAATTTTATATGGATTAAAACAATTACATAAAAATTTAGTAGAACTTATTAAGTAATGCTTTCAATCGAAAAGTTTTAGGAACGCAAAATATGCAAATTTCTTGTTATCGTTTTTCTCTTGAGTAAAATGAAATGAAAGTTTACGGCAGGATTAAGGTTTAAATTTTTAGAATCGAATTATATAAAATTTAACAAATTAAATATTTTAATACAAATTTTGATGAAATTGAGTGCCAATAAAAAAATTATCACATACATACATCGAGTACCTTATATCTTTCAGTATTAAAAAATACTTTGTATTTTTATAAAATCAGAAAAAATCTAACAACAATTTTAAAAAAAGGTTTACAATGTCCAAAGTCATTATTCATAAAATAAATCAAAATTTGTAACATAAATAATCTTGAAAATAAATTTCGTTCATTTAAAGTTGTTTCTTTCTAGACGTATACTTATTATAGTTAATATTAGTTATACGCATTATATTAGTTATACGCATCTATAAAGTAAGTATTACTGAAAATGAGAGTTTATTACATATTTTGCTAATAATTTATATTCTAAATATTTTGGTTTTCAACAAAAAGAATACTTCTTCTAAAAGGATTAATTAATAATCCTTTTATAAATTTCATTTTTTGAAGGGAGTTTCATGACAAATATTAAGAACATTATTTAAGAATTATTTAATGAGCAGTTTTAAAGCGACTCATCGTTAGATTAACTCTGACTGAAATGTTACACTTTAAAGTATCATAGATAGCACAGATTTTTTGCCCGTTACTATTTTTGCCCAAACTTCTATGGTTGTGTAAAACTTTCTGTTCGAAATCTAACTTTTACAAAGAATTAAATTTAACAACAACAAAAAGTTGTAAACAAAAGTTTTAGTTTCGCTATGATTGATACAAAAAATTTATAAAAAAAATTTAAGCTGAAAGTTATTAAAAAATAAATACCCAATTTCCTTATTTAGTCATTTAAAACTTTAAAAATAATAGTATTTAGACATATTAAAAAAATGTCAAGCCTTTAGGAAAACAGTAGCAGCAAATATCGATGGGCTTCAATGAAGCTTAATCACATCTTAAAAGCCATACATTCAAAAATGTCTTTAAAGCATAGATAATTGTATTTCTGCTTTGTTTCTCCTTTCTTGTTTGTTTTATATTGGATTTTTCTAAAGATGGATTGGACTATAGAAATATGAAAATATGTTTTATGAATCTAAATATAAGCCATATAATTCAGATGAAATGTGTCGTATAGAAAGTCTAAAGCATAACCAGCTTTAAACGACATCTACCAAAGACACTGGGGCGGCTTTGTTTTGGTTTAAACCTGTTCATTTAAACCAGAGGAGTTGGCATGTTTGTAGATATTTACACAAACATTAAAATTATTTTCAGGAAAATTTTGACTACCCAAATATTACATTATCCTTGGTGCATAATGAAATGTGGATTGGTATCACTCATCGATGGCATAAAAAGACGCATTAAACATTTTTCATCGAGAGAGTAATATGGAACAAAATTTTAAGACTCTGACTATATTAATAATTGTTTGCGATTTCATTCGAGAAAAGTTGAAACAAAACACTATCGGCAAAAGCTATGTCTATTCTAAAACCTTTAAACATACACACATACATACATACAAAGAAACACATAGTTATTTTATATATCATAAAATCCATAACTTACTAAAAATATTTACTAATATTTCACAAACATAATATTAGCACTTACTTAGGTAACAAAAAATTTTAGTAATATGAAAAGGCAATTTTCATTTCCGGTTAAATTTTTTCTTTAATTGACAATTATTTTACATCTGTAAAAAATTCTCTGTTTCTTTTGCAAAATTTTGTATATTTTTAAATGATTTTAATTAAGTTAAAATGATCTCGTCAAAAATAATATTTAAAACATTCTTACACAAAATTAAAACATTAATATGAATAAATAAATAGCAACTGTTACTTATGATTCCAATAAAAGCTTTTACAACAACAATAAAAATAATAACAACAACATAAGTAATAAACAGCAAACAAAACACAAATAAAACTCAAGTAAAGGAAGCAAAAAAGGAACAAAAATACAAGAAATTAAATTAAATAAATGAAATAAACACAGCATTTATACATACAAATGTATGTGTTTGTGTATAAGTGTACATATGTAAAATGAAATAACAATAACAACAAATCACCTGCACATGTTACATATAATGCAAAATAAAAAAGCTTTACTCACAATTACTCACTTTAACGAAAATATTGTGAAAAGCTATAATTTATACTCAAATCACTTATACTCTCTTTCTCCCTCTCTTGCCTAACCAACTCTCTTGGAAAATTATGTTCTCTATAAATAGGAGAATTCAGATATAACTTTACAAATACAAGTGCTTTCTGAATGTGATATTATAAAAATTATTATTATTATTATTATTATTATTATTTTTTAATTTTGAGCATTTGTTGTTTTTTTACAACACAAACATTCTCCCTCTCTTTATCTATCTTTCGCAAATAGTCATTTTCTTTTTCTCTCTGATTGTTTTTTCCTTAACATTCTTTTCGTTATTTTCGTTAAATATTTTTGCACGAATCTCATGTCAAATCAATTTGTCAGAAATCACTGACAGCTGCTATGTTAACAATTGTACTCATATGACTGCACTAACATTTGCACATGAAACAACAACACCAAAAACAACTGAATAAATAAATGTGTGTATAAAAGTGTGTTTAAGTAAACATTATCATGATTTTTTCGTTTTTTTTTTATTTTTTCATTTAATTTTTTGTTTTGTTTTTGTATTTAAATGAGGAACACACAGAACAGACTAGATGGTAGCACCACACACACAAATAGACACATCATTTTAAGCTCAAATGGACACCACTACACTTGATTTGACATTTAGTGGTTGGGCAAAGCACACACTATGTTTTTGTTTGTTTGTTTGTTTGTGTATGTGTGTGTGCATTTCATGTGTTTCCACACATACTAATTTATTTTTATTTATTACATGTATTGTATGTTTATGTATGAGTTTACTGATTAGATTTTATTCAAATTTAAATTTTTTGTTGTGACTTATGGACAAGTGTCATAATATGCTACAGTAAAGGCATAAAAGAGGAAATTTCAAAATTTGTAATTTTTATTGGTTTATTGTTTGTAATCGTTCCATGGGAAATATTATAAAATATCGATAGGCTAATAATGATGGATAAAATTATTATAGAATTAAATTTCATTCCAAATTGACATAAAATATTTTTTATTTATTTTATAGATTTATTCTGCAAGCTATTGGTAAATGTGTTTTAACCTATAACTCAGAAACCAACAGTCCCACACATTTTATGTCTTCAGCTCATAAATCGATAAAGCTATTCAGTTATTCGGTAATATCTTCACTATTAATGATTGCATGCACAAAACTCTCGAAAGCATTTCTTCGGTATAGTCCATTTCATAAATCAGATGAAAATTGTTGCAATTACAAAAGGAATGACAAAGTTATATATACCCTTCTGATCCTGACAGACGAAGGATATAGAAACAAAATTCGAACGCAAAACGATTTTAAGACTCTCGATATAACAGCTCTTCTAGTATGCAATATATCCACCGATCTAATACGTATTAGTCTTTTTTTGTTACAAACATCGGTACAAACGCATTGTGGGTGTTACAAATTCACTATTGCTTAATTCTGTTGACTCAAATGAAACAATGACCACATTTGGCTGTCTTATTTCGTCACTGTGAAAATGTTTGCAAATAATTATGTAGCTTTTTAGGTATTTTCGAGTTATTTGGGAGTAGTACAGACTTACAGTTGGTTAAATTGGTGTTACATAAGTCCTTGTTCAACTCCAACAAAAAAAAATAAGCTTGCATTTATAAGTTACTTTTTATTATATTAAATTCGAAATATTTTTTAACACATTTTTACCTTTTTTAGTTTTTTGTACCCTCCACAACAACAAGTGACGAAAATGGTTTATTAACTTTGACATTCCGTGTTTAACTCTAAGAAGGAATCATCAGTCCGTCTGTCAGTTGATGGCACCCTCACATCTACACTACTTGATATAGCTCAATGAAATTTGGCGTGAGTATTAGTTGTAGTCCTAAGAAGTTTCTTATATAAAACCAGTTTTGAATTTTAAAACATATGGACCATACATTCTAATATTTGTACTTCTCCAAATAAATGGAAAATTTAGTGAAAAAATTAAAAATTTTATAAAAATTTGTGGATCTTTAATATTAAAAAATCTTTAATTAATACATCATCAAAAAAGGTCTTTGACTGAAAGTTTTTTCGATTTGCTTTCTGGTTTCTTTTTAATACTTCACTTGAGCAACAATATTTTTCTTTCCTCTGACATGAAATTTTTTCCCTCCATTTTTTATTTTACTTTTTGTTTTTGTATTCATTGAGTAGATATGTTATTGTATTTTCTTTTTAGTCCTACATTTTTGTTAGTTGTTTACGTTGCCATCTATGTTGCCACATTTATACCAACATCAACATACAGTAGTTGCACAACATACAATGAGCAAAAAAAAATAATAACAAAAACAAAAACATCACAAAAGAGATATAAAAACAACAACAAATATAGAATTCTGTGTCAGTCGGTTGCTTTTTTATTTTTAGGCTCTCTTGTTTCATATTCATGCAAACAAACTCACACACACAAAGCACATTCAAAATTGTTGAAAAACCTTGCATATGTTGAGGGGCGTACATCAATACACATACATATATATTTATGTATTCCTATGTGTGATTTTGTACGCTTCAGCAGCTTAAGTAGTTAACGAAATTATATTAAATTTATCATTACATGTGTAACAGCAAGAAGGAATCATATTAGACCACAAGATGTAGTCTTGGTTCGAATGTAATTATAAGATTTGTTCCAGAAGGTTTGATATATAAAATTTTGTTCGTTATGTAATAAATATGGGTCAATATATTAGAAAATTTTAATTTAAAAAACGATTAAAATAAAAATTTAATATCGAAATAATGAAGAATGTATTAATAATGTTGTAGCTGAAAATAAGTGCAATATTTATTGGAATGTGCATATATGAATAATGTGTTCTTTAAAAAAAGTTTGGTTTTATTTGATATGCTTATGGTAGAGTGTTTTTATGAGTCATCATAACAGAATATAATTATTTTTCGCTTATAAATATATTTCTCTTTCAGTTGATTTTCATTTATTTATTTAAATTTTTTCTCTTCTTGTTTATCATTATATTTGTGTATGTATATGTCTTTGGACTCATATAAAAACAAAAAATAAAGATAAAAATAAAAAACTGTTACACAAATATTTGTTTTCTCATGAACATATATAAATATATTTATTACAATATTCGTTACGCGTGTTAAATATTATGAATCTTTATGTATGTATGTATGTATGTATGTATGTATGTATGTATGTATGTATTTGTATGTTTTTAATGCACAAATACCTGCAAATGGATAATAAAAGACGAATTGCTTGTATTTTCTCCATTTTAGTTTTCTTTCGTTTACCAAAAGAGGAGAATATATCCGCTTATTAAACTTAAACTTATTAAACTTTTTAGCTCTATTTTTTTTTATTTGAAAATTTTTGTTTTTAGTAAAAATGAGGTTAATGTTAAACATATTTTACTTATCATGTATATTAGGGTGCATTAATGAATTTTTACGTTTTCCTTTATTATTTTATTAAAAAAAAAAATATATATATATATATATATATATATATATATATATATATATATATATATATATATATATATATATATATATATATATATATATATATATATATATATATATATATATATATATATATATATATATATATATATATATAGAGAGAGAGAGAGAGAGAGAGAGAGAGAGAGAGTATTGAAACGTTGCCCAATTACTTCCTAATGAAAGAAATTTAGTACAGTTTAGTGAGGTCTAATACTCTAATACTCTACATCTTAAGTTCTGTTACATTTAGATGCTTAATACCTTTGTCGTAAACACACCAAGATCCAATTATTTCAAAATATAAACCGATCCTCGTAGAATTTGTTTTTGGGAATTGTTCCTGTTTTAAACCAGTTATTTAAAACACTTCCATGATAGTCACCTACATTATAAAAGATTTACGAAATTTAAAAAAAAGATTTCGGTACTTGAGGTTTATATGGCGTCCACAGGAAATTCGCTTTGTATAGATCTGAATTAAAATGCCTTCATATCTGTGGGCTCTATAAGTTTCAAACCCCATTCTGATAGGAAATTTGCATCACAACTCATCATTGACATCAGAAACTTCAATCTAACAATAGAATAGTGGATGCTGGTCATTTCAATCGGTATCATCTTGTGACCCATTCTAACGTACATAATTATTTCTGCATGATACAAACTCCGACCACGTATGATGATGTAGGACATAAATACAAATTTATTTTGGTAATTTTATTATAACAAAACAGCAAAAATATAAACTTTAAAGTTCCTAAAAAAGTTTTCAATTAAATTAAATTCCATATAAGTTGATAATAGATAATTTTGCAGTTCTAGTGCTCTTCAAGTGAGAAAAGTTCATTAGAGTTCTTTGCTATTGGATGCGATAATAATCGCTTTAAATGAAGTGGTATTAAGACATATTATACGGTAATATTATATTATACATTCTTAATAATACATTCTACTTAAGAAATTTTAGTCAAGAGATTTAATGTGTATAACTTTTTATATACCTCTTACCCACCTTAATCCACATCTTCTCAATTCTATCTAGTTCATATTATTTTTCTAATAATCAAGTTTTGTTTCAAAAATTTCATTTACTGGAAACTTTACTAACAAATTTCAATAAAAATTTTACCGTAAAATCTAAGTAAAACTGAACTAGTTCTATTTATTAATTTAATGACTTTATTTTTCATCTTCCTCTTTATTTTATAAAAATAAAATTAAAATAAAACTGCTGAAATAAAATTTAATTAAAGTCAACAACACGTAACTGAAACTTTAATTTTGAAACAAAATTGCAAACAAACAAAGAATGAACAGAAAATAAATGAAAAAATATATAGAAAAGGAAAAAATATATAAAAGTCAACATGAGAGTGAGGAATACATGTACTTTGCACACATTCAAATATAGAAAATCTAACTAAATGGTATAGAATGTTGCATATGCAACAGGGACAAACGCATGTAAGCCAACACTAAGCATTTGTTTAAAAAACGTTATATCTCGAAAACACATAATTTATTAATTAACAGTGTTTAAAAACATAAGAAATTGTTATCAAATTTTTATATTATTTAGTTATTACATTCTTCAATTCAATGAGTTATGTGTATTTAGATTTCCTATGCAAACTTTAAGTGAAAAATATTTAATAGTTTATATTATTTACATTTATACATAACAGCAAAATACATATTTTTGAACATTTACTACTACACTCACATCGAGGAACGTGCTCGTAATAGTTATATTAATGTAACTTTGTTTATGCCGAATTAAAATATTCTTTCTTTTTATGTACGAAGTCTTCACTGTTTACATTTAAGTTTTATAAAGAGAATTAATTTATATTACACAATAAACAACCCTCGTTGCTTTACAACTCCTTTGGTATTTTCTTTTCTGTTTTCGTTTGAGTAAATTTTACATTTTTCACTTTTATACACTTTGAAACTGAAGTCACAATTATTTTTATTTTAATTTTTATACGGTTTTATTAACATTTTAATGTTTATATTCTTAACCAGAGTCTTTAATTAAAAAAAAAATAAAATAAAAAACTGAAATATACAGTATTTATAAAATACTTATTTAATTAAACAATGGAAAAGGAACCTCAAAGTATAAAGAAAACAGTAGTAGATGTATTAGTAAACAAATAAGGTTTGTTGTTAAAGAAAGATTTATGGTTCCGGAAGTTAAATAAGTTCTCAGAATATTGTGTATATTTAATTATATATAATTAAAAATAATTTATATAAAAAAACAAGTAAAAATATTATAGTCGATCATTCCCAACATGTAATAACGTACACCACATTGTTAGTTGTATATGACTGTTCCGGAAAATTTATGTACAGCCCTCTTATAATTTGCTTTTCCTATTTTCAATAGGTAATTTTGATACTAACATTTATGCGAAATTTGTGCGTTTTGAAAGGAATTTTTTCTGAAGTATGATATTGTAGTTAGATAAAATTATGTAACGATCGTCGTATAATTTCATACAGTGATTTATCTTATATTTATCTTAATTCTTTCCATTAAAGAATCAGTCTTGAAAAAATCAAAATCTACCATTGAAAAGTTGAAAGAGTACCATTGATAAATTCAAAAAGTGCTACAAAATACTCTCCTGTTAATTCCTTCCAATTGGTACCCGTTATCCGATCCATTTTTTTACTGTTAAAAATACAACGCAAATACTAGTATTTTTTAAATCCTAACTTTTTCAAAGTAAAGTGTGATTTTTTTTTTGATAAATGGCTCCAAAATATATAAGAACTATTTATTTAAGTACTGAAAATAGATATTGTTCTTGTCTTTGAAAAATTATATGAACTACTTAAAATGTCTTAACTAAACTGAATAAAATCACGTTGAATTTGTTCACTTTCTCCACTTTTTCGGCATCTCAAAACTACAAAATTTCTTGAAATTTCACTATATAATGCAGAATAATGTTTTACGGTGATCGATTCATAGCATCATACTTCCACTTCCGAAAAGCACTTAAAATTCTTATATACACTGATGTATATTTCTGTAAACGCATTAAAATTTTCCTGTCTGTGTTTTATCTTTGTTGTTCTTATTCAAAAGAGGCAACTTAATAGTATTTGTTTAAAGTAAATAAGTTTTGTTACTTTGCCTTGTTGTTTTCCTCATAAATGCGATCAAATGTTCTAGGTGTTATTTAATGTGGAATATTTCTAGAAACGCGGACGTATAAAAAATTACAAAAACAAAAAATTCTAGAATATTTCATTCATTTCAACATTATGCATTTTTGTAGATTTTTCGACATTTCATATCGCTATATTTCGGGAAACGCTTAATAAAATTATCTAACAATTTGTTTAAGATTTACTTATAATATATAACAAATATTATTTATTGTATTATATGGGGGGGGGGTCAGATGGAAAATTTAGATTTTTGTGGGTCGCTTTAAAACAGAATGATTCTATTATTCTATTATTAAATCCATAGAGGTATTTGATTTTTGCACAGGAATTATTTAGAATTTTATATTTTAGATATTATTTCAGATATTTTTTGGATCGAAACAGAGCCCACCAAGTCAAAAAGCTAAAAGAAAAACTATACAAAAATGGGTTAAAATATCACTTCCCAGCAGAGAACCAACCAAATCAATTCGAAAGCACATCAACAATGTCTACGTGAAATTTCGTTAAAAAATTTTCGTTAAAAGATTATATCGATTTAACAATGCAACTTTTACAGATTTTACTTCAATAAATATTTGAAAAATCAAATCTCTTCTTGCCAATTCTCAATTAATATCGATTTAACAATGCAATCTTAACAGATTTCCACAATGAAAGCAAATAAATGTCACTTTCAAATTACACAGAAAAACTTTAGTCAGAAAAATAAATCATTTGAATTTGAATTCATAGCATTCGATTTCAATTCAATTTGCATCCTTCTCTGTTGTACTTTTTTATATTTCACTTCATAAGTACTATTATCTCTATACGGCTCAATTGTTTTCTTATCCCAAAATGTTCCTGTTCTATGTTTTTATATGCTTCTAATGGCACTTTGGTTTTCTATTTTTTCCATTTTCTTTTTTTTTTTTTTGTAGAAAAGCAGAAATAATTTTAGTTCTGAATATCACAATATGTTTAAACATTTACTTTTGCTTTAAGAATATGATGATCTTTTCAGGTTAAGGTTATTTAATCAACTTTAACGTCAATGATTTACAGGTATTTTGTTAGAATTTTAACTAGTAATGCCATATTTTTGGAGTCAATTTTATTTAATTTGGTACAAAGTTAGAGAAATAGAGATTTACAAGTACTAATTAATCAAATCTGGAGTGTCACTGAATACGCGTCTAAAACTATAATCTGTACATTTTCAAATCAAATTGAAAACACCTGAGTAATTGGAGAACCACATAGAGCCTAAATGAAGACTACAGATCTATAAACCTACTCTCCAGTCTAAGTATATAAGTCTCTATAACATAATTAATGAAAGCAGGATGATCATTTCTTAAGGATTATCTCAAAAATACGATCTGGCATTGATTCCACAAATTTTAAAGAAGCTATGTTAAAGTCATTATGCTTTCGGTTTTGGCATTATTTAAATAAACTTAACGATCCATCTATCCCCACAATAAGTCCGATATCAAAGCCAACAGAAGAATGCTCCGGAAAAGTTTTTTTTTCTTTTGCAAATTATTTTGTAACTTTTGAGTTATTGAATATTTTTAACGAAACGTCAAACGGACATTCTAAAAGTGTTTTGATTTTTTACCCGAATAGGAAAACTCTTGTCCCAAAATGGGTCAAAGTTTTACTTTGGAGATCCATGCCCGAACCCAGTACTAGAAGCATATTATTCTCCAAATCATTTTTAAAACACCTTAAAAATGTACGTGTGTTGTACCAAAGTTACACATTAAAAAAAGCATTTTAATACTTAAAAAAGAGAAGAAAATGACAATTTATAACGAATAACCTGAAGATGCCAGTTATTCGTTATAAATTGTGATATTAATTTTTGTTGTTGAACAAAACAAATTTTAGATTTGTCAACTGCAAAAATGCTACCCACACCATAAACTAACCACCGGCGAAATTAGATTTTTTACACTCGAACATCGTTTGTTCTCAAATCGTGCCAATTACAATAACTTAAGTCAGAACCGTATTCGTCAGAGAAAATTACCATCTTCTACTGCTCTGTTCATTTCGTGCTTTATACTTTGGCTTCTTTCTTTTAAAGTTTCCATCTCTTCGTAAAACGTAAGCAACGTATTTGGAAGTCTTGGGAAGATAAATCTGTTGTTTTTTTAATTTCGTTTTTTTCTTGGTAGGTCGCCGAATACCATAATTCCGTCCTTTTTTAAAGCAATTTCCAAAGACAAATTTTCTCTATTTGAATCTTCTCTTGATCGTACAGAAAAGTTACTTGGGCATCTTTAAACATTATGAAATTTATGAATTAATTTTGATATTTCTGCAATTAAATTGAGATATTGTTATTAAAAATATAAAAAATAGAAATTTATAATAATTTATTATAAATTATACTGTTTACAATAACAAAAAACCATTAATTCCAAAAGTTAATTTAAAGAAAAAATTTAAATTTACTTTTGAATAAAATCAGATGAGAAAGATACTTTTTATTCGATTTTTATTACCTTGAGAAATTTTGTCATTCCCATTCTTAATATTCAAAACATAAAAAAATTTAACAAATATTGTTATTTAAATGTAGAAAATGCAACATGGATTGTACACACAATGTATATACACTGTCCTACTGTCGTTGGACGGTATGTGTGTATGGTAGAGGGTATTAAAAATTCATTATAGCCAAATATAATATTCTTAATTGTTTTATTTTCCTTTTATTCTTGTTGGCGAAAAGAAAACTGTACAAAAAAATGTAAAAAAAAAAATATATTAAAAACATGTTAAACTTATGGTTCTCTATTTTTTTAAAGCTCCTGTAAAAATTTAGTGCTTGATGAAATTTATGCCAAGTTATTTTGTTTTTCCAGATCTCAGGTTGTATAACGACAACAATAACATCAACATCATCAATACCAGCACCAGTAGCAGCAGAAGCCGTAACGATAGTTGTAGTTGTTGTTCTACTAACAAAAACAACAACGACATGATTGTTTGTTGTAAACAGCCTCTTGTTCTGTTTTTATTTCATTCTTGGCCAACAAAAGCTTTTATAACTTTTTTCTTCCTTTTTTCTCTCTGCATTTTTTTTTTTTTTTTTTGTTCAATTTAACGTGTGTTAAATATTTGTCCAACCTTTTTGTTTGTTTAATTTTGTTTTTGTTGTTTTTTATTTTTTATTTTTTCATATTCGAAAATAACATGGTTGGTAGTTGTAGTTTATTTGTTATTTTTAACTATGAAAATAATGAAAAACAAGTTAGAATGTATAGACGGTCAAGCCCTACACCACAGTGTTAGTTATAAATGGTAATTGCGAAGAAGTAATGAACTAACCTCGTATAATTTGATTTTCTGATTTATTCTTAAGTGTGTAGTACATTATTGTCACACTCAGATTTATGAGAAATGTATGCGTTTGATAATGAATTTTTCGAGGGGGATTATATGTGAAATAGACGAGATTATGAACTGACCCTCCTAAATTATAATACCAACGTAAATGTGAGATTTATGCCCTTAAAAGTGATATTTGGAAGGGGGTTTATATGGAGCCTACGAGAAATAATGGACCGCATATTTTGGCACATTGTTTTAGGATGTCATAAGACTCACTTGTACTAAATTTCGATTAAATCCAGAAAGTGATTCTGATTTGATCGGTATACTTAAAGGTGGGTGCAACACCATTTTTTCTCTATGTTACAAACATCTGCATAAAACGGTGTAGGGTATAAACAACAATAAGAAATATACAACATAAATAGTTGGCTCTGTTTAACTTTACAGCAACAACATTTTACGGAATAAAAAAAGAAATAATTTTATTATAGAAATAATTATTTATAACCATAATTCCATACGAAAAGAGTGGAAAATAAAAAAAACACAAATTCAAACGATGATTCAATTTAATTTAAAATTTTAAATTTCAGTTAAAAATATGTAATTAGTTTAACAATGGAATATACAGTGATGCCCATTCCTACAAAAGCACCTAATTTTTTTCTCTATTTTTGTTTTAGATTTTTTATTGTTCATACAAAAATTAATTTGTAGTCTTTTAGTGAGAGTCAACATAACGGTACTCTTTTAAAGTAAACAAGATTTTTTTCCTAAGTCTTGTTTGTTTGTTATTTATGTGATCAAATGTTCTGGATGCTATTTTATGTTGAATATTTCTATATACACGGACATAAAAATTGCTTTAAAAATTACCAAAATAAATTATTATAAATTCCTGTTTCCTATGAATAAAATCATGTTTTTAAACGCAATATATTAATTTTACTGAAGAATTTTCCAATTTAATGCATAAATTTCATAACATTCGAAGCTACCAAAGAGAACTATTCTGTCCAATCAAGAAAAGATCCAAGGATGTTCCAATAGGGAAAATGTTAGTAAAAATTATCTGTAAGAAAAGACAGAATTATATCGTTTTCACAAAGAAAAAAACTATGCAAAATTAATTAAAATAGAAATTATTCAATTTTACGGTTAAGATTTTGCTTCATAGATAAAAAATGTTAATTTAACATTGTTTCAATGAATAAATACAGTTTCTTGAAAATATTGTTGAAATTTTACTATTTAAAAGTAATTTGAAGTATTTATCGTTGTTAAATTTTATATATTAATTTCTACAATATTATTTCACCACAAACGTAAAAACATTAAATTGAAACTAATTGAAAAAAATATTCAATCTCAAGTTAACTTTTTTTCTTCCAAGCACGTTGCTCATAATTTACAAAGAGATGATAACATAAAATTGAAGAAGCCAAAGTGAAGGTCAATGTTCAAAAACAGTCTAAAATTCACACTATAATACATGGAATGGGCAGAGCAGTGAAAAATAATGTAATTTTCTCTGAAGAAGAAAAAATTAATTTAGACGGTCCCAACTTATACTTATGTTATTGGTACGATTTGAAATCAAACGATGTTCAGATATGAAAACATTATTTCGGTTTTGGTAGTGTTATGATTTGGGCAGCATTTTCTGTTGTTGATAAATCTTTAATTTGTTTTGTACCCACATTAATTATAATAAATTGATGAAAGAGACTAACAAGATACTGCTGCAGTACAAAGCAGTCTAAATAATGGTTAAACGAACACAGCATATCTTTGTTGCATAGTCTTATAGAACTTGTGAGAATACATGGTCCGTAAGGTTTATTGAACGAAAGGCTAATAACTTTAACAGAGCTAAAACTAAAAATAAAGTAAGTTTTGGAGATAATTGATTCCAATAATCTTTTAAATTAAATGGAATAATTGCAAGACCGTAAATTTGAGGTAATCCACGACAAAGGATAATCCAGCCAGTAATAATACATCCAGCCATTAGTAATTGTAGAGACTAATAAACTTATATGCGTTTATAGGAAAATATTAGAAAAATTCCTGTTAAATGATAAAATTAAGTTAAGAAATAAAATGAAGTACAAATTAAGTATAAGTTAACAATATTTTGTATGAAAGTTTAGTTGATTTTATAAAAATATTAATTGCCCTCTTAATATTTTCTAGTTCAATTAATTTTAATTATTTGCAAATTGTTAAGTGCGTTTATAGGAATATGCATTAATTAAATCGCGAATTAATCGACATCTCAAAACTTCAAACCTCAACAAGAGATCTTTAAAATTCTCTATATAATGCTGAATATTGCTTTTAGATAATTTACCACACTATGCGCCGTTCACTATGCACACTGAGCATTCCAAAGCTACACTGAACCAAATGTCTTAGGTAATATTAACGAAAAATTTTCAAGGAACTTTAACGAAAAAAAGGTGTTAAACATATTTTTATTCTAATTAACATAATTTTTCTTCAACTTGAAGTTGATTGAATAAAATTTTTGTTAACTTAACTATTTTTTCGTCAAATAATCTTGTATATTTTCTTTGCCAAATTAAATGAAATATGACAAGGAAAATGTAAACTGAATATAGAAATCTAAGGAGAAAAATATTTTATAGAACATTTTAATTAATATAATTGAAATTAAAGAAATATTTTGCATAAAATAATTAAAATACAAATGGAAGATCAGCCGATCAACAAACACGTAAGTAACTTTTCATCAGAAATACAAGCCGGAAAGCTTACCACCGTCCTATTAACATTGCACTATTTTTAGTTGTCTTTTAGCCGATAAAAAATGCTCCGTAAATTTAACTTAAATATTGTATTAAAATTGAATAATATTCATCAATATAAAGAATTGTTTTGTCAATTTGCATAATGTATTACTCAAGTTAAATAATATTTATTCAAACTAACCGCTTCTTTATTAATAAATTCAAATAGTTATTTTGAAAAGTTTTCGTCAGTTTCAATAATTAACGAAAATTTTACGAAAATTTTACAAAAATTTTTATTATGATGAATAAGTGTTTCGTTGGCTGATATTTAACCTACATTTCTTCAATTCTACATCCTTTTTCGTAATATTTACTACATTTTTTCGTTCAGTGTACATTTCGTTTAGGGATTTTAAAACATAGAGGTTCAATTCAAAATATTGATGACACAAAACAAAACATTTTTTAACTGGGTGGAGATACTTACCATAATCCACTTCAACCAACCTACATATACTGTGTCTATACTTTAAAATGACTGTATACTTTTAAATAATTTTGTGTGTTTCATATTAAAGTAGAATAATTAATTAAAAAAAATTAAAGATTTTGAATATCTTGGTACCTCTCATCAGTAACATTCGAATTATACTTTTATTGTTAAATTTATAGGCCAAAAACCAAAATGTAAAAAAGAAACATTTATTTCTGTTTTAATTTTTATTTTAATTACAAAGTTTTCTGTTACTTTTTTCGGATGCTTTAACAGATTTGCTATTAATTTATTTAAAAAACCTTGTCACTTTTTATAACCATTAAAATTTTTTTCTAAATGGTTTTTGAGAACAACATGTCATTTACACGTACTCTCATAAACATAATAAATGGAACACAAACCAAACATACATAAAAACATATACATAAGTACATATTCTGTGGTTCACTCACTTACTCACATCCAAAAGAGCAAAGAGACGAACATAAAGTTGAAATACATTCCTACAAAAATGTTTTAATATCATTTACGTGGTCAGAACGTGTTTCAACAATTTGGCATTTGTTTCGTGTCGGTGACTTTTGTACAACATTTTGTTTCCAGTTTTTCATTTTTCGTCTCTTCATTTTATCATGCATTTGTGGCTTCCACTGGTGGCAAGGAGGAGGGCAGGAAACATGTTTTATGTTTTTGTAAGTGATTTAAAGAGTCTTGTGCTGATACTTTCTCATCCTTTTTTTTGTTTTTTGTTTGCTGTAGATTTAGTTTATATTAAAATTAATGTTTTTATGTGAGTGTAAATGTATTTGTTTTTATGTGTGTTTATGCTTGGAATGCGTGTGAGCATTTATTTTTATATTTATTTCCGTTATTATTGTTTTATTTCAACTTAACATACTTGTACTTTTATATAAGTGTTTAAGTATTAGTATACTTAAAAGTACAATCACACACACTCACACTCATATACACATAAACATTTCTGTGTTATTAAATAATTTTACCGCATTTATGTAGATTTCTTCCTGTAACTAGTTTGTGTGTATGTATGTGCCTGTGTGTTCATTTTAATGTTTGTGTCCTTTTGCTTAGTTTTGTTGTATTTTTATTCTACACGTATTTAAATTCGAAATCACATTCTTGATAATTTGTTTCTTTTATATCCCTCTTAACGGTATGCTAATCTTTTTTATGTCTCCATCATAATGGTCACAAATTCATTTATATTAAAGAAACATTTGCACACACAAACAAACAACATCACATATTTAATGGTAAAAGAAAAGCAAAACATTTATTTATTTATTTATTTGGGTTCGAAAAAAAACCTTTTTTCTGAAAAAAAATAAATTAAAATAATTCTCATGCTTTGTTATACTTTCTTATGGGATTCAAGAGGAAGAAATAAAACTGAGATTTGAAAATTTTATTTTTCTTTGTATAAAAATATGTATGTGCATGTGTATACATCTGTGTCAATATTTTAATTAAGAATTTAAAGTTTGTTTTTAAAAAAGTTTAAATTTTGTATTTTATTCATATCAATAAATTTTGAAAAGGGAAATTTTATTACTAAAATTGAAAGATTATTTTTATTTATTGAGCGTGAAAACAGATAGACGGACGTAAATTGACTTAGATTTTGAATTGTTGCAAGAATATGGTGTCTTAGGTTATTTCTTCTTTACGTTATAGACAGATTGACAAAGTTGATATACCCTCTTCATCGCTTGTGTTGGAGGGTTTTTCTTTTTATGTCTATATAGACCTTATTTATTAGATGTATAGACAAAACCATTACCTAATATTTTGCTTTCCAAAACTGCATTTTGGTTTTAGGCTTTGGAAACTTGAAAATCGAAGTTTTTTGATAAAAATAGGTAGAAAATGAGAGACAGTAGTTGCTTTATTGTCCAAAAACATTTGATTAAAAGATAAACTTGATATTCATTTTTAATATATAAAATATTTTACATAAAAGAGAAACTTTCTCGAAATTTGTTTAAATTCAAATTGACGTTCAAATGCTTCTGTTTCGGATATTTTATAATTTCTTCAATACGAACAATTGTTTCTTAAAATTTATTTCTAACTATTTATGGAATTACCACTTTTGAAATTACTTCAACCATTCCTGTTAATTTATAAACTCTTCAAGAGATCGTCACAGTCGAAATTGGTTCGTCTCGATATTAACCAAACCTTTTATATTTATACTTAATTAGCAGAGAATTATATTACTTTTTTGTATGAAATAAATAACTGGGCCTATACATTTTTCAATATTTATCGGTTTTGAATAATATACTTTTCTGGACCAGTGTTGTGACTTTTGTGTACTTTTTCAAACAACAACAAAAACAATCGGGGGAAATTTTTTGAACGTTGCCACGTTTATTTTTTAAATAAAATTATTGTATTTACAAATTTCAAAAACATTTTTTTCTTATATATATACGTTACGCTGTGCTAATACATAGGCTAGAGTCCACTACGGTGCCTTGTCTGGTTTTCACTGTTATTTCCTAATTAATATCTTTCCATTCATTAGCTTAAAAAGTGAAAACGAATTTAATATTCTTAATACAATAAATATTTTAAATCCTTTTTAGGAAATGCAACTGTTGCAACTAAAAAAGTACATTTTATTCTTACCAAGTTGCCCCAACCAACAACAGCAGCAACAATATTGTTATATATATATAGAGACAACCTGACCATATAATCACGATGTAATTGAATAGAACAAAATCAGGACAATAGATTTTTATGTTTCAACACGAGTGTTGACAACAAAGAAATTCTTGAAAATGAGGCAAAAATTCTAAAAACATAAGTACAACAACAACAAAAAATGCATTTGACTGCTGTTACACCAACAATTGCCACAGTTTGTGTTGTGTTAAAAAAGGAAATATTCTAGTACGTCAGCAAATTTTCGAATGTCCAACATATTCGAACACAAACTTTTTTTGGAATGTTTCTCCAAAAAGTTACGAAAACAACGTTTAAATGTCAGCTTTAGTTATTATAATTTTTTCTTTTGTATGTTATTTTTATATTTTTTCTCTATTTTTCCAACTTTTTTTGTTTTTCATTTCCATTTTCATAATATGGTTATTGGAACAAGTGGCTTTCTATTCAAACATACATTTTTGTATTCAGTATGATTACTGGTGGCAAGTTTGCACTACTTCTCCATATTCTCCTTCTCTTCATTTCTTCTGTGTATTTTGTATTAATAACGTACAAATATGTACTTTTTTGTTTTTGTCAATTCATTTTTCTATATTTCTTGGTTGAAACGGAGATTATAGTTAAACATACACACACATACAGATTTTTTGCCATTTGGCTTATTGCCAAATGATGATCTGATGTTGATGATGGTTATTTTTAAACGTGTAGTTTCTGTTTTACCATCGAAATGTAAAAACCATCTAGAAATACTCTATAATTTGAGAGCAGGTCATGTGCATCGTTTCTTTTTTTATTATACATTAATATTGATAAATGGAATGAACAAAAAAGTGTATATAAAATACTTAAGTAATCGGATTATCAGTATGAAGTAGTTGTTATAACATTAGTGAAATTTATGGTTGTGTCGTAAGTAAAATTATAACACATTAATGAAAATATTTTATGGTAAACTCTTTAGGATAACAGATTCGTTATAAATTTTATACTCTTTAGCTTGTAGTATACACGAAATCCTCCAGGATGTCCTCCAGAGCCTTTTATTCCAATTAAATTAAATCGGTATCTGAAGGAAATCACGCACAGCTAAATGAAAGTGAATCCAATACGTAGTACTTCTAGAAAGAACTGTAAATGTTACAGTTTTTGAATTAAGTTACAGTCAATTGGAATTGTTTTTATTCTAGAACAAATCGGGATAATCAGGAATATCAAATATTTTCCTATGCAACTGTTATTAAACAGTACCGGAAGAACTTGTCTGTTGATAGTAATCTTGGTTCAGTTAGATGATGTTTCTAAAAAATAGAAAGCAGTTTTAAGGAGCTCTCAACACACCTGTCAGGAAAGCAATCCGGTTAATTCAGTTCTCGGACTATTTGGTACGAAAAGTTAAAACTAAAGCAGAGTTAAAAACATAAAAGGCTCAAAAAGTTCCTGGCAGGAACGTTGCTAAAAATTTAGGGGCTGAAAACAAAGCACGGAAATTGAAGCCAAGTTTTCTAAAAAAATGTTCTTGCTTGATAATGGATGACGAAACGTATGTTGAATAAGTAGATGGATGAAGAGATGGAAGACACACACAGAAAAAAAATTCAATGTAAAATTAATAAAAAATAAAAATAAAAAAATCTTAATTTAACATTGTTCAAAGTAAATAAAGCTTCTAGAGAATATTCTTGAATTTGTACAACTTGTATCAGGACTCGTATGCAGGATTAAATACACAAGAAAACATGTTTACATGGATGGGTCTAAAATATTTGAGGGGTCTAGAATAAGAGCTTGGTATCTTGATACTTGTTTTTTTTTAGAGTCAAGCTGCTTTAAAATTTCATCTAACACATAATATTAAGTTTATTGCGATTAGCAGTTGACACAAAGAGCCATATGAATATTTTAAGCAACAAAAAAGCAGAGAAGGAACATCTCTTTTACCGGACTTGGCTGAATTGGATATTTTGTACAAAGAATATAATAAAAAATCAAATCAAAAAAGATTAAGTTTAATTATATCCTTGATGAAATTTGTTGGGTGATACAAGTTTGGTTCAAGGACAAATCATATTAAATATTGGTGATGATTAGTCCATTATATCTCTTAGCCCCCATACTAAGTTTTCTCCCGAAAAGGTGTTTAAGATCATAAAAGTGCTAAATATTGATCTATTTAAATGAAATTTGGCACAATCAAGTATTCTACAATTACAAGCAAAATTATCGGTTCATTATTTCTCATAGGTCCCATGCAAGCCCCCCCCCCCCATATCAAACAGCTTGAATCTCATGTAATAAAAATGGTTCAATTAAAATGAACATAAGCATAATAGCTCCTTAATTTCTTCAATTGACCTTATAACTCTCTATAAAAAACCCTATACTGCACTCTTGAGCATAAATTAAATAACAAATTTATTCATTAATTTGTGGTAGCTCCCATTTGTAACCATCTTTGTCGTATTTGTACTTGTTTTTTTCTCTCTGAAACTGTACTGTAAGAAGTTTGGAATTATAATTTTTGTTATTATTTTCAATATTGCACTTTTCGCAATCAAATTCTATATGTATTTAAATAATCGGTTTTAATAATATTTATTAATACAAAATTTTAAATTGTCATTTATTATTATTTATTCTTCTTCAATTAAGCAGATTTCTGATGCAACAAATATTTTAAATAATTTCTTTTGAATAGAACATCATCCCACCTTAATTCAATCAAATTTAATTTTCGTTGTAATTTATTAATAATAAAAATTAAGTGACACGATTTGTCATTGTCAAAATCTACAACAATTGATGCAAAAATTCTTTAAAAATTTCAATTGTTAAAAAAAAATTACAATAAATTTTTTTAAATTGACATCAAATATGTATATTATACATTATTTCGTGTCCAATTATAAGTGTTTGAGAATTTAAATATTTATATAGAAATTATGAAATATTTTTTTCAAAGGAGACTTTCACAAAGGGTACGCAAACGTATGAAAATGTATTCGTTGGCTAAACCCAGCGGGAAATTCCATGTCAACAATAATCTCTGCTTTATTTTTATTACACAGTGTTATTGAAGATTTTGGTACCAAAAAAGGAGAGATCACACATTTCCCTCCATCATTAAAATTCCTTAATTTCTTACATACTTTTTAACGGAGACTTTTTCACAGTACTTTTTAAGGAAGAGATATTCAAACGAACTTTGCAAATGTTTCAAACATTTCGAAAGGCCTTTAACAAATAAAATACTTACAAAATTTCCCTTTGTATGTGTTGTTATGTATGAAACTGTGAATATTTCTTTTACTGTGTTTGTATGTCCATGACAAACGGTTTGTTAGATGAGTGTAAACATAAGAAATGACAGCAATTCATCCATCAGTCTGTCAGTCAGTCTCAGAGTCCTTTTAAAAAGAACAGCTAACAAACTGAACATTCACATATAAATTAAAAAAGGAAACAAAATATAAATTAGTTTACTTCACTTTACAACAGAAACAGATGAAACAAAACATGTAGATATTTCCATATATTTTTATTGATAAATAAGCTCCCCAGTAATATTAATATATGAATTACAATTTTAAATCTTTTCTTTTATAAAAATAATTTATAGTGCAAAGTGGGGCTGAATCATTTTTTTTTTTTTGAGATTGATATTAAATTAAATTCAATGCTAAAAGAGAAGTTCGACCTCATAGAAGCTTCACTGGTGGAGTTGTAATAGTGCATAGCTTAAAATAGCTTAAGCTCAGTTTTGGAACCACTGTGCATTTAGAAAATATGCAGAACAAGTTTTTACAACTTGTGTTTTAATATGTTGTTAAATCTGCTCATTGGGAATGACCCTCAACTTAGAAAAAGTTGGTATTCCCCATATAAGGGAAACATTTAATAATATTTAGCACATGAATAGTGCTCTCATGACATAATATTATAAACTACAAAAATTTAGTATAGGACACGAGGATGTGGTAAAAATTGTTTCGCCATTCACCCCCTGAATTTAATTTTGAAAATTTTGGAAGAGAACAGCACGCTAAACCCGTTCCCAGATTGCTACACAATACTGATTACAATTCAATAAAAAACTAGAAGAAAACAATTTTTATTTGCAATTAATCGGGAGAAGGAAATGTATTATGCGAAAATGAGCCATGTAAATCTTTACAGAAAAGAGTAAATTTAATTCCGATCTGATGGATATTATAGAATATAGAAAAGTATATGCAAAAAGATCTTACACCAGCAGTATAGTACAGTATCGGAGGATAATTGGTTTGTAACTGCATGTTCGCTGTTGTGATCCGAAACATTTAGCTCACGGTGTGATGATGTGGCTTCCATATAATACCCCACATGTCCTGCCATTATCCTTCGCAGTTTGCAGACCTAAATCACATTGAGCCTTGTGAAAGAATTGCATTGTATGATGACAAGCAAAAGAATACTTAAACATTTATATTTAAGGTAAATTTTAATCTTGTGTCCATAATTATACTCGGTCTGTCCATATCAAATAAAATTTCAAATAATTTTTTTGATAAAATAAATTCCGATCAAAGTGCGTATTATTACAGGAGCATCTTTTATAATTAAAAAATATTAAAGAGCTTGAAACCCTTACATTCCGAGTTACCCCAATTTCCATTGCGATTATAAAGCTAGTTCTATCGGATCAAATGGCCACTTCATTATTGAATGTTTTAATTTATTTTATTGTTTTCTAATACTGAAATAAAAATTACTTCTATGTAAATATTTATCGAACCAAGCATATCTGATGCAAACGTGGGTGTCTAATCAAAAGTGAAATTTGTTAGTAAATTCCTAAAGTCAAATAATTATTTTACGACAAAATTTGTTTTGAGATCACTTATTATTTCTAAGCATGTGGCCTATTTTAATTGCTTATATATCGATATATATATCTTTTCACTGAGAAGTTTCCTATTTTAAATTTACAAGGAAGGACTTTAGGAATTTCATGTTAAGTATATTTAAAATTTACACCGGTATCTAAGGCAACCTCTAATTTCAAGCGAAGGCCTTCTCTAAAATTATAAAATTCGACAAATTGAAATGAAAATTTGCATAAAAAAGTTTTATGTACATCATTATGATTTCAAATATTGTCAAAGTCGGTTTGGTAGAAAATGTAAAGCAAAAAACTAGCCCAACTGTTTAACACCCTACACAACAGTGTTAGCAATTAATGGTCGACTCTCGTATGAATATATTTTCTAATTTGTGCTTAAGAGTGCAGTATATTATGGTACTAATATATATGTACGTTTGTGCGCGGCTAATACGTACATCTATTTTCCTTACATCTATTTTTGTCTTATATTTATCTTAATTTGACCAATTCTTATCACAATACTTGCATATTATGAGATTTAAGCCCTTTAAAGTGTTATTTTTATTAGATTTATTTGAGCCGAATTTCGTTAAAATCACTTTATATTCAGGACTTTTATGGTCTTAAAACCCCATTTCAGGAAGAATATTTGTACGGGGGCTAAGTGAAATAATCATCACAAATTTCAATGAATCATGTCAACTTTTGCGACCTGCATTTTGCTTACAAGGTTTACATGGTTAACCAAATGGACGGGCATCGTATATCGACTCAAAAAGTGATTCTAAGTCGAACGGTATACATAAAAATGGTGGTAGTAATATGTTTTCTGATCGTTACAAACTTAAGCACAAACGCAATATACCCCAACCACCTATGGTGGTGTTGGGTATAAAAAAATATTATGTGATATATGTTATATGCTTTTGTTAGGTGTGTATGTACGAAACATTATGTATTTACTTACACAAACTTGTGGTGGAATGTGTTGAAGATTCGACATAAAATAATATAGTAATGTTACTTGTTTATAAATATTTTATTCATTTATTTCTTTTTTGTAGTGAAATAACAAATATTAATGTGTTCTACAACAAAAATAATAAAAATAATAAGAAAGCCTTACTTATAACACCATATATTTTCACTGCAAAAGTAAAGGCACTCCCTAAAAGGAAAATAAAATCAATTAAAAATGTTATACCTAATACTCAGTATGATACCTCTCTGTCATTCACTCACAAAGAAGGTTTTTAAATGTTTTTTTTTCTTCATTTTCCAAATAATCTCTCAAATGCTCAAAGGGATATAAATCAAGACATTGTGAGGGACTATTATGTATTTTTAACTTGTTTCCTTTTTTGAAACGATAAATAATCTAATAAAGTTTTTATTATTAAACGCCAATTCGTTTTCGTAAAATACTTCAAGGGGTACCTTCACTTTTGCAGTTTAAAAATAAAGAGTTGGAAGAAAGTTTTCCTTATTTTTTTATTTTATTTTTTTTAACACATAAAGTTTTTTATTTTATTGTAAATTATAAATAAATTATTAAAAAATGTACAAAAATAATTTAATTATAAACATTTTCACTTCGAATTCATAAAATTTTTATTATCCTCTATTATTCCAAAATATCTCCCTCCTTCCATACATATCCCTTTCTTCTTTCCTAAGTTGAGGATAAAAATATTACATTAGTAAGATTCTATCTTTCAATTAGCAGTCCGGAAGTTACAGATTTAGATCGCTTCATTATTGTGAGTAAGATTTTTTGATTTTATTATTTTTATTTCTCAATTCTACAACAACAAAAAACACAATTTCTATTGATTGATTAAGATAAGTACGTATTTATTTATTGATTAAATTTATGTCTTTTATTTCAAATTCTAATTAATATATATTTTTTCAATTACCATTAAAATATTTTATTATATATTTTTTAATTTAATCGATAAACTTAAATCATAAACTTAGCCGAGTGCATATCAAATGCCTTAACGAGTACGATTACAATGAAATATTTAAGCGAATAACTAACAACAATTGCATTAAATTGAAATGGATTGTTATTAAATTGAATTTAAGTTTCTTAAGCTTTAATTGAAGAATTGTTTGCATTTAAATTTAAACAAACACCATTTTCACTTAATATATTTTATATAATAATTTATCTTGTACGATCAGATAGAATGAAGGCGAAATTTATTAAAAAGCTAAAGATAATTATACAGACATAATGATATGTCAATGTTCATACATAGTTTTGTTTCAAGTAGTAGGTTAAGAGGGAGGCATAAAGGCAAGCAGGAAGGTCTTTCAGCGATTTAAATTAAGTAACACTTTGTTTTCTTTATGACTTTTTTTTAAGTTTTAATAAATAAACCAGTTATTTATTCTACTGAACGAATACCACTGTTACGCTGTGACAATACAGAATCGGGATTTTTTAATTCCATAGCCAATTTATAACCCAATTCAGGTCGACGATCTCTACCCTCAGCCATAGCTTTTATCTAAAAAAAATTGAAGTTAAAATAATGCTTCAACTAAGAATTATTCGTAAGTTACCTCATTGGAGTGTACAATTACACCATGATTGCTTATAACCTTCTCCTTGGTATGTTCAATATCATGAAAATCTGTGCCACGACAACAATCATCGATTAGTATAGTACGATAACCCACCGATAATGCATCCACAGCTGTTGCTCCTACGCAAACATCATACGCCAAACCGCAGACATAAATATCGGTGGTACCTTTCATTTTAAGTTGGGCATTTAGTGTAGTGTCTGATAGTTTCTTATTATCCCAAAATACTGAATAGGAATCAACTTCGGGGTTGGTTCCCTTATAAACTTTAACACCACTTTCAACTACCTTAAGATCCTTATGTAATTCTGCACCCCAAGAATCCTGAACACAATGACGTGGCCATAAACGTTGTTTCATTGGTGGAGGTCCAGCAAATATAACGGTATCGAAAACTTGAGCTGAATCGGCATCAATCTAATAAAATATAGACATATTTAAGATTTATTTAATCAATAAGAACATTTATGAAAATTTTTTTAAGAAACTTACTGGGGAATTTTCATCTAATGGACGCATTTTAACATTGTCAATAAATGATACATGATCACTGGGATGCCAATCTAGAGAATAGAAAACTGCATCGAAATCAACAGTATCCAAAAGATTGTTGATGGGTTCCAATATCTGAAAAATATAAAAAAGAATATTTTTTGGAATTACTACAACAAGAGATTCTTGACTCCCACAAAAACTCTAAGTAAAAAATCAGAAAAACTGTTTTATTTCATGAATTTATAAAGAACAAATTAAAGTTTCTATGGTGAACCAACAAAACTTGCAGATTGCCTAGTTCTCTTTTAAAATTTCGGATTTCTTTTTGAGTTCAAAATAAAACGTGACATAAAGGAAATTTAATGTATGAACTTTGTCAAATTTTAATAGCAACAACATTGTAAAAAATAGTGTAAAACATATCCGACATTCTAGTTTGTCAACATAACAGCTAAAAATGTACTAACACTCGCATTAACAGACATACGGAAGTGATATACGTAAAATATATCCGTTTCCGTTTCAAAGTTCACATTATACTTAACACAGACACGAATACATTCAAAAAAGCAACAAAATAAACATGTTGTACCAGCCGCGTTTATTAAACAAAAGTTTACACAAAAAATATTTACTTCGTTAT
This sequence comes from Cochliomyia hominivorax, assembly GCA_004302925.2. Classification (NCBI taxonomy): domain Eukaryota; kingdom Metazoa; phylum Arthropoda; class Insecta; order Diptera; family Calliphoridae; genus Cochliomyia; species Cochliomyia hominivorax. The sequence continues at coordinate 46,284,535 of PYHX02000467.1, read as the reverse complement.
TATTTTATAGGAAAAGACAAGTGCGATTATAAGAAAATACTATACATTGCGATATACATCATGTATCTTTTGTAAAGTATCAAATTACAAGTAACTTTATAATTTATCCCTCAAATTCTTAACACGCATTAGAATACAACTAAAATTCTACAAATCTTTTTTCGTTAATTTTTTGCAAATTCAATCCGCTAATAAAAATGCGGTTAATATGAATAAATATTCTTCAATTTGAATAATACATTATTCAAAATGACAAAACTAAATTCTTTATATCGATGAAATTTTAATTGAATTGAGGAATGAATTACGTTTAATTGTTGTAATATATAAATACATAAATATTACATAGGACCACGGGAAGGAGTACTCCCCATACAAAGCAAATATTGATTATCGAATATCTAAAGTACTGTAACAGCAAGAATGTCTTCCTAAAGGAACTGTTTTAGATAAAAATGAAAAAGAATAGAAAACGTAATAGACAACTAATAGGACGGTGATGAGCTAACCGGCTTGTATTTCAGATGGAAATTTACTTACATGTTTGTTGATCAGCTGATCATCCATTGTCATTTTCGTGAATTTATGCAAAATATTCCTTTAATTTCATTCATATCAATTAGAATATTTTATTTTACACTTTATTTGTCATATTTCATCGAATATGACATAGTAAATATACTTAATTATTTGACGAAAAAAGTCCTTAAAAACACTGTGCATTCTCAAAAAATAACTATATATTTGTAACTACAGTTGTTCGTATTTCATCCTTCAACATTGTTTGGCTGGTATGAATTTGGAATTGTTATAATCTGAAATTTGTCCCTTCTGTACTCTAGCATTAGTAAATGTTTCAAATATTAACTCAGTATGAAGGCTATTTCACCGCAAGCTCTGTCGTCTGGATGATTCTATCACAATACTAAAAGAGGTGATTCTCAAAGAGTCTTCAAAATCTAGTTATATAGAATATTCTTACAGGAATATTGGTATCCATTTTATGTTGGCTAAGGCATTTCGAAACAAGGTTGGATATCATAGAAACGCATTTGGATTTCAATTAAATGACTAAACCATTCTGATCATTTCAAAGTTGAGAATTTAAGAATTAAATTTTGATTGTAGAAATTATTTTCATATCATTCCATTTATACATTTATATTGTTATTTCCTATTAAAATCTTCTTATATTCATATGCAAAACCTTTTCTTCATATTAAAATATTATGCTTAAGTCAATACCAAATCCTCATTTATTTTTGTATTCAAGCAAAAAGAAATTTCAAACAAATTATTTTCATCTCCATCCTAAAATCTCTTACATAACCGAAAAAATCACAAAACAATCTTTTTGCCCCCAAAAGAAACTCTAAAGTTTATCTCTAAAAGAAATATAAAGGAAAAAATCTTTGAAATTTATAAGAAACTTACCTCATGTCCTTTTTGTTGTGCACTGCAATTACTTATATCCAAGGAACCACTTATAAAGTCATTTTGTACATCAACAATGAGGAACGCGTTCACCGGGCGTACAATCTGTAACGACAATAATAATAACAACAACATCATCAACATCAACTAATACATTAGCGATAATATAAATTTTACAAGAAAAAGTTAAATTCACACAAGTTTCTTCCTTTATTCTTTTATATTTTTGCAATTTTCTTTTCGCCTTTTTTCTCTTTCTTGTATAAAAGTAAAGGAAAATAATCATATGAAAAAGTACATTAAGTTTTACAACTTCTCATTTGACTTTTCTTACATTTAAGCTCTATTCACTTTTCGAACCAAAGACGGAAATAAGTTAAAAGCATGAATACAGATGAGATAAAACGTAAATTAAGTAAAAAGAAACGAAGGTAAGAAAGTAATGTGTGTTAACAAAAAACGGATTCTTAAGTAACCAAACCCCCATTCTTATCGAAATATATTGCAAGTAATACATAAAAATACATTTACATGAAAAATATTTAATGATATATATTTTTCAATATTTAAGTTTCGATTTCTTTACCGGACTGATTCGTCAAATGTTAAACATGTTTAAAGTTCATATATATATATATATATATATATATATATATATATATATATATATATATATATATATATATATATATATATATATATATATATATATATATATATATATATATATATATATATATATATATATATATATATATATATATATATATATATATATATATATATAAGTGTATTTAAGAAAATCGGTTTTTGAGTTTTTAAAAAGTGGGATATTCGTAAAAACCGGTTTCGAAGACGATTTTATGTAAAAAAAAATGTTATTCGGTTTTTGTTTGATTATTATAATTCAATCGTATAACGAATAAAAACCTAAACCGTGATCAACTGATCAACTTTTTGCATTTTTATATCTGATTTGGATACTTGAACTTCAAAAATAAATAGATATAGCAAAATCGATTCAGATTTGTCATTACAATTTATAAAATGTGTTTTCTTAATGTCATATATGGAATAACAAACTTAACACACCACTTGAGAATACAAAAGATCTGTAAGTGAGTAACTTGCAACAAAAAAAGAAGATAATCAAAAATGTTAAACAGAAATTTTTATAATCAAGTTGAAAGGTAGACAGATAGAGAAAGAGAGACAAACTTAACAACTATAACGACAACAACAATGACATTGTAATCATTTTAATATGACATCGTCTACATTGTTGCTCTCAGTCAGCTCTATTGTTAACGCGAGATTGTTTAATTTTTTTTTTTTTTTGTTATTTTATGAAACTTTTATCTGAAGGATAAACTTCTGTTATTTAGTTTGTTATGACGGGAAGAAAACTAAATTCAGGGTTGTAATTTATGCCTCCATTATTGTGGTTGTTTTATTAATATGAAAAAGGTTAAGCGCAAAAACTAAATATGTTAAGGATATATAAACATAATTTAACATAATATTTTAATATTTAAATAAATAAATAAATTTATTTCAATGACCAAACATTTCATTCGAAACGGTTTTAAAATATGAATACAAATTTAAATGTTTATTCAAAATTCACATCACTTATACGTATGTAATATTTGAGTCTGTGTCGAAGACTATTTCGGGTAATTTTAAGGATTTGGGCACCTGTTACAGCTCTTAACAATGCAGACTCCACTGTTAACTAATAACAGTGCAGTCAGCCATGTCCGTCTTTCTGTAATCAGCTAAAAATTTTTGAGAATTTTAGCTTTATGTATTTTGAATCTGTTACTTTTAAAATAATGTCATTATGAGACCATTTCGATATTTTTCTTAGAATTCCAATTAACTAAATAAAATGTAAATTAATAATTTTAAAATTGTACTTTTCGCTTTTATACTTTCAAATTTATTAAAATTTCAAAAATAATAAGAATAAAACTAAAAATATTCCTTTGAAAAAAAAACAAATCCAAAAAAGTAATTTAAAACTTTGAGTAGTTATTTGAGTTTTTATGGTTGCTCCAATACTTTACTTATCCTAAAAATATATTTACATATGAAATTACATACATCTAAATAAATATATTTACAAGCATAAATATATATAAGAATAAGGTAAACTTATTAAAATATTTATGACTTTTCGAAAAAACAAATTGTATGACTTTTTAAGTATCTTTATGATTTTGTATATAAAAGTATTATTCGGTATTTTATTCCTTAGAGAGATCAAATATTTATGTCTTTACTTTGTCCTCACAAAAGTTGTATCTAAACATCAATATTATTAAAAACTTTTCATAAACTAACCCATCATTCTTGTCTGTCCATAAATATTTATTGTTGTATAAATGTCTGACGTTCTGTATGCATATATGTGTATATGTACATGTGAGTGTGTATATGTGTTCGTTCAAGTGAACATTTAAAGTTTCACCCAAGTAAACGAATGCCACAAACTTTGTTAAGAATTTCGATTGGGGAAATTGCTTTAACACCTGCCAGTTTATAGAGGTACAGAAATAGACTTTAAATAGATTCACTCAGTGTAACCGAATCCATCCAATTATGAATTTGAATTTGAAACTTATTGTAGGATTAATTAAGTAGATAATCTTGTAGAGTGGTTTTATTTTTGTTTTATAAGAGTTTAGGAATAACTCGATATCTCCGTTATGCAAATATGAATTTCGTTCTCCATGCATTGGTAGCTTTGTACAATATGTCCTTGAACGCTAATGGTTTACATATATATAGAGCTCTACTTATCTTCTGGTTTCTTCTATTCTGAAAGAACTCGTTTATATTTTGAGTGATGCAACTCATTAAAATAGCTCTACATGTTCAGATCAATAATACCTACACCGAAATTTGCACTTAGATTAATCCATGTTTTTTTCAATGTTTATATCACAAGTGGTGATGAGGGTATTAAGGTATGTGTACCTTATTACCATTCCAAAATTTATTCTAATTATTAATTGGTGCCAGGTATTGTTCAATTAAACTCTTTAGAATTTCTCCTTTAAACATGTAGTCTTTAATCCATTTACTCAAATTGTCCTTGAATTGTTCTACTTCAAAATTTTTCTATCAAGATTACGAGTTCTCTATAAAGTTATGCACAATTGAACATTTTAAAAGTTGACGGGAAAACTATTTGAAATGAATGAAATATGGTACATATTCCAATAAACCCACATAACTTCTTTTAGGGATTTAACAAGACATATAAAAATTCTTTATTCGGCTATTCCGAATCTTTAATCTTATTTAAAATAATGTTAACCTTTAAACCTTTATTTCATTCATTTTATTTTTTGAACTTAATTTTAGATAAAACGCACTTAAGTTTGTCAGTTTCTTTAGCATTATTAATAATGGTTGGATGATTTTTTGTAATGGATTACCCCTAATATACGGCCTGGCGTTGATTCCACTAATTTGTTAAGAAGATCGGAGTTAATTTCATTCTAAATTTGCTTTATTTTTAGCACTGTTAAAGTGATTATGCTATCATGATCCTCAAAACCTAATGGAGGGTTTAAGTTGGGACGAAGAGACGGCCAGTCAAAAAAATATATGCTTCGTTTACTAAACTATGATTAAGACTGCCGTCGAATGTGTACCGCATTATTATCTTACTGGAATATGCTAAATATGTTTTGGCATTCAAACATCGTTAGATCTCAAATTACGACTATAACAAAAATATGAGACAGGAAAATCTGAAACACATTGTGATCAATGTGTCAAGAAGTCACAGAAAGATTTTTTTCGTTTTATATTTATTGTAGAATTCAATTTGTCACGGGTTGCTTCTTGTTTTATTTGGTGAGTTTCCGAATATTACAATTAAAATTGGATCTTTTCTTGATCTGACAGAAAAGTTTCACAAGACTTTTTTGTAGCTTATATTCGAAACATGACTCTATTTATAAGAAACGGAAATTTATAATATTTTATTTTTAGTAATTTTTTAAAACAGTTTTCATGTCCACATAAAGAAGCACCAAGAGCATTTGATCGCATGAATAAGGCAAACAACAAGACTTAAAAACATATATTTTATGATCTGAATACAATATTTCCGTATTTTCTCGATATCTCTCCTTGACTAATTTTTTAACTGATAATTTTTAGTTTATACTAGCTAAGACCCGGTGCGCTTTGCCGCCCATTAAAGTGAAACAAAAATTATTTTGGGACCAACCTCCTAATGGTCGCAACCTCTTCGGCTTGGGACCAAATTCGAAAATTTCCGCTGTTGAACTTTTTAAAATAACCGATGATAAATGTTTGCCTTGTATGAGGGCTACCTCTTCCCCTGATCCTATCCATCTCATATTTTGCTTCCTTGAAAAAGTTATTGGTACCAAAGTTGAAAACTCTCTATGAAGTGGTTCTTTAGATAATCGATGATCAATATTTTCTTTGTGTGGAGGTTACCTCTCTCCCTGGTCCTATCTGTCCTACATTTTGTCCAGTAAAATGGTTCCTTGATGAAGTGATTGAAACCAAATTTGCAAATCCTCGCTGTAATATTTCTTTAGATATTCTATAATCAATATTTGCTTTGTATAGCGGGTACCTCTCCCCATGATCCTATCGAAATTTTTATGAAAATTTCAGCAAAATCGGTCCAGTAATTTAGTAGTCTATAAGTCCCAAACAAACGAACAAACAAACACAGATTCATTTTAATGTGCTTATAACCCAATAAAAGTATTGCGCATAAAAGCTCTACTCTTTTAATCATCCTAGATGATGTTTCTCATATGTAATAATTATAGAAATCAATTCCACATTAATGATTTTGAAGATATAAATAAAAAATTTTAAAGTGAACATGAACTTATCTTTGGGGTAACATGAACTTTTATCATTTGTCTTTGGGGGGAAATTTTTCGTACGAAACACAATCAATCGTCGTTCATTTAAGTTTAAAGTGTATCTATCTTTCATATGTATGGGAGTATTTTGTTTAACACATAAACATATGTATGTGTGTGTGTGTGCATACTCATCTAGATGATATTGTATAAAGTAAGTTTCAGTTGAAGGATATAAAACTACTTACATTACCAAGAAGAAGAAAATGAACATATGAAAGATTTTAGATTAAACACAAATAGATAAATATTTGTGAAACGCCCTTCTTTTGTTAGATCGCCTTGAGGTGTTAATATTTGTTGTATTTTACTTTCTCAATTTCTCTAGTTTATCATGACAATATGTTTTTAGAATAAAATTACATTTAAAATAAACATAAGACGATGATAATTTCATAAACTTAAATGTAGCTGAAGGCAAATCTATAGAAATGTTTATAAATTTAAAAATATAATAAGTAGTTTCAAGATATAACTTCTTCTTATATACAGTTTGGTGCAAAAATGAGTCAATGACTTTATGTTTAAAAAAAATAGTTCTGTATTGATACCAATTTTAGTATATCACTACACAGAAAAAAATAAAAATCAACTTCAATTACGAAATTGCTTATATTAATTAATTTTTTGTTTGATTTTGTCCCTATTACCAAATGTATAATATTAATTAAATTTATAATAATTTTCGTAATAAAATTTATAAAAAGAAAATACATTAGATGATATCGTGTAGTGAACATTAGCATTAAAAGATCCCTGAAAAAGAGTATACGAGCAAATAAAAAGAGGAAATACAAATTACAAGGTTGCAATCTGATGGTTAAGTGTGGTGATGCAAACATTTTTAACTCGGAGACGATTCTGAGATGCATAATGCAAATTGGATTTGGTGCTATTGAAGTAATATAAAATGTGTAGCGTAAGGAGGTCAGGTTCTATGTCAAGAACCATAAAAATCAAATGATAAATTTTTTAAAATTTATCGTTGTTTAATCTTATGTATTAATATCAAAAGATTAGAATTTGTACAGTATTTTTTTACTACAAACGTAAAAACGTTTAATTTAAACTAAATGAAAAACAAGTGAGAATGCTATATTCAGCTATGCCGAATCTTCAATACCCTCCACCACAATGCGTATAAAAATACGTTTAATTTATCGTACACTCTGACAAGCACTCACAGACGTACACATTATATACAAGTTTCTCCTAAATATGACACGGAGCACCTAAAAAGTTATAAAGTTTGTTATGTTTTTGGCTATAAGTATTTTTCTACTGAACCGATTTTGATTGAAATGGTATGCCTCAGATATCGGTCTATTTGAACTCTATCAATTATTGTGCATGTGAGCGTGCCAACAACAGACAGACAGAAAGACGGACATAGCTAAATCGACTCAGGTTTAGATTTGATGCAAGAATATATATACATTATGAGGTCTGAGGTGATTCCTTCTTAGCTCTACACACGCAATAACAATATTTATTTAAATTTAAATGTTATATTGTCCATATAATGATATATAATCATTCTTAAAACATTTTTGTTTCTCTAGAAAAATTTAAAAAAAAATATTAAATTCACTTTAAAAAACCATTAAATTGTTGCCGCCTTTTTTTTTTGCACCACACTGTTTGTAGTTTTATATAAAATCCTAATAAATTCAAAATTAATAAATTAATTACAATCTGAAAATACATTTAATAAATATAAAAATTCCCATTTTAGAACAATTTAGGTAATTTTTTTCCGAACATAAAATTTTAAATGACATTTTTTCTTGTTCAAGAATTTTTACAATAAACAAATTGTTAAATGCAAATTTTTATTAAAAAAACTGTGTGTGAGTTCATATACATATATTCATATACACATACATATATTTAATATTTTCGATAAAATCTTTTGTTGTTGTTTTTTTTATTCGAATCTATTTACACTTCAAAAAC